>JAQIUQ010007233.1:0-122500 GCA_030378365.1 Hybognathus amarus | reverse complement strand
ACAGACAGACAGACAGACAGACAGACAGACAGACAGACAGACAGACAGACAGACAGACAGACAGACAGACAGACAGACAGACAGACAGACAGACAGACAGACAGACAGACAGACAGATAGATAGATAGATAGATAGATAGATAGATAGATAGATAGATAGATAGATAGATAGATGAACAGACAGACAGACAGACAGATATTATGTTGAACATTAAAGAGACTGAAACAAATAGGGATGCACGCAAAGCTGTAACCATACGCCATATGTGCTCTAGTTTACACAGTGTTTTGGTGTCGGTGTGTGTGTGGTGTGTGTGTCCTGCAGACAGTCTGGTGCTGCTGAGCAACCGTCCCGTGACGCAAGTCCACACTCTGAGCGCAAGACCAAACTGCACAACTTGGATAGATCAGTTGTGAACACTGGAGTATTTTATATTATACATCGTTTAGTGACATTATTTATACTATTATCCTCTGCTAAAATACGCTTCTGCTTCAAAAGTGAAATTATTTTTGAAGATACTATAGGGCCTAAATGGTGGAAGTAACACTTTTTGCTGAAGCATTAGTAACTCAGTGGTTGTTTTTATGCAAGATCTCTCAAACTTGGAGAACACGGTAGCCACATCTGGTCTACTACGAATAAAACTCACTTGGACATGGACTACACATTTACAGATTATGTGAGTTGATGTCAAAATAAAAGAGTTTTGTTGTCACATCCTACCCCCCTATTGGGGTGATTTGTATCACTATCCAGGGTTAAAATATAATTTGCTAAAATAAAGGCATATTTAAAAATAAAGGCTCAACATTTTGTGTAAATATGCAATTTTCAGTATAAAAACCAGACTAAATTATGCCAGCTCTGACACACCTCAGCCCTATATCAAAGTATACAGTTACAAAAATGCATTTGTAAACAATGAGCAGAATTAACCAGCCCGTATATAGAAACCTAAATAACATTGTGGAAGATCTTCTGTACCACCGTGGTCTTTTTGCAGTACCAACTTTGCAAGGAAAATACATTTAGAATAAAGTAAACCATTTAAAGTGACAAAAACTTTTTTTGTATTTCTTTTAGAACTTTAAAGCACAAAACAATTGCTGTGTGTGTGTATGTACTGTATTCTCGTCACATAAGGGTTCAGTCACCAGATCCATTGCCTTCCACCTGTTTATGTGAATTTTGGGACATCACGTAAAAAACTCTAAAAATGTGCTAAAAAATGATGTGCTCAGCTGAGACGGATAATGTTTTTAACTACGATGGATTCTTTTTTTATGTACAGAACGGTGATGCTGATTGGAAAAAGACATGGTTAAATCCATATAAATTTTGTATGTTCTTAAATAGTTAAAGAGACACTTTAAAATACTTCCTCATCAAAACCAATGCACTTTTTGTACTGTTCATGAGGAAGACTTACTCCTTTGTTGTGCAACTGTGATTTATCCTTAAATTTTTGGTCTGATGTTGGTTCCTTTATTTGCCCCAAGAAATGTTAATTATAAAATTATTTCTAAAAGATGTTATGTTCTTATACCCACAGAAGCAAACTGTTTAAATATGTTGTGTACTTCTAATTTTTTTCATTGTAAATATTACATCCATAAACAAAAATGTGCAAAATGTTCAAAATGAAATTCTCTATAATGTAAATTGCCACTCAAAAAATTCTGTAAATCTTGATTTCCCTTTAAAAAGGAAGAAAAATAGTTTCTTGTTGTTCTCTCTCTCTCTCTCTCTCTCTCTCTCTTATCCTTCAGAATGTTTGTGGCAATGTAATATCTATCATTTGAAGCATTCTTTCTTCTTGACAAGATGTTGAAACCTGTTATAAGACTTGTTTATTATAAGACCATGTTACTAACTTCTCCATCTTTCCTAAATTTCTTTACAAAACAAACAAAAAGTATTTTTAATGCATGTGTGGGTAAAACAGTGAAAGACAACCAGACAAAACAGTGAATTTCTGTGAGCCATGCACAATATTTTTTTTAACAAAATTTAAAATGTCAGTGTTTAAAGTTTAATCCACTGAGGTGTCGCCATTCGGCTTCGCTGACCTCTCTCTGAACACTGAACAGTGTGACTAAAGTCGTTTTTACTAGTTGACAAGAGTCAACTTGTGCGAAATTGATTAAAACCTTCACACACTTGCTTTACTCAACTAGTACAAGATTTGATGAACCCTTAAATAACTCAACTACAAAATTTTGTAGTAAGCAATCCAAATGAATCCATTAAAATGTTTGTCTGTGGGATGATTTTAAATTCTCGTCAGATTTTTAAATAAGTTGCTTCTTAAAAAAACGACTTATAAATGAGAACAATCAATCCTTTTTTCACGTATAAGGGTTCAAAAGCAGGTAAACCTTTATGGTGGTGAATGAGAGACTATATATTTTTCAATAAACTCCACAATAGTGTTTTATCAACTTTCACAAGAGGAGTGATTGATAAGTCAGAAGAGAGATGTTAACTTACCTTCTCTCCCAAACCCTCACAGCAGCGTTAACTATTTTCTTCTTTCTAATATTTGGTGAACATATAATATAATACAAAATATGGTGTTGTAAATGTACATACATTGAGAAAAAAAATGTATATATAAACGTTGCAGGATTTACGATGCTGCTGACCGTTAAAACCAAGAAAACACGTCATCAGTCTGTGAAAAAGGTCCGTGTCAAAAAAGCGGTTAAACCGACAAAAATGGCAACAACGTAAACATGTCATTTAATTTAAACGTGTCTTTTTTACTTCAACACTTTAAACAATACACTCTATGCCAGCTGAAATCTAATGGTATGTACAGAGAAACACATATGTAATCTTTATTTTTTGTTTATGAAATGAGCGTATGCTAGCCTAATACAGCAAAGTTATTGCCTACACACAAAGGGTGGGGCAAAAAAACAAACATTTTCGTGACAAAAAATACACGGACAAAAATTAAACCGAGACGTTTTTTTATAAGACGTTTTGCCGTCGTACTGGCGGCAGTGTCCGTCAAGATCAGTAATAATAAGGATTCCTACTATGGCGAAGGCCTAGTTTTTAACATTCATTAGCAAATGTTCTCCATTGGAAGTTTAAGAAGCAACGTCGACACAACGTCCTCACAAAACATTAGAGCCAACGGAAGTTACACGAAGCAACGTTGTCACTTCGCAGTTTAATATTCATAAGCTCAACCGCAGTCATAGTAGGGTCGGTGATTTCGCTCGGGTCTAATGAATAACCGGAAGCGCTCATCTCTCGGATCTCAGGCACTTCGCTCTTTTTCATCACAGACTTCTGCGAATTTATTTCTTGCTGAAAATCCCTTGGAGTTTTCTTCTGACTTAGGCTAACTTGGGTAAAGTTGCCCACACTGAATGTTTTCCTCCACCTTGGATCACTGCATTAAGTTTTGCTCCTGGACGCCGAGGATTAATTTTTGCTTCATGTTCGAAGAAATTCACTGATTTTTTATTTTTATTTATTTTTTGCAGAAAGATGGTGAGTAGATCATGAAGTGCTGATGAAAGCTATTCAAATTTATGTTCACGAAAACATGCTTCTTGTTATAATTAAATGCAAATGACAATATCATGCCTGGCGCTTAAAAAGAGTTTAGTTTAGCAAGGATTTTTAAAATGTTGGCTGAGTTTGCTTAAAACTAACATGCTTAGTTTTTTGATGATTTTCTCATTCAGTTGGTCTAGTGAGCATGCAATCTTGTCATGAACATTCACAACTCCGGTTGTTGTTTTTTTCTGTCATTTATGTAAATAGTTTAGGCTGTGATATAGGCTTACTTTTCTGTTTCTGCATACAGTAACGTTATGTCAATGTTGTCATAACAACATCGGATGCACATGAAAAAAGTTATTTACATTTCTGTGCATTGATTTGTTTCGTTTTCCGACATCCATTTGTATATGTCCACATTGGCCTCTGCGACACGGTTTTTGAGCTGTAATTCAACGTACAACATTTTATAATAACTCGCTCCTTATGCATTTAATCAGTCACAGTGCAATGCTCAAACGCCAATAATCTTTAAATAGATTCAATTCACCATTTGAAAAAGACATGTCAACTGTCCTAACCCTGGTTGACGCCCTGAAATCCACTTTTCCAGTGATTGATTGAACCTGCGTTGGAAGAGATGATGCCACAAGATAAAAAATAGTTCATTCAGCTCATACGATCTTATATTTTTAAAAATCTTTTTTGTAGGCTACCAAAATGCTAAACCCTGAATGTAGTTTAATGAACTACTACGTGCAGTCCGACTCTTAGAATCGGTTCTTTTGAACAGTTCAATAAACATCATCACGTGGCATAGCCTTGAACGTGATCTGTTAATAATAATGTTTTATTAGCTTATTGTAACCCAATGTGTACAGGTCCAGTTTGTTTAAGCTCCGATTCAGCTCAAACTAAAAATAATTCAAATTTAAAATAAATGTAAAAATCTATTCAAAATGCTATGAAACGATGAGACAAAACGACCATACAGTCAAACCTACTTTCCCCTAACTTATCTATTAAATCTGCACTCTAAAGTTTTTATTCAGATCGTGCATCGGTTTTTTGGCTTGATTTGACCTAATGATTGTTGATTGGACAAGAATCTATTAACTCAGATTTGCAAACTCATTTTTCAAATCGGTTTGATTTTATTTGACTGCAGCTAATATAACAGTGGTCATTTGTTAAGAGAAGGATGGCATGTGTTTGTTGAAAGCAACCAAAATCATCTCACAATCGCTCTTTAAATTGTGTGCAGGATGGATTTTATTGAATAAGGCATATTGAATCTGTTACGCCCACCTCAGCTAAAGCAGAACAGTCCAGGAGAAGCGGATTTAAATTAAATCAGGTGTTTCTCCAAGGCAGGCAGTCAGAAAGGCTGTCTTCCCCAGTTGACATAAGATGAGAGAAACTGTGCTAGTAGACTACAAAACACTTTGTTTAGTTTTTCATGGAATAATATGCCAAAAATGCACCTACCTGACAAATATCCAAATTGCAATGTGAAAAGCTCTGGACTCTCTTGTCAATAATTGTTTTGGGCGCCTAATCCATCTAATGATGGCTGTAGGAAGTTAGCAAATCGACTGAAATCGACACAAAAACCGTTCGACCCTTCACTTCTTTAATAATTTGATGCATTTATTCAGTGAATATTCCCGTAAGAACTGAAGGGGACATAATTTGATTGGAATTGATTAGATACTTGAGTCGACTGGACATTTAGTCAGGTCGTTGAAGAGAAGTGTTGAAAAGAAGAGGATTGTTCTATTAAAATGTATACATTTTAAAATGTAGACATTTTTACTGGCATGCTTGATCAGTTGAATGCATAATAAAAGTCTTAATGCACTGTTTTAAATAATAACTGCAGGTTGAGTCTTGCTTAAAGACCAGTGAATTATGAGAGCAAATGGGTCCATTTTGATTTTACTTAGTCGTAAAATGTAGTCAAGTGTAATTTTAGCACCCATAGTGGCAGTTAATATTGTATTGTGTAGTATATTACAACCCCATTTCCAGAAAAGTTGTAAAAATGCAATAAAATCAAGAATCTGTGCTTTGTTAATCCTCTTTAACCTTTATTTAAAACTACAAAGAAAATATTTCCAATGCTTTCAACTTGATTGCTTTCTGTAAAACATGTTTTGATGGCTGCAACACACTAAAATAAAAGTTGGAAATGAGGCAAAATAAAAGTCAAAAGGTAATGAAACCGCCCACAATAAGCAGGGCTGCGTTCAGCCCGGACAAAACGTTGCACAACGTTTTTTAAACAGAAACGGTGATGCGTTGAACACCCCGTTCTGATGACGCAAGAGTTGCAACTATGGAGCCCGATAAGGCCATTCTCTGTGTTCTTTGTGAAGAATTTGCGGAGCCTAATGAAGTCGGTATAAATATGTGTTTAATATTACAAAATAACCTATGCCCGATGTTAAAGTAACTGCACTTGCCGCCCAGAACACAAGAGAACATCCCAATCAAGTGAAGGGATTTGTGGAAACTGAAAGCACACATATTACCTAATTCAGACTAAAACACATTCTGTTTAGCCTCACACACTAACTTTATTTGCATCTCATAATGTTTTAATAACCTATTTTCTTTCTTATTTTTAGGAAAAGCACTTACCATTTTTTACTTCTATACTAAATGTCATAGACTTGCAATGAAGCTAAAAAATATAATAAAGTTTAAACTACATCATTATGTTGATATCCTATATTTTTACAATAAATGACAAACATATCTTCTAATATCCTCAGTTGTTGCATATAGTGATCTGCATTGAACACATTTGTAAATTATTTTCCTTGAACACATTGTGCGAGTTCATTTTAATACCGCATGCTTTATATACATGTTGCTGCTGATTGGATTGCAGTTCTGACACACCCACCAAACAAGAGAAAACATATCTCAAACCCCGTTGCACACCGTTTCCTGGAAACATGACGTTCAACTAGGAAACCGTAGCAAAACGTTGTGCACCGTTTTGAACTTAACGTGCCCCAGGTGAACTGGTAATAGGTGAGGTTATCGTTGTGATTGGGTATAGTACCATCCACCAAATACTCAGTCTTTGCAAAGAAAAGATCACTTTCTCACTTTCACGAGAGAATTGTAAAACAATTAAAAAATCAAGATTACAAACTTTCTGCCTTCTACCATACATAATATTGTAAAAAAAAAAAAAATCAGGGAATCTAGAGAAATCTCAGTCCGCTTCAGGCAAGGCAGGAGACCTCTGTTGAATGCGTGTAACCTTTGAGCGATCAGATGGCATTGCATGAGAAACCATCATGCTACAGTCATGTACTCAGGAGTACATTAGAAAACCTTTTTCACTTAACACAGTCTGATGATGCACCATGAAATGCAACTTGAATCACTGTTGCACGAGGAGAAAGCTATACATCTGTTGAATGCAGAGATGCCACTGAGTTCTCTGAGTCCGAGCTCATCTCAGATGGTCCAAAACACAGTGGAAATGTGTGCTGTGGTCAGATGAGTCCACGTTTCAGCTTGCTTTGGGGAAAAATGGACATTGAGTTCTCAGCCCCAAAGACAAAAGGGACCAAACAAACTTTCATCAGCAACAGGTGCAAATGCAAACATCTGTATGAGGGGGCATCAGTGCAAAAAGCATGGGCGACTTGCATATGTGTGAAGGTACCATTGACACCTGCAGTCCAGAACTGTCTCCTATTGAAAATGTGCTCTATAACCCATCATAAAAAGGAGAATTGAGACTGATGACCACGGACTGCTGAGCCGAGTCTTGTATCAGGCGAGATTGGGCAAAGATTCCACATGCAAAACTGCAACAATTAGTATCCTCAAAACGATTAAAATGTGTAATTAAAAGAAAAGGTGATGAGACAGTGATAAACTTAACTGTCCCAACTCCAACTATGTTGGAGTGTGCTGCAGCCATCAAAATCAAAATGAATATACAGTATATTTACAAAATAGTTAGTCAGTGAAAATATTGGAAATATTTTCTTTGTACTTTTATTGGTTCAATAAAGGTTAAAGGGAATAAACGAATCACAGATTCTTGATTTAATTGCATTTACAAAATGTCCCAACGTTTCTGAAAATGGGGTTGTATATTATGCAGTGTTGGGAAAGCTACTCTGAAACTAGTTTAACAAGCTACTTGTAAGTTAAAGTAGTTTAAAGGAGTAGTTCACTTTTGAAAAAACTTTTGCTGATAATTTACTCACCCATGTCATCCAAGATGTCCATGTCTTTCTTTCTTCAGTCGAAAAGAAATTAAGGTTTTTGATGAAAACATTCCAGGATTTTTCTCCATATAATGGACTTCAATGGGAACCAGACGGTTCAAGGTCCAAAAGATCGTTAATAACAGTTTCAGATGCAGCTTCAAATGTCTTTAAACGACACTAGATGATGAATAAGGGTCTTATCATGCGAAACGATGGGTTATTTCAAAACTTATTCCAAAACTGTAACTTTTCTAAGGACAAATTGTAGCCTAGCTCTGTTCTGGAGGCGCGTTTGTGACGTTACGATAATACGTAATTACGTTCAAAAGGTCACGGGCAATGTAGCTGGAAATACAGAGTCAGTAAGTTGAACACATAGGTTGAACGTGCAAACTAACTCAAACGCCGTTTACAAAAAAAAAAGGAATTAAAAGGTAAAATAACAATGTCGGACGATTTTGAATTCCGAATCCCGTGACCTTTTGAACGTAATTACGTATTACGTGACGTTACAACGCACCTCCAGAACAGAGCTAGGCTACCATTTGTCCTTAGAAAAATTACAGTTTTGGAATAAGTTTTGAAATAACCCATCGTTTTGCATGATAAGACCCTTATTCATCGTATGGTGTCTGTTTAAAGACATTTGAAGCTGCATCTGAAACTGTTATTAACGATCTTTGGAGCTTGGACCGTCTGGTTCCCATTAAAGTCCATTATATGAAGAAAAATCCTGGAATGTTTTCATCAAAAACCTTAATTTCTTTTCGACTGAAGAAAGAAAGACATGGACATCTTGGATGACATGGGGTGAGTAAATTATCAGCAAAAGTTTTTTCAAAAGTGAACTAATCCTTTAACTACAGTCAAGCTACCTGTTTAGAAAAGTAGTTAGCTACACTACAAGTTACAAACAAAAAGTAGCTAGCTACATTGAAACTACTTTTGCTTTTTGATACGTATATTATAAATAACTGAATAAGTGTCTGAAGAATGTTTTAAGTAAAATATTTAGTGTTTAAAACAGGGCAATACAATTACAATTTCAAAGAGTATTGTTTTATTACACACAACACTACAATATCTCTGACTGTCAAAAGTGCAACAAATAGCGTACAACATTGCAAGAACGAAATATACATCCAACGTAAATTGCATGTAGAACATTTTCTCAAAAATACTGATTGAACTTGGACAAATAAGGCCATGGGTAATTAACCTTAGTTGTTTCTCCATCCTCCAAATCTGCCGTCACGTCTTGCTATATAATCATATTATGGTTGTGTCTACCCACTTCTGTACGTCATTGAACCGTTAGCCGCAAGATGTGTGATTAAACAACAGGTTGCGTTGAAAAATGAGTTTGTAATCTAACAAGAAGAAGAATATTCTTACATCGCGCTGATTCGCGCAGGCTTGACAATGTAGCAATGTAGCTTTTGCTTGCGCTACACCGCTACTTGCTGCAAAAGTAGTTAGCTACTGGAAAAGCTACACTGTTTAAAAAGCAACTGAGCTACTGCCAAGCTACTAAATAAGTAATTAAGTTAGTAGCTACGCTGCTTGTAGTTAACTACTCCCCAACACTGATATTATGAAATATAATCATATCATAGTAGTAGATGTTTCACCAATGGCTTTTAACCGTTTGAAATTGTCGTTTTTCTCTAATGTTTAGTCTCTTTTCTGTTCTAATCGCGTAGAATCAGTATTAAAAAGAAATGCATTATAATCTGAGAGGAAGTGTCAATGAAAACAGGCTGTTTGATCCATTACTGAGAACAGTTTGTGATTCAGAGGCGTTTTGCTAAGTGCTCTTGGAGGTTTTTAGTTTCACATCATCGTATATCCACACTTGAGAAACATAATGTTTTTTTTCTCTCAAGGCAATGGGAACAACTTGAAGTGCCTGGGCCTGACATGATGGCTCCTGATTGGAACTGTTTGTGGTTGTGGGAGATGGTTCTGCCTCTTTTGGAAAGTGTGGTGACAAAGAGAGGAGTGGAGCTATTTGCATAATGTAAAATCAATTTGTTCAGACAATGGTGTTGAAAACTGAAACAGCTTAGCCTGACTTCATCATATTTCTAGTCAGAATGTGAGTCTGCTCCATAGAGCTTTGATTATGAGGCGTGTCTTAATTGAACCAGGAAAAAAAAACTCTGCACTCAATTGGACTGACCTACAACCAATCAGGGTGCTTTTCCCATACAACGATATAGCTCGCTGCTTCACTACCATAGTACGATGCATCGTTTAGGTTTAGATCTTGACAATAAAGCCAACAAATCTGCTCGCATTTGTCGGACCTGTCTCAACTTTATAACACGGTTGGAGCGTGACTGATTTTAATAAATGCTCATGTTAATATTATAATTTTCGAAAGTAAAATCTTTACTTCGGCATTTTCCTTCTGTTCTTGTGTGTGTTAGTGCTCTCCTGACAAAAACAGGACTGTGCTCCAGCCTCAACTAGTGCAGGTTGTTTGGTTCAAAGAAAAAATTGGTTGGTATTGGTTAGTAAATGTATACGTAATCACATCAAGACCCTAAAATGCATTCATAAATACATTTTAGGGTCTTGATGTTTGTTAATAATATGAAATATTTAACCTGGAAAGGACAAAACAAATGATAAAGAATGAACCCAAAAGGTTCCATATAGAACCCTTATTATTGAACTCTTAAAAAGGGCTCTGGGGTTGTTCGGCCCAAATGGACCCGAAGCATTCAAATAAAAAAATGTTAAAAATCACAGCTTCTTTCGGAATGGTCCGAAATTTGGTGACTTTGTTGGTATTTGGTATATGAACACCCAAAAAATTTGGGGACAGGATGTGAACAGTCTAAGTGGTTGTAAAAAAATAGTCACACTTTCGGGTGTTCGGGTCCAAATGGACCCCCATAGGAAATGAATGGGAAATTGGCAAAAATGTGAAAAAAACTGAGTTTTTTGGTGCATACAATCTACAAATCAGCCACAATCCATAAAAAAACACACAACAGTGAAGGGGTGAATCTATAAAACATCAAGAGTGCAAAACAGACACAGCCACACACACACACACACACACTTTCACACTCATAAATTCAGATTGCATAAATCTGTTTTGAATTTTTAAAAATCACAGCTTCATCGGAATGTTACGAAACTAGGTGACTTTTATGGTATTAGGTATGTGAACACACAAAAAATGATGCGAACAGTCTAAGTGGTTGTAAAAAAATAGTCACTCAGGACCTTCGGGTTCAAATGGACCCCCATAGGAAATGAATGTGAAATTGTCAAAAATATGAAAACTGAAAGAATTGCATTTTTATTAAGTTAGAATAAGTTAGAATTAAACATTGGGTAACAAAACGCTTTCATTTTGTTCTCTTTCCAATGCAATGTTCAGATTTGATTGTATAATAAATTAAAACTGGCACTTTAAATTAGTGCCAGTTTTAATTTATGTTTAACCAACCAAACAAACAAAAAACAAGACAAAAATAGTCTTTGAGAATTTATAAAACATCAAGAGTGCAAAACAGACACAGCCATACACACACAATATGTTGTTTTTATATTTATAAATCAACCATAAAAAAATTGGTATATATTTGCAAAAATCACTAGAATCCTCAAGCCTTTCTACAGAGAGCTGTACTGTAAATCCACTATAGTGGTAAAAATGTGCTATTGCGTGATAAAAATGCTCAGTTGTGTCTACCAGATGACATCTATCTTTTTTCAAAAATTGCTTTCATGAGCGCCTAGGCCTAGGCCTTCACTCTAAAATGTAATACAGCTTTGATAAAATGAAAATAATGATAAATTATTATGTTCAATGGGAAAAAATGGGTCATAATTATTGCATAAATATTAATTATAAATCATAAAATTATCTCAAAACACCAAAAAAGAAAAGAATTATAGTGAAAACAAGGATAAAAAAATGATTTTTTTTTATAAATATGAATACTGCCCTTAGGGTCCATTTGGACCCGAACACCCCAAGTGTGACTGTTAAACGAACAACCCCAGAGGGTTTAGGGGTTCCAAATACGTATCGCTGATAGAACCTTTTCAGGTTCTATATAGAACCTTTCTTTCTAAGAGTGTGTTATCAATATAAGCCTCGAATCCATATTGTACGTTTCAACATCTATCCAAATGTACGTTATGCATGTTACGTATTAATACCTACTGTGCGTTCACAACGAGCCGAGGATGGAATGTGATGCCTAAGTGTAAAATCGACTAGTTTTTAGTGCTTTATTTTTTATTGTATGGGAAAAACTATCAAGTAGTGCTACCATGTTTATTGAGCCCTGGAGTGGTACTACATGAGAGCAGAAAAAGGATTTCTGCAGTGGCTAATAAAGAGCAAATAAAGCTGGCTTTTGGTGGTGACAAGTGTCCATTGTCAGGTGTATTTGTCTCGCAAAGGAGTCAATATGTCATGAGGAGAGATTAGAGAGTCAGGTTTCTGTTGTCGATGGTAATCGTGTGATGAATATCATGTGTAATATGGAGTAACTTCAGCCATCGTTTAGATGTTGACTCGTGCCTCTGTTTGAAGTTTATTTTGGTTCTTGTTTGCATAACCGGGCCTGTCAGTCAGCTATGCAATCTCTAATTAAAATGAATGTGGAATCTGCTGGGAGGATAGATGTGGTCAACAACCTGTTAATCTCTCAGAGGACATAATGTACGACCTGCAGATAATAATCTGGATTTATTACATCCTTAGCGAGCGGCAGAAGATAGTGTCCGTTTCAAACTCTTCTTGGTTGATATCAGGTGGGCTTGTAAACTTGTTAACCTGTTGAAACCTAATTTAGATAGTGTGCGTCTGTTGTATTTCAGACTTGGTGAATTTTAGCGAGCATTTATTTTAAAGAAGTCCACTAAGCACTTCTTTTAAAGACAATGACGAATCGTGCTTTTGTTATTTGTAAATATTAACTTGTTCAATGCTATAAACTTCACCTAAGATGATTACTCTTGATGGGACACGTGAACTTGAGGAGAACTGCCTTCATACATCCACTGAAAATCACCAAAACACCAGCTGATTACATTTACATTACTGTACAGATATTTATTGTTTAAGGTTCGAGTTTAATTGTGCAGCTATTTCAGACATATCATAAAAATGTATAAGATTATAAGGCTATAGTTTGCAGTAGGCTGACAGAGGTCTGTTTTTAGTCCCAGTGCATCCCTTGTGTTACTGAAGGCGCATTGAAATGCAACTAATATTTGTCCCAAGTGATGCTGAGGGAGTATTGGTTGAAATTGTAGTATTCTCCAAAGTGCCGTGAACTTAAAGTGGGTGATCTCTGGCCTGCTGGTACCATAGACTGTAAAGAAAGATGGACGACGCCCTTCGCTCTCTTCCATTGGTCTGAAGCAAGGGGGTAATCCATCAGGCGGAAGTTGAAGCCTCGCGGGAGCCGCCATTGTAGCAGAACGTCACCTGCTGTTAGCATCCCATTGACTCCCATTCATTTTGGCGTTATTTGACAGTGAATAACTTTACATCTGAGGCATCCATAGACTTAATTTAATAGTATTTTTTTTCCATACTATGGACGCATCAACTGTTTCGGTTACCGCATATGCTTTAAAAAAAAATTGTGTTCCGCTGAAGAAAGAAATTCATAGGTTCGGAACAAGTTGAGGGTGAGTAAATAATGACAGAGTTTTCATTTTTGGGTGAACTGTCCCTTTACAGTCATGGTCAAAATTAATGGCACCCCTGGAAAATATGATGAAAACTGGCTGTAAAAAATAATTCTGCATTGTTTATCCTTTTGATCTTCCATTCAAAAATTGGCAAAATTCTCACCTTTCATTGAAGTCAAATAATTGAAAGTGGGGGTAAATCACACTATGAAATAAATGTTTTTCTCCAAAACACTCTGGCCATAATTATTGGCACCCTGTTATTAAAAACTTTTTGCAACCTCCTTTTGCCAAGATAACAGATCTGAGTCTTCTCCTATAATGCCTGATGAGTTTGGAGATCAGAGACCATTCCTCCATACAGACTCTCTCCCAGATCCTGCAGATTCCCAGATCCATGTTGGTGCTTCATCTCTTCAGTTCACTCCACTCATCAGTTCAGGGTCTGGGACGGATCATGGCAGAAGCTTCATTTTGTGCTCCGTAACTAATTTTTGTGTTGATATTGATTTTTGTTTTGAATCATTGTCCTGATGGAAGATCCAACCACGGCCCATTATAAGATTTCTAGCAGAAGGCATCAGATTTTTATTGTTTTATCTCTTTGTATTTGATAGAATCCATAATACCATGTATCTGAACAAGATGTCCAGGACCTCCAGCAAATAAATAGGCCCACAACATACAAGATCCAGCAGTATATTTAACCGTAGGCATGGGGTACTCTTCATCCCTGTTTGCACCAAACACATCTGCTGGGTTTGCTGCCAAAAAGCCCCTTTTTTAGTTTCATCTGACCATAGAATCCGGTCCCTTTTGAAGATCCAGTCGTGTCTGACACCTGAATATGCTGGAGTTTGTTTTTGGAGGAGCGAGGAGCATTTTTCTTGAAACCCTCTCAAACAACATGTGGGGATGTAGGGGTTGTTTGATTATTTTTTTTTTTTTTAGGTTTTCTGACCCCAAGACTCAACTAATCTCTGCAATTCTCCATCTGTGATCCTTGAAGAGTCTTTGGACACTCAAACTTTCATCCTCACCGTCCATTAAGGCAAAATAGACACATGTCCTCTTCCTGGCAGAATCATAACATCTTTAGTTGATTATAACTTCTTAATTATTGTCCTGATGGTCAAAATGGGAATTTTCAATTCTTTAGCTATTTTCTTACATCCACTTTCTATTTTGTGAAGCTCAACAATCTTTTGATGCACATCAGAACCATGTTCTTGGTTTTATTAATTGTGATGGATAAATCAGGGAATTTGACCTTTGTGTTTCCTCATATTTAAACTTCTTGAAACAAGAAGTCATAGCTGGACAATTTCATGTTCCTAGTCACCCTTATGTGCTTAAAAATTAAATATTAATGGGGATGTACTTCAGAGATATTTTTTTCATAAACAATTCTAGGGGTGCCAACAATTATGGCCAGAGTGTTTTGGAGAAAAACATTTATTTCATAGTGTGATTTACCCCCACTTTCAATTCTTTTGATTCAATGAAAGGTTAGAATTTTGCCAATTCTTTGAATGGAAGATCAAAAGGATAAACAATGCAGAATTATTTTTTAAAGCCAGTTTTCATCATATTTACCAGGGATGCTATTAATTTTGACTATGACTGTAAGTAATTAAATTAATACCTTAAACATGTGACTAGTCAGTTGGCGTAAATGAAAAACAAATTGTATTGACTTTTTACAATGTGATTGGTCATTAAAATTTCTTTTTATCATTTTAACAAATAAATAGGCTATATCATGTTGCATTTCCTAATCCCTACTTTAATCTTTCGCACAGGAATGAATACTAATAATAGGGATTGGAAGTGAAGACAAATGGACAATATTAATTTTTAAAGGGTCTCGCAAAAATAGACTAGGCGAGAGATTCGAGAGGAGAGAAATGAGTGATTGCCAGTGGAATAATTCATGGGATATTGTTCATTAGGTTGGGTGAGCAGATTGTAGACAGAGTGCATGACTGTTGTTTTTGTCATTGTGAGAGCAGAATAAAAAGAAAGGCCAAGAACCCTCACATCTTGAATACCAAAAGTACATTATAATGTTTTGCTCATTTGGTACAATTGTTGTTTTCCGACCAGGATTCTGATCTGGATCCGTCCAGCGTGACAAGTCTGATATCTGAAGGAAATGATGTCGTCTCTTATTGACCTGAAGACATATTATGATATGGTAATGGAATTAGGAAATTATATCTGATAATGATTCTTAGTATTACAGAGGAAATGTCCTAGGACCAATGTCTGGCAGTGTGTTTCTCACATGTGGCTCCTCTATTGTTCTTGTTCCCCTGCCTGATTTAGCATGTGATGTTTGCTAGTTTTATTCAGTGGTTTCTGGAGATGAAATGTGGTCCCTCCTCAACAAAGTGCAGGGTGTGATGAGTCGCTTATCACTTTTGATGTGGGTTTTTCAGAATACACATTAGAAGAGATTTTTCAGTGGTTAGCCCTATAGTGCTTCATCTGATATAAGGAAATAATCAAGAAAATTCATCTCCTCCTTCACTAATTGCTCACGAGAACCCATGTACTCGGAAGTAACATCAATGATTGATTATTGCATGTCATTACTGTTTCAGTAATGCAGATGTGTCAAAGAGTGCCTCATTTTTAATGTTGTGTTTAGCTGTACACTGTGGCTTTAAATGCTGTGTTGCAAATAAATGGAAAGGAATACATTTTTCAAGCAATTTGAAATTAAACATTACAACTAGTATCATAAACTCAACACTATATGCAAGAGTTGTACTTAAAGGAATAGTTCATTTTTGAAAAAACATTTGCTGATAATTTACTCACCCCATGTCATCCAAGATGTCCATGTCTTTCTTTATTCAGTTGAAAAGATATTAAGGTTTTTGATGAAAACATTCCAGGATTTTTCTCCATATAATGGACTTCAGTGGGAACCAAACGGTTCAAGGTCCAAAAGACACTTTCAGTGCAAACTGCAAACTGTTCAAAGGGCTTTAAACGATTCCAGACGATGAATAAGGGTCTTATCAAGCAAAACGATCACTCTTTAAAAAAAAAAAAACAAAGTTTTAGTTTTATAAGCACAAATGCTTGCCTTGCTCTGTTCTGTGATGCACGTTTGTGACTCTCCTGTTTGAACTCGTTCATCAAAATGAACGAATTTTTTCAAGTCAATTTGTTCGTTTCGTTCGTTAAATAAACCAATGATCGGAAAAAGATTTTGATGAACGAGTTCGAACAGGAGAGTCACAAAAAGTTATTTTCGACTTTTCGGCATCACAGAACAGAGCAAGGCAAGCATTTGTGCTTAAAAAAACGTAAACTTTGTTATTTATTTTTTAAATGAGCGATCGTTTCGCTTGATAAGACCCTTATTCATCGATCTGGAATCATTTAAAGCCCTTTGAACAGTTTGCAGTTTGTACTGAAAGTGTCTTTTGGACCTTGAACTGTTTGGTTCCCATTGAAGTCCATTATATGGAGAAAATCCTGAAATGTTTTCATCAGAAACCTTTAATTTCTTTTCGACTGAAGAAAGATCTGGTAATGTCCACCAAAATCAGCACAGTACTTAGCTTCTCTTACATAAAAAAAAAAAACAATCAAAAAAGTGAATGTTCAGAATTGTTATGATTTTTATTTGAACCTTCAGAACAATCCAACTTTAAAAGGTTGCCAATGCCAAAAAAATTCCCATTAAAGTGTTTTTGTTGTCAATGAACAACTTGTACAGTAACTTGGCCTAGAATGGAAATGGAATAATATAAGTGGGCAGTTGTGTAGTGATTATGGATTTGGCCTGGTTCTCTGAGGGTTTTCCAATTCGAACTTCAGTTGGGGTGACCCATGCACTAAATATGAATGGATTCGCCATTGGTCACATGAGCATGACTTGTCCTCCAAATACTGCTCCACACGAAAAGCTTAACCAACACAGGACCTTACATGGGAACACCTGGACCAACATGGACCTGTACATTTTATCTAAAGGCCCATTCACACCCAGTGACGATATTGTTCTGTTTACTCTAAGCATGCGCTTGTCTGTCACTTTAAATGCTTGAGTACAGCGGGATGGATTCTGATTGGCTGTCAATGTTTTTATCCATTACCAGCTCATTTCTCTGTGCCGTTAACCGTTATAGCTGTGGTGTGAACCATTTCTATTCTTTAATATTGAGAACGATTTTTAGAACTATATTTTTATTGTCAGGGCTCGACATTAAGGCTGGTCCGCTTGTCCGGGACAACTGGATTTTTTTGTAGGACAAGTAGAAGAGAAATTAGTTTAGCCGACCGGACAAGTTAAATTTCAAACGAAATAAAATGCCATGTTACTTCACGTTATGTGCCACTCGTTACGTCTATTTTACAGATTTAATTTTACCGATTTGAAACGAACACATTTTTCGCGCTGCCTGTGAATGTCCTGAATGTGACTCACAGAAAGACGCGCGCCAGTATAATGCGCATGCACAGACCGCGCGCCAGAAGTTCTCTTTCGCGCTTGAACGAACATCAACAACACACACAAATAAGCCAAAATGTCATTTGTCGAGTATCTTCATAACATAAGAGCAGTCTTATGATGGACATAAAGAGTTGTGACTCGTGAGAGAATGAGGCGCGTGTGAGATCCGCGTCTCTGTCCACAGCGGCTGCTCTTAAAGGGCCAGCTACCAATAAAGCGTTCTGTCAGTAAAGGTAATGAAAGAACAAAGGGAACAGAGAAAATTACTCACTGCTCTTGACTAAAGAACTTGTGTAGCTTTAATAAGGAGTAGTCTATATATAATTTATAATTTATGCAGCGCAGACTGTTTGATAACTTTATTCAATTTCTGTATATGTCCTACCTGTTAGACAGTTCATTTTTATCCAGACATCAATGGCTTATTGATCATTATACGTGTTATCAATCATTTAGTTGTTATTGCTAATTTCAGAATTATCACTAATCTGTGTGTGCATTTGGTTTAGAACCAAACAAGTTGACTCATGAAACCATTTGTTTATTATATCGCAATCGCATATCAAAACCGCAATATTGACCTCAATAATCGCAATATGACATTTTCCCCAAATCGTGCAGCCTTAGAGAAAATTATAAATCTTTACCCGGACAAGTGACTTTTGTGCATAGACAAGTGAAACATAAATTTACTTGTGCCTCAAAAGTTAATGTCAAGCCCTGATTGTTATCTTTATAGTCTTTTAGTCTTTCAGCAGGAAAATTAATTTTGTTCTCTCATTATTTTAATAATTTTAATAACTAAAAGTTTGACCTGAATCTCATAAATAATGTTCTGTCTGTTATTTCTACAATGAGCAAATGCTGTGTTTTGGATACTGGTTGACCAGTAAAGGTCAATGGCAAATTAATACAATTTAAACAAATGAATTAAAGTTAACATAAACATAAGCTTTTTTTATTAAAAAAAATATGTAATTGTGTGGCATACATAACCCTGATTCCTTGAGAGCTCTGTTCCTGATAACTTGATGGTTTTTAGTACTGAAGGCGTATCCATCACTTATAGGATGCTCTTTTCTCTCTGTGGTTTTGTATAGGCTAACCGTACAGTTAACGATCACAGTGTGTGAATTACTGTCTCTCTGACTCGCCCTTTCTCTCTTCTCTGCCAGTTGTTTCTCATGCAGACGTGTAGCGAATCACTCTGAAGGTTCAGGATGAGAAAATGGCACATACGTTTACCCCACCAGGACCTAAAAGTTTCCATAAGTTCACCTGTGACTCTCTTAAGGCCATCGAGCGTCGGATCGCTGAGGAGAACAAGAAGTCCAAGGACAAACGGGAGAGAATTAAAAAGGATGAATGCGAGACGAAACCCAACAGTGGCCTGGAGGCTGGGAAGAGTCTGCCCTTCATATATGGAGATATTCCCAGGGGACTGGTGTCCACACCACTGGAAGACCTGGACCAGTTCTACATCAATCAGGCAGTGAGTTTTGAGTTATATTTTTCAACTGGAGGGTCCATAAATCCCTTCCACAGAGGTCCTTTGATTCAGAATCTAGTTTAACTCTTAGATTTAGAAAAGAAAGACTTGGAAAGATTTATGATTGGAAAAATGGAAAATGTAGATAAGTAACATTTAATAAGAAATATAAGAAATGTATATACACTCACCTAAAGGATTATTAGGAACACCTGTTCAATTTCTCATTAATGCAATTATCTAATAAACCAATCACATGGCAGTTGCTTCAATGCATTTAGGGGTGTGGTCCTGGTCAAGACAATCTCCTAAACTCCAAACTGAATGTCTGAATGGGAAAGAAAGGTGATTTAAGCAATTTTGAGCGTGGCATGGTTGTTGGTGGCTGAGTATTTCACAATCTGCTCAGTTACTGGGATTTTCAGCGCTACAACCATTTCTAGGGTTTACAAAGAATGGTGTGAAGAGGGAAAAACATCCAGTATGTGGCAGTCCTGTGGGCGAAAATGCCTTGTTGATGCTAGAGGTCAGAGGTGAATGGGCCGACTGATTCAAGCTGATAGAAGAGCAACTTTGACTGAAATAACCACTCGTTACAACCGAGGTATGCAGCAAAGCATTTGTGAAGCCACAACACACACAACCTTGAGGCGGATGGGCTACAACAGCAGAAGACCCCAGCGGGTACCACTCATCTCTACTACAAATAGGAAAAATAGGCGACAATTTGCAAGAGCTCACCAAAATTGGACAGTTGAAGACTGGAGAAATGTTGCCTGGTCTGATGAGTCTCGATTTCTGTTGAGACATTCAGATGGTAGAGTCAGAATTTGGCATAAACAGAATGAGAACATGGATCCATCATGCCTTGTTACCACTGTGCAGGCTGGTGGTGGTGGTGTAATGGTGTGGGGATGTTTTCTTGGCACACTTTAGGCCCCTTAAGCTCGAATCATTTCAAATTGGTTTCTTGAACATGACTATGAGTTCACTGTACTAAAATGGCCCTCATAGTCACCAGATCTCAACCCAATAGAGCATTTTGGGATGTGGTGGAACGGGAGCTTGATGCCCTGGATGTGCATCCATAAATCTCCATCAACTGCAAGATGCTGTCCTATCAATATGGGCCAACATTTTTCTAAAGAATGCTTACAGCACCTTGTTGAATCAATGCCACGTAGAATTAAGACAGTTCTGAAGGTGAAAGGGGGTCAGACACAGTATTAGTATGGTGTTCCTAATAATCCTTTAGAGTGTGTGTATGTGTGTGTGTATATGTATATATATATATATATATACATACATATATATATATATGTATGTATATATAAAATACATATGCATAATTCACTGACTGTTTTGTCCACTCTCTATGCATTCATCTCCCACTTGTTTAGACTTTCATAGTAGTGAACAAAAAAAAGACAATCAGCCGTTTCAACGCCGCTCATGCCTTGTACATCTTCAGCCCCTTCAACCCTCTGAGGAGACTAGCAATTAAGATTTTGGTACATACATATCCTTCTCAAGTGCTAAAACATGCTGATGGGGACTGTTTTGCTGTGCTGGATGGGTACTTATGTTTATACACTTTAAGCCAGAGGCTATCAGTCGCTAATAATTTATCACACAAAGCATGTGAGTGAACCCATCTTTGATATCATTCAGGTCATATTTTATTTGACCTTGTTAATTTTGCTCAAGATTAGATTTTTAAAGATGAGGTTGTCACTGTCTAATTTGACTATTTTCTACCACGTGATACATGAATTTGTGCCAGAATACTGTGGAGTTTGAAGTAAAAAAATAAGATTTTTATTAGCATCTTAACTATGCATTTTTTCATGGTTATTTCCACTTAATCATTTGCATTTATCAACAATTAAAACAGCCCTGCAAATCATTTGTGGGTTTTGACCTACTGAAAGCCACTGGTTTATTAGGGCCCTATAAAATCCGTTTTATTTTTTCCCAAATTCCATTTTATTTTTTCCCAAATTCCGTTTTTTCCGTTTTAATTTTTGCAAATTCCGTTTTTTCCGTTTTAATTTTTGGGAATTCATTTTTTTTACCCTTTACTGTTATTTTAGTTGTAAAAAGAGTGTGCTTTTTATTCCGTGATTGACTTGATGTGCAATGTAAAATCTGATCCTGAACTAAAACCTATTTTATCAGATTTTGTCACTACATTTCCTTAACTGCAGTTTTCACATTGTTCAGTATGATTATAATGTTCACTATACTGGCCAACTGCGCTTTCATGGTCTACACACAAACTCCAGACTGGGCCAAGAATGTAGAGTGAGTTGATCTCTTTATTTGCTTCCAAACATACCAGTAGAAATGCTGTCTATGTTTGCTCAGTACTGTAACTGATGCTCTTGTGTTAACAGATATGTCTTCACTGGGATATACACTTTTGAAGCGCTGATAAAGATCACCGCCAGGGGATTCTGTGTGGGACAGTTTACGATTCCTCAGAGACCCATGGAACTGGTTGGATTTTATTGTTATAGTCATGGCGTAAGTATGTTTATTTACCCCATCTAAGTTGCTATAAATCATTAGAATTGAATTATTCTTACTGCTTAAAGGTGAAGAGTGTATTTTTTAATGTTAAAAGACAGTTTGCTTTTTTTTTAAAGACAATATTTATAGAAATTCACATTTCAGTCTTATTGTGGAGGATTCGTCTGTTAAAATAATGGTAACACTTATCATTAGTTAATGCATTAACATTAACTAACAGTTACAGAATTTATTACACGTTAGGTAATAAAAATACTACTGTTCATTGTTAGTTAATGTTAACTCAGGTCCATTAATGTTTAGAGTTTAAAGTTTAGAGTTCAAAACTAAACAAACTTGTGTTTCTTTGCTAAGATTTCACAAAAACTTCCTCAAATTGGCATTTTGTTCATTTAAAATCAAGTTGACTGCTTTGCCAGGTCATATTACAGGATACAAAAACGCTGACACAAAAAAGAAAATTCTGTCATCATTTACTCACCTCAAGTTGTTCCAAAACTTTATGCATTTCTTTCTGCTATTGAACACTAAATATGATATTTAAGAATATGGGTAAATACTGTTTATGCACTGTTTATGCACAGATTGGGGGGAGGAAATACTGTATTCTCTTTTGTGTTACAGGTCCATACAGGTTTGGAAAAACCACAGCTTGAGTAAATGATGACAGAATTTTTAACTTTGGTTGAACTATCACTTTAAGACAGCAAATCTATTTTTTATCTTTTTAATACTTGTTTTATAGTGTATTTTATTATATTTAATTTAGATAAAAATATTTTTCTATATTTTTATTTTTTGTATGTTAATGTACTTTATACAATTCTTAAATGTTCTATTACTTTTTAAAGCTTCAGAAAATTCTGTTTAATTTCTTGTGAACAGTAAATTATTTTAAGTTGTTTTATTTCTTTATAGTATATTTTGATAAGTTGTTTAAAGTTACTTACATTTTTTATTTTACTTTATTTTTAAGATCAGTGGTTCCCAAACTTTTCCGCCGGTTCCGAACAAAAAAATATTTGTAAGCCCCCCATCTACAGTACATGCACCCACATAAAGACTCTCAGCTTGAGTAAATGATGACAGAATTTTTAAATTTTGGTTGAACTATCACTTCAAGACAGCAAATATATTTTTTATGTTTTTAATAATTGTTTTATAATGTATTGTATTATATTTAATTTAGATAAAAATATTTTTCTATATTTTTATTTTTTGTTTGTTAATGTACTTTATACAATTCTTAAATGTTTTATTACTTTTTAAAGCTTAAGAAAATTCTGTTTAATTTCTTGTGAACAGTAAATTATTTTAAGTTGTTTTATTTCTTTATAGTATATTTTGATAAGTTGTTTAAAGTTACTTAATTTTTTTTAATTATTATTATTATTTTTTTTATTATTATTTTTTTTAAGATCAGTGGTTCCCAAACTTGCACCCACATAAAGACTCTCAGCTTGAGTAAATAATGACAGAATTTTTAATTTTGGTTGAACTATCACTTTAAGACAGCAAATATATTTTTTATGTTTTTAATACTTGTTTTATAATGTATTGTATTATATTTAATTTAGATAAAAATATTTTTCTATATTTTAATTTTTTGTTTGTTAATGTACTTTATACAATTCTTAAATGTTCTATTACTTTTTAAAGCTTAAGAAAATTCTGTTTGTTTTTTATAAACAGTAAATTATTTTAAGTTGTCTTATTTCTTTATAGTATATTTTGATAAGTTGTTTAAAGTTACTTAAATTTTTTATTTTATTTTATTTTTTAAGATCAGTGGTTCCCAAACTTTTCGGCGGTCCTCAGCAACAAAAAATATTTTGTAAGCCCCCCATCTACAGTACATGCACCCACATAAAGACTCTCAGCTTAAGAAATTCTGTTTAATTTCTTGTGAACAGTAAATTATTTTAAATTGTTTTATTTCTTTATAGTATATTTTGATAAGTTGTTTAAAGTTACTTACATTTTTTTATTTTACTTTATTTTTAAGATCAGTGGTTCCCAAACTTTTCCGCCGGTTTCCGAACAAAAAAATATTTGTAAGCCCCCCATCTACAGTACATGCACCCACATAAAGACTCTCAGCTTGAGTAAATGATGACAGAATTTTTAACTTTGGTTGAACTATCACTTTAAGACAGCAAATATATTTTTTATGTTTTTAATAATTGTTTTATAATGTATTGTATTATATTTAATTTAGATAAAAATATTTTTCTATATTTTTATTTTTTGTTTGTTAATGTACTTTATACAATTCTTAAATGTTCTATTACTTTTTGAAAGTTAAGAAAATTCTGTTTAGTTTCTTGTGAACAGTAAATTATTTTAAGTTGTCTTTATTTCTTTATAGTATATTTTGATAAGTTGTTTAAAGTTACTTAAATTTTTTATTTTATTTTATTTTTTAAGATCAGTGGTTCCCAAACTCTTCCGCTGTCTCCGACACAAAAAATATTTGTAAGCCCCCCATCTACAGTACATGCACCCACATAAGACTCTCAGCTTAAGAAATTCTGTTTAATTTCTTGTGAACAGTAAATTATTTTAAGTTGTTTTATTTGTTTATAGTATATTTTGATAAGTTATTTGATAAGTTTATTTTTTCATTTTATTCACCCTGGAGGGTTTATTTTGCATAACCATCTTCTGACTATACACTATGATTTAGCCACGCCCTCTTTCTATAACTTCGTTGGGGAACCACTAACTTAACTTATGATAATTAGTCCAAAAAATGCCCATTGGCATCTCCAGTGCCCTTCAGCTTCATTTGTATCTGTGCATTTGGTCCCACAGGTTTGTTACAGAGTTTATAAAGATAGGCAATGTATCAGCTCTCCGCACATTCAGGGTACTCAGGGCTTTGAAAACTATTTCAGTAATCCCAGGTAAGCGGAGCGCACGTTTAGGTGTACAACCTCTGTGTGACCTTTTAACCTGACTGCAACCCTCTGTCGAGACCTTCCTGTGTGCCCGTATGACCGTCAGTGTTTGATTTCCCACCCTCCCTGTTTCAGATATGTAACTGAGTTTGTGGATCTGGGTAGTGTGTCTGCCTTGCGAGCGTTCAGAGTTCTTCGAAGCCCTGAAAACTATATCGGTCATCCCAGGTGAGAGTTGGGGGAAAGGTCAAGGTCAAAGATGCTGACACTGTTTTCTTCAAACATCTTATTTCCTTAAACATTTTACAGTTTTTTTTAAGGTATTTTCCTTTGATTCACTGATTTTGGTGGTTGCACGCAAAAATACAAGCAGTGATTTCCGATTAACATTGAATAACTCAATTATTTTGAATCCATAGGTCAAAAATCTTTAAAGGGATAGTTCACTTTGAAATTAATTTTTGATATGTTTTAGCTTACCTCAAGGGCATCCAAGATGTAGGTGTCTTTGTTTCCACAGTATTTTCAATTTTGATATTTTTAGGTCAAACCGGTCATATAATGCAGGTCTATGGTCACCACCTCAAAGAGCATGCACAGAGAAGTCCAAATTAAACATGATTTAACTGACTCGGAAATGTAAGTACACATTGATGGCCTAAGACACGAAACGAGCGGCTTGTGTGAGAAAACGAACAGCATCTCTATATCGCTTTTAGCCTCTTATTACCCCAGCCACAAAGCGCATGTGCCCTCAGATCACTTGAACGTGGCTGTGGTTACAAGAGGTAAAAACGATATAAATACTGTTCGTTTTCTCACACAAACCGTTTGTTTCGTGTCTTAGGCCATCAATGCGTAATTACATTTACGAGTCATTCAATCATGTTTAATTTGGACTTCTCTGTGCATGCTCTTTGAGGTGGTGACCATAGACCTCCATTATATGACTGACAGACAAGAATGGTTTGACCTAAAAATATCAAAATTGAAACTACTGTGGAAACAAAGACACCTATATCTTGGATCCCTTTAAGTCTTTAACTTATAATTTGCATCTCTTTGCAACGACTCCTTCGAAATTTTCATGATGAGAACTGTTATGGAGTCTCTGAGACCGAATCAGTAAACTTATTTATTTTATATTACTAAAACAATCATTGTTAAGTGTAATTGAAATCTGGAGCAGAATCTTTCAGAACTAGTGTTGCTGTTTTTGTCTCTCCTCTCCTTTTTACCTTCGTACTGTAGTCGTCTTGCATGCCTTCATGTAGTCGCTTTAGTTATTAAGAGCATTTATGTGCATGTGATACATAAAAAAATGGCAAATATATAAACTTCTGTTTGTAACCTGAAATATTCAGAGATTTTCTTTTTGAAACATTAAGATGATTTAAATATTAAAAAACATTAATATAAACAAACACACACACACACACACACACACACACACACACACACACACACACACACACACACACACACACACACACACACATATATATATATATATATATATATATGAAGAGTTCAGATGCAAAAGCCTCTAAATGCCATTTGAAATTTTCTTCTAAAATGACCATTTTATCAAGCTCTGTATATATAAGTTCAGTAATTTCACTTAAATGACAGTTAATAGGTAATCTTCATTGCCATTTAAGTGAAATTACTGAACTTAAATATACAAGCTTGATAAAAAAATGGTCATTTTAGAAGAAAATTTCAAATGGCATTTAGAGGCTTTTGCATCTGAACTCTTCATATATATGTAATATATATGTATATATATATATATATATATATATATATATATATATATATATATATATATATATATATATATATATATATATATATATATATATATATACATATTAGTGTATGTATGTGTATATTAAAGTATGTGTGTGTATTAATATGTTAAATAATTACATTCAGGGTCCAAAAATAATGTAAATAATTTTTATCACATGCTGCTATTTACATGATTTATGTTGAATTACAAGAATGACCGCCTGAACCCTTTCTGATGTACAGTGAACACACCCATGCTAAAGTTGATTAAAAAAGAGGAAGATCTTTTGGAAATTGATTTTAATGCCTTAATTTAAGAAATAAGGAAAACTCCAACCTTTAAGGACACCAATTTTCTTTGTGAATGATAAATGCATCGTAAATAAATTAATGTTATTCCTTAAAATACAGGGTGCATAAGTCAGGACACCCCCTATGTTAGATTCCCATATACGTACATTCCCATTTTTATTTTTAAAGGCCAGTTATTTCATGGATCCAGAATACTATGCATCCTGATAAAGTTCCCTTGGCATTTGGGATTAAAATATCCCTGCATCATCATAAACCCTTCACCATACCTAGAGATTGGCATGGGGTACTTTCCATAAGAAAACCTCTCAATGCAAATCAAACCTGCTATTAGGCTAACTGAAATAAACCCATGCCAATCTCTAGGTGCATTATTCAATCACAAAGAAAATTGGTGTCCTCATTTTTTTAATTAAGGCATTAAGATCAATTTCCAGAAGATTATTTTTTTCATTCCTCTTTTTAGTCAACCTTTGTGTGTGTTCACTTGTGCTAAGCACTGTAGGTGTTATTAGCTAATCAAAGTCATCCCATAAACTAAAAAAAGTGTCTGTTGTGATGTGCACATTTTCAAATGGCTATATTTGGGAAAAAAATTCAACTTCTCACATGAAAACTCTCGTAAATGATGATGATACCATCATATATATACACACATATATATATATATATATATATATATATATATATATGGCCATGAAAGTGAATTTTGGACTATGCTGAGACCTCAGTGTAAACTTAGTGACATGGTTTCCTCTGCTTTCCACAGGCCTGAAAACAATTCGTTGGAGCTCTTGATCCAGTCGGTGAAGAAGCTGTCAGATGTGATGATCTTGACCCTGTTTTGCCTAAGCGTCTTTGCTTTGGTTGGACTGCAGCTGTTCATGGGAGCTCTTAGACATAAATGTGTGTACAATTCTTCTCTTATTCCTAACAAGATAGAGGATTGTGACGACGACTGCAGGAGCTACATTAACAATAAAAGTAAGTTCATTTTCAATTTTGAAATACATTTATCCATCCATCCATCATCCATCCATCATCCATCCATCCATCATCCATCATCCATCCATCCATCCATCATCCATCCATCATCCATCCATCCATCATCCACTCATCATCCATCCATCCACTCATCATCCATCCATCCATCCACTCATCATCCATCCATTATCTATCATCCATCCATCCACTCATCATCCATCCATCATCCATCCATTCATCCATCCATCCATCATCCATCCATCATCCATCCATCCATCCATCCATCATCCATCCATCCATCCATCATCCATCCATCATCCATCCATCCATCATCCATCCATCCACTCATCATCCATCCATCCATCCATCCACTCATCATCCATCCATCCACTCTTCATCCATCCATCCACTCATCATCCATCCATCCACTTCATCATCCATCATCCAACCATCCACTCATCATCCATCCATTATCTATCATCCATCCATCCACTCATCATCCATCCATCCACTCATCTATCCATCATCCAACCATCCACTCATCATCCATCCATTATCTATCATCCATCCATCCACTCATCATCCATCATCCATCCATCCACTATCATCATCCATCCATCCATCCATCCACTCATCATCCATCATCCAACCATCCACTCATCACCCATCATTCATCATCCATCCATCCACTCATCATCCATCCATCCACTCATCATCCAACCATCCACTCATCATCCATCCATTATCTATCCATCCATCCATCCATCCACTCATCATCCATCCATCCATCCATCCATTATCTATTTATCCATCATCCATCCATTATCTATCCATCCATCATCCATCCATCATCCATTCATCTATTATCTATCCATCCATCCATCCATCCATCATCTATCCATCCATTGTCCATCCATCCATTATCTATCTATCCATCCATCCATCACACATCCATCCATCCATCACCCATGCATCCATCTCATCCATCCATCATCCATCCATCATCCATCCATCATCCATTCATCCATGCATCCATCCATTATCCATACATCCATCCATCATCCATCCATCATCCATCCATCCATCCATCCATCAATCCATCCATCATCCATCCATCATCCATCCATCCATCATCCATCCATCCACTCATCATCCATCCATCCACTCATCATCCATCCATCCACTCATCCATCCATCATCCAACCATCCACTCATCATCCATCCATTATCTATCATCCATCCATCCACTCATCATCCATCCATCCACTCATCATCCATCATCCAACCATCCACTCATCATCCATCCATTATCTATCATCCATCCATCCACTCATCATCCATCCATCCATCCATCCATCCACTCATCATCCATCCATCCAACCATCCACTCATCCATCCATCCATTCATCATCCATCCATCCACTCATCATCCATCCATCCACTCATCATCCATCCATCCACTCATCATCCATCCATCTATCTATCCATCCATCCATCCATCCATCTCATCATCCATCCATCCATCCATCCATCATCCATCTATCCATCCATCCATCCATCCATCTATCCATCCATCATCCATCCATCATCCATTCATCTATCCATCTATCCATCCATCCATCCATCCATCATCTATCCATCCATTGTCCATCCATCCATTATCTATCTATCCATCCATCCATCACACATCCATCCATCCATCACCCATGCATCCATCCATCCTCCATCATCCATCCATCCATCCATCCATCATCCATCCATCATCCATTCATCCATGCATCCATCATCCATCCATCACCCATCCATCCATCCATCATCCATCCATCCATCCATCCATCCATCATCCATCCATCCATCCTCCATCACTTATCCATCCATCCATCATCCATCCATCCATCCATCATCCATCCATCCATCCATCCATCCATCAATCATCCATCCATCATCCATCCATCCTATATCATCATCCATCCATCACCCATCCATCCTCCATCACTCATCCATCCATCCATCACTCATCCATCCTCCATCACTCATCCATCCATCCATCTATCCATCCATCCATCCAGCATCCATCCATCATCCATTCATCCATGCATCCATCCATTATCCATACATCCATCCATCATCCATTCATCCATCCATCTATCCATCCATCCATCCATCCATCCTCCATCATCCATCCATCCATCCATCCATCCATCATCCATCCATCCATCCATCCATCACTTATCCATCCATCCATCACCCATCCATCCATCCATCATCCATCCATCCATCCATCAATCATCCATCCATCCATCCATCCATCCTATCCATCATCCATCCATCCATCACTCATCCATCCTCCATCTATCTCATCCATCCATCCATCACTCATCCATCCTCCATCTATCCATCCATCCTATCCATCTATCTCAGCTATCCATCCATCCATCCATCACTTATCCATCCATCCATCATCCATCCATCCATCCATCATCCATCCATCCATCCATCTATCCATCAATCATCCATCCATCATCCATCCATCCTATATCATCATCCATCCATCACTCATCCATCCATCCATCACTCATCCATCCATCCATCCATCCATCCATCCTTCAGCATCCATCCATCCTCCATTATCCATCAATCATCCATCCATCCATCCATCCATCATCCATCCATCATCCATCAATCATCCATCCATCCATCCATCCATCATCCATCCATCCTCCATTATCCATCCATCATCCATCCATCAACCATTCATCCATCCATCCGTCCATCTGTCTGTATTTTCAGCAGAAAACCTCATAAAAGATTATATAAATTAGTGACTTGATTCAAGTCATTTACTTATTTCATAAGTGACTCAGAATATACTGTATGTAATGTTTTTCATTTTAGTATATAGCTTTTCTAGGGGGTTTTTTTTTTTTGTTTGTTTTTTTGTTTTTTTACAGTTTTCTCAATCGCTTTGGCACATTTTTTGGAAAAGTCTTAACATTTTTAAACTGTAAGTGCAACTGTTTGCTGGAACATCAGAACATCAGAACTTGCAAAATATAGTTACTCACCCAACACATTTAATTCATGCTTTGAAACCTAGTTTTTATGTCTTGCTCTTGAAGGCAGACATGTTCCTCAAAATGAGTAGTGTAGTATTCTTTGCGATGAAGGTTCAGGTTCTTCCAATGTTTCATCTTTGGACTCGTGCTTAGATTGATATGGTTATCGTCCGTGACGTCATCCTTCGCTGACGGTCTTTAGTTTACGCTGTACAATCGCTGAGCTGTAGTGAGCATCCGGATGCAGTTGTAGTTCACTTATGTCAATGGACGTTTTTGTTTCTGACTGTAAGCAGTAGACCAATCATAACAGACTGGGCCATCTGCCAATCAGAGCAGAGTAGCTCACGAAAAGGAGGGATTTAGAGAAACTGACTCATCCATTGAGTTGTCTGAGTATCACTGGAAAATGATGTGATGTGCATTTTAATTTTTTGCAGTTATTTTTACCTTTGATGTAAACTGTTGTAGGAGACCAGAAAAATTTTTTTAAGAGAATAGCATAATATAATAGGGGCACTTTAAAACATTCATTTTATTTCCAGGTTTAGGTTTCATTCATTTCACCCAATTCTGCCTTTATATCACGCAATTCTGACTTTCCATCTCGCAATTCTGAGAAATAATGTCAGAATTGCGAGAAGTAAACTCGCAATTGTGAGAAAAAAAGTCAGAATTGTGAGATAAAAAGTCGCAATTACCTTTTATATTTTTCATTCTATGGCGGAAACAAGCTTCCATACTAAAATGTTCAGGTGAAAATTAGGAAAATTATTTCTCTTTTTATGGATAATGAAGTTGGTAAGTCTGTCTATTTAAGCTATGTATTATTATTTTGATTTATTTTATTTTTTATTATTTTTTCAATTAATTTTATTCTGATGTTTATTTTTTTCTGTATAATATGTGTTTACGAACTGTGATGCTTGTATGTTTGAAACTGGCATTCTAATTAAAAAAAGTTGAACTGCGTCGTATAGCCTATATTTTCTTTTTTACTTAGGAAACATTTTAGTTAAGCTGCTTACTTTTATTAAATGTAATTTCCAGGCGAAAAGCTGTTGTTTTTGTTCTAGATTAGTTTCTGTAATAAATCAGAATCCGGTTTATTTCCAGGTTTTCACATACGAGGATTTTACCTTGGTATATTGGTGCTTAACCGTACACATAAACATAAATAAAGAACTAGTAAATATATCAAAAGTACATGTCTACAAAAAATATACTGCAGATTTGACGTTTCTCTCGCAACCTCCGTGTCCTAAAATCCCACAACGCCTTGCGTTCCTGGGGTCCGCTGACGTCACGTTCCCATTCTCTATAGGCTTTAGAGCGAGGAACCGTAATGCTAAAATGCTAGCTCACTTCCGCGTTTTGGCCTACAGAGTGACGTCGTAACTTCGGCACTCTATTGTGTACAGGCCGCTGGATTGTGTTGCTAATGACTTGCAATGTATAACCTTTAGACCGGCCCTCGCGGCCTCGAAACACTACCGGCCCACCGGAAGAGATCCGACTCTCCGGATTGCCACTCCGCTACTGACAGGCGGCCACTGTATCACGTGTGCTCGCGCATGCAGCCGTCTCGCGGTAGTGTTTGTCTCATGACAGCTGCAGCTTCTTTGCTGCACATTCACAAATGTAAATTTTCTAATTGCAGTCCTCTTTTTGTAAGATTTAAACTTGAAATGAAAATGTACTTTGAATCTATTGAGTTCTCTAAAAATGTAAAAGCTGTAAGAAACAGTAGCTGCGTTTAAGGCACTTAACCTGGAGTAAAAAAGACAGAAGGAGCTTAATCTGGACTGAAGGACTCAATTGTATTATGTTATGACAATGACAATAATTGTGGTATATGTTTTTGTTTGTTTGTTGTTGTTTTGTTTTACGAGCATTTAATTAAAAAAAAAAAAAAAAAAAAAAAGGGAGAGACTGGAAGCGTGCGTGGCACACACCAACATGAAATACATCTCTTACAAATCTGGAACGCTGTCATTCATAAAAGTATCGATACTAATAAATTTAGGTATTAATTTAGAGTATCGCTGAGACTTTTGAAGTATCGGTGCACCGTGCAACACTACGTCCAATATACTAGTGACCAGTCTGAAAAGGAAATATTGTGTGTAAGACAGCCAGCTATCATCATTCAGCATCATGGATGTTTGCAACACCACCAGCCATGAAAAACCTGTTAGAGAGAAAGAGGAATTCTCATGGAGGGGAATATGATATCCGTTGGCAAGTACTTTAGCTGGATGGGGAAAGCTATAATGCAGGAGTGAGGTAATCTTGTGCGCTGTTTGCTGAGGGGATGCCTTCCACATTACACTCTCCATTTTATTCTGATATATACACATCTTACTGGTATTTTGACATTTCCCTCATTTGCTTGAGGTTTGGCCCTGTTGTGAACACATCCCAGTTAATTCAAAGGGTCAGGAAGAGTGTACTGTACACTGTAAAAATTTAATACGCTTTTCTAATCAATAAAATTGTGGCAACAGATTACAAGCAAAATTAACAATTAAATTTAACAAATTTGAATTCGTGTTATAATTAATCAAATTAATTCCTTAAAAGTTAACCATTTAAAATGAGTAAAGTTTACACCCAAAAATATCTGAATAACAGACAGACGTCAAAGATTAGTTAAGAACTATTTATATTTTATTGCCAACATTGAAGACACCTGATGTTAACAAGCAGAATCACTGAAGGAGAACATTGTAATTATAAAACAATCCTAAAGCAAACACCGATCACCATAATAGTGACTTAAATGTATGTTTTTTGTTTGTTTGTTGTTGTTGTAAGTTTTACTCATTTTAAATGGTTAAATTTTAAGCAATTAATTTGATTAATTATTACTAAATTCTAATTTGTTCAATTTAAATAATAATATTGCTTGTAATCTGTACAGTGTAAAAAATATATATGTTCGTGATTTGTTATCACATTTTTTTCTTCTGTCAAATCAACTTAAATAATTTATGTAGTTCAGATAACATAATGTTTTGAGTTTCTGATGAACAAATCAATATCCTTCATTGTATTAACTCAATTTTTCCATTTCAATGAGCTTAAAAAATTAAGTTAACATGGTTGCCTTAAAATTTTAAGTTAAATGTTATTGAATGTTAATGAAATAAAGTAAAGTTAATGAATTCTCTTCTTTCCCTGTAGGTAACCAATATTTCCTTTCGGAAAGAAAGACGCTCTTAATCTGTGGAAAAACCAGTGATGCTGGGTAGGCAAACAAATCTGAATATCCAACAATTTCATCATTAAAAGACGTTCACCAAGATTGCTCATTTCATGTTGTTGAGTTGTTTTGTGCATTTTTGACAATCAAGTGTCACACATGTGCATTTCAGGCAGTGTCCAGAAGGATTTATCTGTATAAAAGCAGGTCCTAATCCAGATTATGGTTACACGAGTTTTGATAGCTTTGGCTGGGCCTTCCTTTCATTATTCAGACTGATGACTCAAGACTACTGGGAGAATCTTTACCAACAGGTAGAGAACACTCATCTCATATGATTATTTTTATTTCATGGAACATTTCATGGTGTTTTGCACAATGTCCAAGCTGATTTTCTTTTATTTGTTGTCATACTCCAAAAAGGACAAAAAAATCCCACCATGAAAGTAGTGCATATGATTTTTACACTTTATTCCAAGCCTTCTAATGCAATTCACATTGCTGGCATATGGAACAGGCTAAAAATCGTGTTCTTCATGATGTTTCAAAACTAGTGTTTCATGAGAAATGCACGAACCTATAACATTTTATGCAGTTTCTTCCCTCTTCTCTTCCTCTGAAATTTTAATTTAGACTATTTTATGGTATTTTAATGTAATTTATGGAGATTGGTTGCTCAGGAGTAGTTCACTTTAAGAAAAAAAAAAAAAAACTTTTGCTGATAATTTACTCATCCCCATGTCATCCAAGATGTCCATGTCTTTTCTTTCTTCAGTCGAAAAGAAATTAAGGTTTTTGATGAAAACATTCCTGGATTTTTCTCCATATAATGGACTTCAATGGGGTCCAAACGGTTCAAGGTCCAAAAGACAGTTTCAGTGCAAACTACAAACTGTTCAAAGGGCTTGAAATGATTCCAGACGATGAATAAGGGTCTTATCAGCGAATGATCGCTCATTTTTAAAAATGAATGACAAAGTTTAAGTTTTATAAGCTCAAATGGTCGCCTTGCTCTGTTCTGTGATGCACGTTCGTGACTCTCCTGTTCGAATCTTCTGTTCTGATCTTTTTTCGTGTCATTTGGTTCATTCAACGGAAGAAAATGAACGAATTGACTCAGGGAAAGATTCGTCATTTTGATGAACAGGAGAGTCACACAGAACAGAGCAAGGCGAGCATTTGAGCTTATAAAACTTAAACTTTGTCATTAATTTTTTTAAATGAGTGATCGTTAAGACCCTTAATCATCGTCTGGAATCGTTTAAAGCCCTTTGAACAGTGTGCAGTTTGCACTGAAACTGTCTTTTGGAATCCATTATATGGAGAAAAATCCTGGAATGTTTTCCAATCAAAAGCCTTAAGTGCTCATCCACTCTCACTGCATGGAAAAGAAAATAATCTGCATTGGTTTGAACAATATTAATCGGCTTCCTGTGTTTCTCCTATACTGAATCGTGGAATTGAATTACAGACTCTTCGAGCCTCGGGAAAAACCTACATGATTTTTTTCGTGCTGGTCATTTTCTTGGGATCCTTCTACCTGGTGAACCTGATCTTGGCTGTGGTGGCCATGGCATATGACGAACAAAACCAAGCCACCATTGATGAGGCTTTGAAGAAAGAAGAGGAGTTCAATGCCATGCTTGAGCAGCTCATGATACAGGAAGAGGAAGCTCAGGTCTGTCGGGTATTTACATATAAAGCTTTTTGCATTTTCCTTTAGCTTAAAAAAGTACAGCATGGTGCGTGCAATGCCAAGGTCATAGGTTCAATTCCCAGGGATAAAGAAGAAAATTCATAAATATAAATGCATGAAACCTTAGCTAACTGTTGGTAATGACGTTCTGTCTTGTGATTGGTTGACAGGCTGCGGCTGAAGCGTCCAAGGGTGATGGGCTCAGTGGAGATAGAACGGACAGTTCCTCCGGACGCCTCCAAACTCAGCTCCAAAAGTGCCAAAGAACGACGTAACCACAGGAAAAAGAGACAGCGTCGAGGGCGAGGGAGAGAAAGGGGATGACTTGAAGATGGGAAACGATAGAAAGGCCAGCTTCCGTTTGACAAACAATGGAAAAATTCGGCTCTCACATGAAAGGACTTGCTCTTCTCCACATCAGGTTAGAAATCATTTGATGTTTGCTATATAGGAATAAGGAAATGTGCTCAACTTACTTTCTTGCAATAATAAAACACTAATGTCTAGATGGATAGATGGATATCTTTTTTTGTAAATGATCATCAACATCAATACTGTAAAATTAGCAAATAAAATAAAAATGAGCCTTTTAATCGTCAGTGTCCCGGTAGCGGCATTTGGCACACAATTTTAATTGCATTTTTTTCTCTTAAATGATGTGCCATTTGCAAACTTAAACTATAAAATTCATCCTGTTATGAAGTTGGACATTGCTTTACCATGGAACAGTATTTAACCCTTTAGCGGGCTCTGTTTTTGTGCTATCAACTTCAAATTTGAAACATAACTTAGTTAGACATGGCTTTATTTTATTTTTTTGTTGCAATTTTAGAGTCCAAATTATATTGTAAAATACTATATATATTGTGTAATCTATTTTATATTGTTTAAAATATAATAGCGGCTTCTTGTATAAAATATTTCTTTTTTAGTTCAGTATATTTAGTTTTATATGTTTATTTTACAGTAAATGTCTGGGTTTTTTTTAAACGTTCATTTTTTGATGTGCCTTGACTTCAGTGGTAATCTGCTTCAGTGTCTTTTTTTTAAAGAGACAAAAATGTCTGTATTCTAAAGCATTATTGTACGGAAACATATTGCATTCACAAAAATCTACTTTTTTTCTAAATTAACGAGTTAATTATTTCAGAATTATGAGAGAATTTTTCATGGAAAAAAGTTTTTGCTCTGTTTTTCTGAATTGATGTGTTAATTATCTCAGAATTACAAGATCATTTTTCATGGAAAAAAGTTTTTGCTCTGTTTTTCGGAATTAACGAATTAATTATTCTTCAGAATTACGAGATAATTTTTCATGGAAAAAAGTTTTTACTCTGTTTTTCTGAATTAACGAGTTAATTATCTCAGAATTATGAGAGAATTTTTCATGGAAAACAGTTTTTGCTCTGTTTTTCTGAATTAACGAGTTAATTATCTCAGAATTATGAGAGAATTTTTCATGAAAAAAGTTTTTGCTCTGTTTTTCTGAATTAACGAGTTAATTATCTCAGAATTATGAGAGAATTTTTCATGGAAAAAAGTTTTTGCTCTGTTTTTCTGAATTGATGTGTTAATTATCTCAGAATTACAAGATAATTTTTCATGGAAAACAGTTTTTGCTCTGTTTTTCTGAATTAACAAGTTAATTATCTCAGAATTACGAGATAATTTTTCATGGAAAAAAGTTTTTACTCTGTTTTTCTGAATTAACGAGTTAATTATCTCAGAATTATGAGAGAATTTTTCATGGAAAACAGTTTTTGCTCTGTTTTTCTGAATTAACGAGTTAATTATCTCAGAATTATGAGAGAATTTTTCATGGAAAAAAGTTTTTGCTCTGTTTTTCTGAATTAACGAGTTAATTATCTCAGAATTATGAGAAATTTTTCATGGAAAAAAGTTTTTGCTCTGTTTTTCTGAATTAACGAGTTAATTATCTTAGAATTATGAGATAATTTTTCATGGAAAAAAGTTTTTACTCTGTTTTTCTGAATTAATGAGTTAATTATCTCAGAATTATGAGAGAATTTTTCATGGAAAAAAGTTTTTGCTTTGTATTTCTGAATTAATGAGTTGATTATGTTAGAATTATGAGAGAATTTTTCATGGAAAAATGTGTTTGCTCTGTTTTTCTGAATTAACGAGTTAATTATCTCAGAATTACGAGATAATTTTTCATGGAAAAAAGTTTTTGCTCTGTTTTTCTGAATTAACGAGTTAATTATCTCAGAATTATGAGAGAATTTTTCATGGAAAAAAGTTTTTGCTCTGTTTTTCTGAATTAACAAGTTAATTATCTCAGAATTATGAGAGAATTTTTCATGGAAAAAAGTTTTTGCTCTGTTTTTCTGAATTACCGAGTAGGGCTGCACGATATTGGTAAAAAATGGCATTGCGATATTTTACATGTCCGCGATATATATTGCGATATTAGAACAATTTCCCCAGATGATTTGAATAGCTCTATTTGGAGAATGAATCATTGAACGACTGGGGTGGTTTTGTTATAGAGTATATCCGCATAGAAACTAATATTAATTAATTGAATGTTGTTTACTAATGTAGTTAACAGGTAATGTTAACAGGATGCTGCACATTAGTGGTGGTAAAGCACTTTGAGTGCAGAGAAAAGCACTATATAAATGTAATGAATTATTATTATTATTATTAATGTAGTTAACTAGACTTTAATAAATGGAACCTTATTGAAAATTGTTTCCGATTTATGTCTCTTAAGTTTAGTGTTGAATAGATCAGTTGTTTTAGCATTCATTAAAGTGAATCGGTTCAAATGAGTCATTAGTTCGCGAATCGGACGTTTCATTAACGGACCACGCCACACCCGCTGTGTGATTATCCAGGCAGGTTAGGACATCACACAAGATTTGTGTCAACACAGAAAACATTTCATCACTGGATCGCATTTTATTTATTTATTTTTATTGAAAGTGTGGTTTATGTAATGTCATCTGAATGTGTGGAACAGCAATTCACAACCAGTGGTAGTTCAGAAAAAAAAGGTCTTCCGATCTTTTACCGTCATGTATTCTCAAAGATATTCAGTCAACTCAATTCATTGATATGCTCGAGCACGGGAGAGCAAGGGAGTTTGAAGACGGTGAGTGCACGCGCGACCGGGACTTTCTCTCTCAGTTAAACGAGCGCAGAAGTCACTCATCGTCATCTACATCATTCACCGGTCAAGTTTGGCGGGACAAAAATGCGCTTTAGTAAGGCTGACAGAAAACAGCGCAAGTTCCAGTCTTCTTGCGCTTGATGTTTAAACTGACAGGACTTGCAAATTGATAAACTCTCACTATGATGGACGGTTAAACTTTGCATTTAATCCGCGAATCACAAGCGTTACGGGCCGGGGAGCTGCTGGCACACAGCCTACTGATCACGAATGACGGATTTACTACGATCCCTAGTCACATCGCACATTCTTGCGATGTGACTATCGTGGATGCACGCATCGCGATATCGATGTTAAAGTGATACATCGTGCAGCCCTAATTACGAGTTAATTATCTTAGAATTATGAGAGAATTTTTCATGGAAAAAAGTTTTTACTCTGTTTTTCTGAATTAATGAGTTAATTATGTTAGAATTATGAGAGAATTTTTCATGGAAAAAGTGTTTGCTCTGTTTTCTGAATTACGAGTTAATTATCTCAGAATTACGAGATAATTTTTCATGGAAAAAGTTTTTGCTCTGTTTTTCCTGAATTAACGAGTTAATTATCTCAGAATTACTAGAGAATTTTTCATGGAAAAAAGTTTTTGCTCTGTTTTTCTGAATTAACGAGTTAATTATCTCAGAATTACAAGATAATTTTTCATGGAAAAAGTTTTTGCTCTGTTTTTCCTGAATTAACAAGTTAATTATCTCAGAATTACGAGAATTTTCATGGAAAAAAGTTTTTACTCTGTTTTTCTGAATTAACAAGTTAATTATCTCAGAATTATGAGAGAATTTTTCATGGAAAAAGTTTTTGCTCTGTTTTTCTGAATTAACGAGTTCATTATCTCAGAATTACAAGATAATTTTTCATGGAAAAAAGTTTTTGCTCAGTTTTTTCTGAATTAACGAGTTAATTATCTCAGAATTACGAGATAATTTTTCATGGAAAAAGTTTTTGCTCTGTTTTTCTCAATTAACGAGTTAATTATCTCAGAATTACGAGATAATTTGTCATGGAAAAAACTTTTTGCTCTGTTTTTCTGAATTAACGAGTTAATTATCTCAGAATTACAAGATAATTTTTCATGAAAAAAAGTTTTTGCTCTGTTTTTCTGAATTACGAGTTAATTATCTCAGAATTACGAGATAATTTTTCATGGAAAAAAAGTTTTTGCTCTGTTTTTCGTGAATTAATGAGTTAATTTTCTCAGAATTACGAGATAATTTTTCATGGAAAAAGTTTTCGCTCTGTTTTTCTGAATTAATTAAGTTAATTATCTCAGAATTACGAGATAATTTTTCATGAAAAAAGTTTCGCTCTTGTTTTTCTGAATTAATGAGTTTTTGAGATAATCAAGTCATTAATTCAGAAAAACAGAGCAAAAATGTTTTCCCATAAAAAATCTTGTAATTCTGAGATAATTATCTCATTAACTCAGAAAAATAGAGTATATTTTTTTTCTTTAAGTGAATGCAATAAGCTTCCATATTGCATTACTTCTACTTCTAATAGCTACTTTTAATTTCAGATCTATGCACAAAAAAGGAGTGAACACAGAAAAACACACCGAACTTTCATGAAACTGCATTAGAAATGAGCTTGTCTATAAATAAATACCAGACATTTAAAGCTAAAGTTGAATGGGCCAGTAAAATGATATAGTTATAGTGGGGTTTAAGAATTTTCTTCAAATGCCTTGATTTGTATGTCAGTGTGTTTGTAAAGCTTGTTTGTCTCCTCAGTCTCCTCTGAGTTTTCAGGGTTCAAACCACACCCCACGTCGGGGCAGCAAAGGTAGCATCTTCAGCTTCCGCGGGCGTCTGCTTTCCGACAACAACTACGCGGACGATGAGCAAAGCATGTTTGAGGAAACAGGCAGCCCGAAAGACTCTCTGTTTCCACCCGAACGTCTTTACAGTACTCTTAGCAAAAGCAGTCTGTCGCCACGTATACTGTTGCCGTCTACGGAAAGCGCGGTATGTGGTCGAAAGCAACGGCATGGTGACGGTGTCGGGCGGAGCCTCTTCACCCACCTCTCCCCAGTAATCCTGACGCCCGAAGTGTCCAAAAAAAGAGCCATGTTTGACGAGACTTTTGTAAGGGAAAGAACTAACCGCGCACGAACCTTGCATGGCCTGTGTGTGATGTGGCTGTGCATAATGCCTTGTTTTAAATTGCTTTTTAAGGCATAATGCTATCTTTTGCACTTTTTCTCTTTTTTTGTGCTTGTTTTGCAGATATTTCGAAATATGGTAAAAAAAAATCCAATTATGCAATATATTTGTAAACAAATATGAACTGGCATGGATGTTCATAACTTTCTCAATGATCCACATTCTTATTCTGTGGAGATCTGAAGAGATTCACTCTTAGAAGAAAAGGTTCTACATAGAACCTTAAAAGGTTCTATCAGCGCTACATATTTGGAACACCTAAAAGGTTCTAAACAGAATCCTTTTTAAGGGTTCAATAATAAGAACACTTTAGGTTTCTTTGGAACCAGGAAAAAGGTTCTAAATGGAACCTTTTGGGTTCATTCATTATCATTTGTTTTGTCCTTTCCGGATTAAATATTTCATATTATTGACAAACATCAAGACCCTAAAATGTATTTGTGAATGATCACAAAATTCAAGATATGGGGATTAGATAATGTATATATTTATATCATTTTATGTAGTAAATCAATATCACAATATTCAGTTTTTCTCCTCCAAAAATCAGCATGATTAAAATGTGACAACAGTTTAATAAACAATAATTGAATTATAACTTCAAAATGTTGCAGAATAATGTAATATATGAATGAATAATAGCCTATAAAGAACTTTTGTGCCAATGTTTCTTGTCATTATAGAACCTTTTTTAGCATAAAAGCTTCTTTGGAGTTGAGTAAAGAACCCTATGCTTCATATATAGAACCCCAACGAACCCTTTTTCTAAGAGTGTGTACTTTTAATTGTGTGTGAGCCTGCAAAATCAAGTTGTGAAACCAAATCAATTAATTTTGTTCATTTAATGAATTATAGAGAAAACCTTTTTTTTTTCAAAGCATGTTAAAGCATGCATTTAAATTATGTTGTTCTGCATGCATTTAAATTGTTGTTCCACATAATGTCAAATGTTTTATAATGTTTTATTATTACTGTATTGTATAAAAATATTTAATGAATGAACGCTTGTTTCCACCACTGAATAAAAACGTGTTATCTCACAATTCTGACTTTTTTTCTCAGAATTGCGTGAAACTCTCACTTGTGGGAAAAAAAGTCAGAATTGGGAGTTTATATAGCTCCATTCTGACATTATATCTCGCAATTGTGAGGAAAATACATCAGAATTATCCGATTTTTATTTATTTAATTTTATTTTTATTCTGTGGTGGAAACAAGCTACCATAATAATGTCTTAATAATATTTACTATGTTAAATAATAGTGACGTACGAAGGCATTCTTAAGGTGGTTAAAATGTAACTAAATAAATGTAAACATGCAAATGTGCCTTTGGCTTTTAAGTGGATCCCACCCTTAAAAAGTTTAAACAGTTTATCATTAACAACAACATATAATCAAATTTGGGTTGTTGTTGATTTTTATAAAAGCAACTTAACTAATATCAATCTGAAATGTGGTTGCCTGAATACATTTGACATGCTACTTTGTCTTCAAAGTTAACCGGTGAATGATGGACGCAGAGCTAGAGTATGCTGTCTAGCAAACACTGTAACATTTGTTTATGTATTTGCTGATAATTGGATCTGTTTACAGTTGGACTCGGATGGACACTCGACGTCGATGTGACTCACGCTTTCCTGGGGCTTTTGACCAATCAGCGAGACAGAGAGCTTTGAGTGTAGCAAGTGTCAACAACCCTGACCGTAAGGAACCCTAAATGCTGAACACACTTACAAGAAACGCATAACTGTTCTCCCTGCCTTTTTTAAGAAATGGTTCACAATTGTCATCCTTTTCTCAACCCAATGATGTTCCAAAACTGTAGGACTTTAATTCTGCTTTGAATTTTAAGAGTATCTTTCCCAATTTTATAAATATAACAAAAAGTGACTGAGGTTGTCAAGCAAAAAAGTATCATATATGTCGTATTAACTATTGAGAAATAGACTGAAAATTATTTGTGTTTATATTGTCGTTTTGAATGACAGCGTCAGTTTTCATTGACTTTCATTATAATGAAAATAGTGGTATATGTATTTCCTTTTTGTTTTTCACAGAAGATTAAATGAGTAGTTTACTTTTTTTTTAATTGATGATAATTTACTCACCCCCATGTCATCTAAGATCCACGTCCACATCTCTCTTCCTTCAGATGAAAAGAAATTAAGGTTTTTGATGAAACTTTCCAGGATTTTTCTCCATATAATGGACTTCAATGGGGTTCCAAACGGTTCAAGGTCCAAATGAGAGTTCAGTGCAGCGAACTTGTGAATCAACATGAACAAATCTTTTTTTTCATTTGTTTCATTCAATGAACGGAATTAACGAAATGACTCGAAAAAGATTCGTTCATTTTGATGAACGAGTTCGAACCGGAGATTCACGACGACGCATCACAGAACAGAGCAAGGCAAGCATTTGTGCTTATTAACTTTAACTTTATTTATTTTTTAAATGATTGATTCGCTAGATTAGACCCTTATTCATCGTCTGGTGTCATTTAAAGCCCTTTGAAGTTGCACTGAAACTCTCATTTGGACCTTGAACTGTTTGGTCCCCATTGAAGTCCATTATATGCAGAAAAATGCTGGAATGTTTTCATCAAAAACCTTAATTTCTTTTCAAATTAAGAAAGAAAGACATGGACATCTTGGATGACATGGGGGTGAGTAAATTATCAGCAAAAGTTTTTTTTTTTTTTTTTTTTTTTAAAGTGAACTTCTCCTTTAAGTGCTTATTTGCTTATTAGTATTTGTTCAGTTTGCCCAAGTGATGCTGAAATACCTACTAGTTTTACCTACAGCTTTCATTTTTTTCATTTAACACGGCAGCGTGGGAGGTCTGGAAACAGAAGTGTGTGGAGCGCTGGTACGACTTTGCGGAGAATTACCTGATCTGGGATTGCAATCCCACATGGCTGAGGATAAAGAGTATCGTCCACATGGTTGTGATGGACCCCTTTGCAGATCTGATTATCACCATTTGCATCGTGATAAACACAATTTTCATGGCCATGGAGTATCACCCTATGAATGACGCGTATTATAGGATGCTTGTGACTGGCAACGTGGTGAGAACATTTATATCAGCATTTAAAATGAAATCCAATGAGACATTATTGTGAAGTGTTACCAAAAGTTCTATCTTCTTGCTTACAGGTTTTCATAGGCATCTTTACTGCAGAAATGACATTGAAGATAATTGCCTTGGATCCCTACTCTTATTTTCAGGAAGGCTGGAATATCTTCGACAGCATCATTGTCACACTGAGTCTTATGGAACTTTGTTTGCAAAACTTGATTTCTGGAATGGGTCTTCTTAGGCCATTCCGACTGGTAAGAGTATCCTGCTGTCATGCATTATACCTGTGACCTAGACGGCATATATATCCAGCATAGGTGCGCTCCTAAAGGGGTCATGACATGAGAATATGACAAATAAGAGGTCTTTGTAGCATTAAAACATCCTGCAAGTTTCACAACACTTCCTCCTTATTGTAAACAAAGCATTTATTTAACCCCTTGGGGACCAAAGAGTATTTGGGTCTTTGAGATGTTCTGACGTGCCCTGACATTTGTGCTTTTTTCAGTTGCTTAAACATATTAAATATTATACATATTAATGGCACAGGTGCAATTAGACTATATTTAGCTCAAACAGGGCTACCATAATATGTGAGCAACATGTATGTGCATGTTTGTATGTATGAAAGTTTCTAAAATAAGGCCACAAAACACATAAGAAATATGCGTCCACAAGACTATATATATATATATGACTTGATATGATACTGTGGGATCTGCGATGTCACACTGCTAATACATTTACATATGCACGCCTCCAGAGAAAGACGTGGATAAATATTTATACATCCTCACAACATAGACCCGCATTCAGTCGCCAGTTTTATTTAGATAACACCCTCGCACAATAGCGAAGGGGTGTTGATAATGTCTAAGCGGTGATGTTAGCCAGTCATACCAGTGGCTGTTTACTGACAATCCTTAAAGGAGCCGCCCTTAAAAACTGATCATTTCATTTTTTTTTTCGCTTAATAACAATATAGGGAACCTCAAGGAACATGTTCAAATAATAAAAACAATTAATGTCATGACCCCCTTAATATTTATGCTGTCTTCTAAGACCATCTCTTGTTCAAAATAGTTTGTTTTAAATTGGTCAAAAATACAATAAAAACTGTAATTTTGGTAAATATTATAACAAATAAATGCAGACCCCAAAGTTTTGAATGGTATAAAACACTAAATATAATTTCAATACATTTATAATAATACACTAAAAACTAACATTTTAATGGATTTTAAGTAAATTCGCAGCATTGTAATGTGCAGTTTGAAAAAAAAATAATTATGTCAATATAATTCAGGTTTGACAGTTATTAAGTAATTAGTGTTTTTAAAGATTATCTTTAGTCAGCATTAGATGATGGCAAAGGTAATCTAAATGTAAAAATAGAAGAATTTATCATATCAATCAATGATACATTTTGAGAGAAAATAAATCTATGGACCATACTAATTTTCTACGCATCTTATTGTCACAGCTGAGGGTCTTCAAACTAGCGAAGTCCTGGCCGACTCTGAACATGCTAATCAAGATCATTGGCAACTCACTGGGCGCCTCGAGCAACCTGACGTTTGTGCTTGGCATCATCGTCTTCATCTTCGCTGTGGTGGGAACGCAACTGTTTGGGAAGAACTACCGTGACTGTGTGTGTAAGATTTCCGAGGATTGCACACTTCCTCGCTGGCACATGAACGATTTCTTCCACTCGTTCCTGATCGTCTTCAGGGTGTTGTGCGGGGAGTGGATCGAGACCATGTGGGACTGCATGGAAGTGGCAGGAGAGCCTTTGTGCTTAATTGTGTTCATGATGGTCATGGTGATCGGAAATCTGGTGGTATGTATGGTTCATCTCAATTAATTACCATTAGAAAAACCTAGGGCCTATAAATGTATCCATTTATAATGTGATTGTGATATATAATATTATATAATATATTAACAATATATAAAGTAGGGATGCATCCGATATAAACATTTTGGTCGATACCAATAACTAATAATTCTTAATATTTAAAAGCCGATTCTATCTACTCTACCAATCACAAAGTCAGTAGTGTTGCAGCATTCGGGTTGCCAGCTCTGCTCTAGTTACCACAGCAGCAGATACAAACATGTCAGATAAAAAATTTTTGGATCCTGCAGCTAGGGTGACCACCATCAAACAAACCAAATGTGGGACAATTATCAGTCTGTGTGGGACAATGTGGGACATGTTACCAACACTAAAACATACCCTGAAACTGTTAAATAATGTCTTTCTAACTACACTGAAAAAAATGATTTTTGCTGCTTGTTCAAATTGCTTAATTAAAATTAGCTTAAGCAACATAATTGCTTTACATTTTGTCCAAACTTAAATTGATTGTGTCCAATCTGCTTAAATATATGTACAATTTTAGTTTACTTAATCCATTTGTGTTGGATTACATGAATGATTTGTGTTGCGTTAACTGAAACTGGGCGGTGCATGTTAATTCCCAGCATGCTTTGCATATGTCTGAATTAGGAGAGAATAAATGTTGAAATTAAGTGTTATTTTATATGTTTTTGAGAAAATAAGAAAAAGTTAGTGTGTAATTGTGTTTAATGTTCAATTATATTGGAATTATTAGAACCATTTAAATTACAGTTGGTTACCATTGTGGAGAAGAGTGGATCATTTGGTTAGGCTGTGGACTCGATTTCAACTATGCCTATAGCATCTGCTTATTGCTGATGGTGTTTGTACCTTAGCATTCAGTATGCTAACAAGTGCTATTGGTAGCGAACTGCAAGGCTGTATACTAGAAATTGAGTTGTGTGACACTAAAATACATTAAATCTTAATTGGATAAATGAATATATGAATTTGCATACCTGAAACAGCCAATCAGGGAGCCTTTTAAAATCACTCTGAGACTACTTAATTGGATAACTTAAAATGACTTAATTCCATGTTGTTGAAGATACATGAATAAATTATGTTGTGTAACTTAATTGGTTGAATGTGGGACTCAATGTACACTATCAAATCATGTAAATCCAAGCACACTTATTTTTCAGTGTATATAAAAACATTTATATTCTGCCTTTCTGCTGACAAAAATTATTTGTTCTTTAGTCCCTTCCAGAAAAAAAATCTTATTTTACATGTCATTTAAATTCAACATCACTAAGCCCAAAGGCAGCAGGCATCATGCAGATAACTATTAGAAACAGTTCTGTCCAAGAAGTCCAACTAAAATCCAACAAAATGAACAATGAATAAATAAAACAACATGAAATTAGATTGACAGTCTTATTGACAGAATATATTAAAAACCACCCCCCACCAAAAAAAAGTTTTTAGAAAGGATGTAAATTAAAATGTTAATTTACCGAATTAACCATTTGTTTTCTGACGGGGAACATATGGAACGAATCACCGGTACACATTTTGATTGACAGCCGTCACAACCTACTAGTGACCGTGTTTCTCCTTTCTTTTCAACCATTGGATAGGATATAAAACACAGCTGTTGTATTTGTACTTATGACAGCGCTGTTAAATATAGACGAAAAACTATGCTGCAAAAATAATAAGTAAAATGCTTTCTTAAAAAGGCAAAAGAAAGCACGCATGTTTTTTTAATATGATAATTAAAAACCAATAGACTGATGAAAATGCAGGACATTTCCTCAATATGCGACGTGCGGGACAACGGGTGAAAATGCTGTGCGGTACAACTCAAAGCGGGACGGGTGGTCACCCTACCTGCAACCCATCTGGCAACCTCGAGTGGGAGGGGATACACCACTCTACTGTAATTTGAAAGTGATTGCAGTACCAGTTTTGGCCACAATCTTACATACTGGCTCCTTTAAAGGAGTAGTTCACTTTTAAGAAAACTTTTGCTGATAATTTACTCACCTCATGTCATCCAAGTATTCATGTCATTCCTTCTTCAGTCAAAATAAAATTAAGGTTTCCTGATGAAAACACTTCTAGGATTTTCTCCATATAATGGAATTCAATGGGAGACCAATCGGTTCAAAGTCCAAAAGACAGTTTCAGTACAAACTGCAAACTGTTCAAAGGGCTTAAAACGTTTTCAGACGATTCGAATAAGGGTCTTATCAAGCGAAACGATCGCTCATTTAAAAACAAAATAACAAAAGTTGTAAGTTTTATAAGCTCAAATGCTCACCTTGCTCTGTTCTGCGATGCGCTTTCATGAGCTCTTCTGTTCAAACTCGCTCATCAAAATGAACAAATCTTTCTCCCGAGTTAACTGCGTCATTTCCGTTCGTCTGACTGAACCAAATGACATGCAAAAATATTCGTTCATTTTCATGAACGAGTTCGAACAGGAGAGTCACGAACGTGCGCTCACAGAACAGAGACAAGGCGAACATTTGAGTTATAAAACTTAAACTTTTTTTTAAATGAGCGATCGTTTCGCTTGATAAGACCCTTATTCATCGTCTGAAATCATTTAAAGCCCTTTGAACAGTTTGCACTGAAACTGTCTTTTGGACCTTGAACCGTTTGGAACCCATTTGAAGTCCATTATATGGAGAAAAATCTTGGAAAGTTTTCATAAAAAAACCTTAATTTCTTTTCGACTGAAGAAAGAAAGACATGGATATCTCGGATTACATGGGGTGAGTAAAATTATCAGCAAAAGTTTTTTTTAAGTGAACTACTCCTTTTAAGTACTATGTAGAAGCATTTAAAATATACATTTGATCCAATTGACTTATTGTGTACATTACATTGTAACCTGCATGTAGCTACAGCTTTAATTAATTTCTATAATTAGACTGTTCTGACCCTTTCCTTTCACATTACTCCACTCACCCGTAAAACCAACTATACCACCAAACCTGTCCCTAACCTTACCCTTATCCCACCACAAAGTAAAGACACTAATATAAATTCAATTGATCTAACCCATAGTATTCAGAATCAAATCTAATAGTACATGCATTTAATAAATGAGGCCCTGAAAGAGCGTGAAGTTATTCTGAACCTGTCTTTGGTTTCTTCCTAATTTGCCTTTCCTGTAGGTCCTGAACCTGTTCCTCGCTCTTGCTGCTCAGTTCCTTCAGTGCGGACAATCTCACGGCCAATGACGATGAGGTTCGAAAAAACAACCTGCACAGATAGCGGTCAGATCAAATCAAGAGAGGCTTCGCGTAGTTAAGGCCTGCCTGCAGAGTTTCTTCCAGAGCAGCTGTGTAAAGAGGAGGAAGCAGAAGAAGAAAACTACAGATGGGAACATGGTCATGATGAACTGCAAGGAAATAAATGATAACTCCAACCACACCACACTAGAGCTGGTTAAAGGCCCCGGAGGAGCAGATGCGGACAGTGACACGGAGGATTTCCTCAGCAACCCGAGCCTGACCGTCAGTGTGCCGATGGCTGCCGAGGAGTCGGATTTTGAGTGCCTCAACACTGAGGATTTCAGCAGTCTTTCTTCAGACACAGAGGAAGATAAAGAGGTACGGTTGAAGACCTCCGAATCTTTTAAAGAAAACGAAATTGAGCCTCACTGTAAAAAAAAATCTGTAGAAATTACAGTATATTACAGCTGCTTGCCAATAACTTACTGTAGATTAAAATTATTGTTATTTACTGGCGACACTTTGTTTAAAGTGATGTTTAAATGAACATTAAACCATTAACAACTAAGTCTTCATCTTTACAGAATAAAACTAAAATAACAGCATCATGCAAAGCATTCTGGGAACAACAGAAAAAGGTTGATGAATATTTCTGGTTCCCAGAATGCTTTGCATTAGATTGCTTTTTTTTTTTTTTTTTTTTTTATTCTGTAAAGACAAAGACTTGTTAATTTTTAATTTTCATTTAACTGTCATCGTCCGTACCCGGACACCTAACTTTACTTAACTATATTTCTATTAAATCCTAATCTAATTATGACAAATTATATATTGTTGGAAAGGTCTAAGACTTCTAAATAAAATATTCTACCCCTGTTTTGTGTTACAAATTATGTAGGAAGAGTAATTGATGAATTTATGACAAGAGTGCACCTCAGAAAATCTGCATCATAACTTTGTCACAAAAAGTCGATGCACCCACTTTTAATCATTTGAAACTTTTGTTATTATGCTAAAAGTTCATAAGTAGAACATATAATCTAATATTTTCAATTAAATTTTTAATTTAAAAAGTGTATAGTATAATATTATCCTCTTACAAATTATAATATATATACATATATATTATCATCTAAAATATATAATTTTAGTATCGCCTTTTTATTATATCACATATTTTAGTAGTTATAATAAATTAGATATCATTTGAAAGCTTGCAAACTCAGAATTAATCCTGTGAAAACCGTTTTGTAATTGAACATTGCGTTACCATAGAAACGGTGCTTATTTTATCAGACTCCTCCCCTTTTGGGCATCATTAAATTTCATAATTTATGATCAAAACCTTTTCTAATCTTGACAGAACACATATTGTCAGAAAGGTCTGGGTCTCAGTTCCTGTTGACCCTAGTCCCCTTGAAATAGTGGTTGTGGACTATGGAGTGAATTTTGTATGCAATGCATATAGCATCAGCAATGCACCCAAACTCATAGAAGTGAACCGCTATTAATGAACCGCTGATTTCAGGGTTTCCGCCTGGGTCTTGAAAACTCTGAAAAAGTCTGAAATTTCTAAATCACAGTTTAAGGCCTTAAAAAGTCTTAAATTTGCTGAAGTATTGTGTTCTAGGTCTTAAATCATTTTAAACAGGTCTTAATTTTCCTACGTCCATGTAAATCTCATTGAAATGTTCCAACAGCGTTTTGGTTTCTCTGTGGTTGTAGTTCTTTTTTGTGCTAGTTTCTAAATATAACTCGCTGTATTACGAACTGTAAAATACCATGATATGCAACAGCCAATCAGTTTCGAGGTTTCGTGTTATTGGTGTGTATCTCAGATACCGCAGAACATAATACGGATTTTAAGTTTATTGATACTTGGCTCGAAATATCTGAATTTTGGATCAGATTTAGCTGATTTTTAATTTTGCTTTCAGTATCTAGAGCCAACGGAGGTGCTCTGGGTTTTCCACACGGTGACAAGAACACCAGTCCTGACATTGTTTCAAACGATGTTTCCGGATCATCGCTGAAATCCTTCAGGCCGCGAAAAGATGGAACGGCCTACATTACACGCATTGGGATAGGGATTTGTATGAAAACAAAAACAGAACTAATTTCCAAAATCACGGGACCGGTCGACAGTTTGATTATATTAAATTACTATGCGAATAATTTTGAGACTCGTTACGTGTTTCCTTTGTACGTTTCTTTGGTGATGGGTCTAAATTTCATTCATAAATGGTCTTAAAAAGGTCTTAAAAAAGTCTTAAATTTGACTTTGTGAAACCTGCAGAAACCCTGTATTTACACAGGTCAGTATAATGCACTTCTTTTGGACCTCGATCAGGGTAGATGCCATATTTAATTTGAGGTGAATAAAAGTGAGGCTATAATAGTAGATGCCACTACAGTTGTGATGGCTAAGCTTAAGGTCCTAGTTTTTGTATAATCCTCTGATAAATATTTTTGGAAAGATTGTAGCATTCCTGTAACTCGAAACTATAGAGCATGATTCTGGCAAGTGAGTTTGATATTGAGGGTTAATGTGCTTTAAATCCCTTTGTATAAAGGTAAATGTAAATGCACAGAACAGTACAAACTAAAGGGAGGACAGTGCAAATGATGTCGATCCGATCCTTTGGTGTAGATATTGTCACGTACATGGCCCCTAAAAATGAAAGCTTTCTGATTGTTTGACTCGATTTCTCACTGGTGTAATCGTGGTCAAGTTCCCTTCGGTTCGGGTTAATTGCAAATAGTGCATTGTGGATTACATCAACATGTAGCCTCGACCCATTACTGAAGAGAGGTCAGGGAATATCAGTCTTCATGATCGCATTATCTGTCATTTAAGTGCTGAGTGTGAATGTTAGCCTCATGATAACATGCTCATTTGCTTCCTGCTGGGAATCGAGGATGTGGCGGTCTGTGGTTTTGGCATAAAACGGTTTTAATACTCGGTCATTTGTATGAAAAAGCTCTTTGAAATTGTTCAAAAGAAGTCTCACCGTCTTAGTTTTGTGAAGGGTGATATGCAAATGAAACTCCAAAAAATAAATAGGCAGCACTATAAGGAATCATAGGCACAAATCACTATAGGACAGTAGTGCATTATCCTTTGCGTAGAAGGCGTTCCCATAATGCAACAGGCTCAGTGAGCTGGTGGGACAAAGCTTTATTATAATTATAATTGGGCTGTGCAAAAGTTAATTGCCAATTAATCGCATCCAAAATAAAAGTCTGTGTGCTTACATAATATATTTGTGTGTGCTGTATATAATTATTTTGTATATATAAATATATTGTATATTATTTTCTATGCATCATAATGCATGCATGTATATATTTAAGAACTATTTGCGCTTAAATTCATATGTATATATATATATATATATATACATAATCTATATTATATAAATATAAATATTTTATATATCAATAACACATTTTCATAAATATATACATGCATGTGTGTGTATTTATAGATACAAAATAATTATATGCAACACACACAAATATATTATGTATACACAGACTTTTATTTTGGATGCGATTAATCCAATTAACTTTTGCACAGCCCTAAATTATAATAAACCAAATATTGTACACTGAATATAATAAAAATACAATATATTTTTGGTTTATATTTAGAAATTATTAATTTGCTAAAAAAATTGTGTGAGCTATATATTTTGTGTGTATTGTACCTTCTTTTGTGCCGTTTGTATCTAGGAACGTGAAGGAGAGTGTTTTACAGTAGATCATCATGTGAGTTTTAGTGAGTTTGATCAATCTTTTTTCCTCCAGACAATATGGGGAGTGTTTTTTCTTGGCCATTTATGATCATTATTACTGAATATGTCATGATTAATTGGACAAGTGCAATAATGCATTCAGTCTATGGAAAATGTACATTTTCCAAAAATTATCAGACAAAAAACATCTTTGTTATATATATATATATATATAATTTGCACTGGGGCACCTCAAGCTATATGCATATGTAATTTGGGATATAGAAAAAAGGTTCCATATATGTAGCATAGGGTTCTTTACTCAACTCCAAAGGACATTTTATGCTAAAAAAAAGGTTCAATAATGACAAGAAAACACTTTTGGCACAAAGGTTCTTTAAAGGCGATTATTCATTCATTTTTACATTATTCTGCAACATTTTGTATTTGTTATTAAATTATTGTTTAATAAACTGTTGTAGTAACTTAATATCACATTTTAATCATGCAGATTTTTGGAGGATAAAAACTGAAATGTCACTCTTCGTGTGATATTCATTAATTACATTTTTTAACCACCATCTTGAATTTTGTGATCATTCACATGAATTGCATATTAAGGGTTCCAAATAAATAGCGCTTTAGAACCTTCTAAGGTTCTATATAGAACCTTTTCTTCTAAGAGTTTAGGCCTTCAGAAAGGTAACATGATTTCTACAAACTTTTATTTTAATTGTCATCAGCTATTCGTGGTTATGATTAGCAAGTTAGTAACAATGAGAAGACAAAAATGAAAGACAAAATGTACTATATAACCATTCAGGACAGACCTAAGTGATTGTATGTATGTGTCTGTAGTCTTTAGTCTTTCAACTTCAATTTTCAATGTTTGTATATTTTGCATTAAACATTAAATGTATGGTATTGTAATGTGTACTATGATTTTATCTCAAGAGCTTGGCTCATGGCTTATACGTTTTGGAAATGCCTATGAACTACTAGATAAAGGGTTTTATCGCAACACTCTAAAAAATAAACCGTAAATTTTACGAGTGAAAAACGGCAGCTGTAGTTGCCAGAACTTTGAACAGTTTAAAATATTGGTCAGAGAACGTTAATGGTTTCACAGACTTAACTTAAAATTTACAGTAGCAAACTCGTATTTTATTTTCTGATAAAATGTGGATTTACCAACTTATTGATGTATTGGTATCTATTTTAGACCATTGTTATACACTGACAACCAACAATCATCACAGCAGTGATGAGAGTTACATGAACAATCACAGCTCATTACAAGTGAATACTTAAATAAAGTAATACTTATTTAAAGAAGCTGCACAATGTCACTCACACAAACATTAAGAAATTTTAAAAAATGCACTAAACATTAATTTAACAACATTAAATGTAACATAAAACCCTAATGTACATAACTGATTAGAAAATAAATAATAAAACTATGAGGAACCATAGTTATTTCAACAAAAATACATAAAATGTGAAGTGTCTCACAGGGAATTGTGGGAATGTCAATTTACGTTTTTTCACTGTAAATTATACAATAATTTGTTCTTTTTCACTTTCAAAAACTGTAAATTTAACGGTATTTTACTGTAAAGTTATATCACAGTTATTTACCGTGTATAGTATGGAAACTTTCTGTTTACCAATTAACAGTTTTGCACTGTAGCATTTTTACAGTATTTTACCGTTAAAATCACGGATATTTTTTACAGTGAAGGGAACACTAAGCAGATCTTACTTCTCAGGCTTGGCTCAGTGACTCAGCTGAAATGATTGACTTCAGAAAGCGTGCACATGTATAGTCTCCTCTGCGGTTGCTATAGTAATGGTGTGTGTGTGTGTGTGTGCTCTTGCAGAGGCTGTCTGACGTGGCTCCCAGCTCTTCAGAGGGCAGCACGGTGGACCTCAGACATGTGGTTAAAGAAGGAGAAGATGTTTGGACTTTGAGCTTGAGGAATCTGACGAACCAGAAGCTTGTTTCACAACAGGTGATTCAGCTAATAGTTTGTTCATATATTAAAGGAGAAGTTAAAATTTTTAAAAAGCTTTTGCTGATAATTTACTCACCCCATGTCATTCAAGATGTCCATGTCTTTCTTTCATCAGTTGAAAAGAAATTAAGGTTTTTGATGAAAACATTTCAGGATTTTCTCCATATAATGGGCTTCAATGGGAACCAAACGGTTCAAGGTCCAAAAGACAGTTTCAGTGCAAACTGTTCAAAGGGCTTTAGAAATTTATTCCAGACGATCAATAAGGGTGTTATCAAAGGAAATGATCGTCTCATTTAAAAAAAATGTTAACAAAGTTTGTTTTATAAGCTCAAATGCTCGCTCGCTTGCTCTGTTCTGTGATGGCGTCGTGACTCTCCTGTTCAAACTCGTTCATCAAAATGAACGAATCTTTTTTAGAGTCAATTTGTTAAATTCGTTCGTTCAATTAACCAAACTACACAAAAAAGATTCATTTCATTTTGATGAACGAGTTTGAACAGGAGAGTCACAAACGTGCATCACAGAACAGAGCAAGGCAACCATTTGAGCTTATAAAACTTTAACTTTGTTATTTATTTTTTAAATGAGCGGTCGATTTCACTTGATAAGACCCTTATTCATCGTCTGGAATCGTTTCAAGCCCTTTGAACAGTTTGCAGTTTGCACTGAAACTGTCTTCTGGACCTTGAACCGTTTGAGATCCCATTAAAGTCCATTAAATGGAGAAAAATCCTGGAAGTTTTCATCAAAAACCTTAATTTCTTTTCAAACTGAAGAAAGAAAGACATGGATATCTTGGATGACATGGGGGTGAGTAAATTATCAGCAAAGTTTTTTTTTTTTAAATGAACTACTCCTTTTAACGGTAAGCAAAAATGTAAAAGTAAGTAAAAATGAAAGATTTCGAAAATTGAAGATGTAATGGGATTTGGTTTCCAGGGTGTGTCCGAAGGTTCCAGTGTTGCCAGGTGGATGCTGAAAAGGGCATTTGGAAGAAATGGTGGCTGCTGAGACAGACGTGCTTTAACATTGTGGAGCACAGCTGGTTTCGAGACCTTCATCGTCTTCATGATTCTGCTCAGCAGTGGCGCTCTGGTGAGGGAAATACATTTGCTTGTTTGTGAGACTCGATTTCAGTAGTTTGACATGAACATGTTGCTAAACTAATGACAACAATCTAAGAATACTAGAATAAATACAGAGCACATTTTTTTAGCAGGTTTACTTCTAGTTTTTTTTTTGGTATCAAATACACTTTATGCTCATTTATAACCAACATTTTGTCCACTAACTTGAATGGATTTTTTTGTTTTGTTTTGCCATGTTTGTACTAGTTTAATTCTAATTATACATCAAATTTGAACATGTTTTTCAGGCTTTTGAGGACATTTACCTTGATACAAGAAAAACCGTAAAGATGATACTGGAGTTTGCTGATAAAGTTTTCACCTACATCTTCATTCTTGAGATGCTGCTGAAATGGGTCGCATATGGATTTGCCAAATACTTTACCAATCTTTGGTGCTGGCTGGATTTTGTTATTGTTGATGTAAGTTCAGCTTTTGAATTAATATGATATCAAACTCAAATAATGACAATTCTGCAATCATTCTTTCACCCTCATGTCATTTCAAATCTGTATGACTGACTTTCTCCCATGGACCAGAATACTCTTCTTCATAATGTCTAATTTTAGTGATATACTTTTATAGATTTTATTATTTTGAACTTATTTTTATTTGTATATTTTAAATACTTAAATATTTGTATATTTAAAAAAAAAGATATATATATATATATATATATATATATATATATATATATATATATATATATATATATATATATATATATATATATGTATATGTATATGTATATATATATATATGAAGAGTTCAGATGCAAAAGTCTCTAAGTGCCATTTGAAATTTTCTTCTAAAATGATCATTTTTATCAAGCTTGTATATTAAAGTTCAGTAATTTCACTGAAATTGCAATGAAGATTACCTATTAATTGTCATTTAAGTGAAATTACTGAACTTAAATATACAAGCTTGATAAAATGGTCATTTTAGAAGAAAATTTAAAATGGCATTTAGAGGCTTTTGCATCTGAACTCTTCATATATATATATATATATATATATATATATATATATATATATATATATATATATATATATATATATATATATATATATATATATATATAAATATATATATATATATATAAATATATATATATATATATATATAAATATATATATATATATATATATATATATATATATATATATATATATATATATAAATATATATATATATATATATATATATATATATAAATATTTATAAATATGAATATTATATATATATTTTTATTTATATATATATATATATATATATATATATATATATATTTATAAATATAATATTTATTTATATTTATATATATATATATATATATATAATATTTATATATAAATAATATTTATTTATTTATTTATTTATATATATCTCTTTAAAGCTCATCTCTAGACCTTTTTGTTTAATGAATCACTTCTCCACACTAAACTCATAGATTTCTTTACATAACTTGTCTTGTTGTATTGCTTTGGTCGTTGTTGCTGTTGTTTATACTTGCCTTTCCACTATGCAAAGCGACCTTGGGTTTGAGAAAGGCGCTATATAAAATAAATGTATTATTATTATAAGTTTAAGATTTTGAGTACTTAAAATGCATTCGATTTTGTAATAATTAAACGCTGGAAAAGTTCAGCGGGGGTTCATTTTGAACTAAAACTTAATTTATTTAATAGCTTTTTATTTCTTATTTTTCTAGTCAACGTAATGACAAAACAATAAATGAGACCCTGGATTTTTTTTTTTTTAATCACCCACAATTTTTTGGAATTTTTTTGTATTTTTTAGATTTTCGGTCTAAAAGTGACCTAAAAGACATTTAACTCCAGCTCACCATTGGTGTCGCCAATTCCCTTTGTCTCCAGAATGTGCGTACGCACGGCTCCGCCAAGTTTGTTTTTTTATAGATCTCAACCTTTGCGTGGAAACTGGCGTACGTACGTTTACAGCCCTGTTTAAATGAGACCCCTGAGCAGGAAGACATGGATTCGTGCCTGTTTTTTCTCCTAATTACCTGTTTATGTGTGTAGGTGTCTCTGATCAGCCTGGTGGCCAACGCCATGGAGTATGAGAACCTGGGCGCCATCAAAACTCTCCGAACACTGAGAGCCTTCCGACCTCTCCGAGCTCTCTCGCGCTTTGAGGGAATGAGGGTAAAATCTCTTAATGTGGCCTTTATTGTTAACTGATAATATAGAGGACTTCATTCAATCAAAGGCTATGTTCACCCTGTCAGTTTTTGGGATGGACAACCGCATTTACTTACAAGTGTGCGTCTCGAAATGTCCCGTTCAAACAGAAACTTACAGTTACATCTTCGAAAAACTGTCTGTATGAATGAGCAACGAGAGTCAAGCACGTATTTTCTTGCTGGTAATCATAGCAAAAGTGATTAAAGTAATATCCAAGATGACAATGTCCATAAAACTGAAAGGTTTTATGACTTCTGAGATGATAAGAGAGCCACAAGATCCATCAAATCCTCATTAACTGACATCAGCTTTTATATCTGGGTGGAGAGCGGTCCATTTGAGTCACGCATAAAACTCAGAGACTGGATGTAAAACACCCGTAACACACATTTGTGCAGTACAGAGCTGCTCTCTCACACTGTTTGATGTGTGGGGTGGGTTGGGATTAGGCAACCAGGGAATAATTTGGCAAAAATTGTGGCCAAAGTAAAGGCTGATTGAGAAAGAGTCGGACCTGATTCATTAAAAATGTTGGTCTTCTTTTGGGCTTTTCACACTGAAAATTGTTAAAGGAGTAGTTCACTTAAAAAAAAAAAAAAAAAAAAAAACTTTTGCTGATAATTTACTCACCCCATGTCATCCAAGATGTCCATGTCTTTCTTTCTTCAGTCGAAAAGAAATTAAGGTTTTTGATGAAACTTTTCTCCATATAATGGACTTCAATGGGGACCAAACGGTTCAAGGTCCAAAAGACACTTTCAGTGCAAACTGCAAACTGTTCAAAAGGCTTTAAACGATTCCAGACGATAAATAAGAGGTCTTATCAAGTGAAACGATCGCTCATTTAAAAAAAACAGCAAAGTTTAGTCTCATAAGCTCAAATGTTCGCCTTGCTCTGTTTTGTGATGCTGCTCGTGACTCTCCTGTTCGAACTCGTTCATCAAAATAAACAAATCATTTTTTCGAGTCATTTGGTTCATTCAACGCAGAAATGACGAATTAAGCTCGGAAAAAGATTTGTTCGTTTTGATGAACGAGTTTTGAACAGGAAAGTCACGAACGCAGCATCACAAAACAGAGCAAGCGACCATTTGAGCTTATAAAACTTAAACTTTGTTATTTATTTATTAAATGAGCGATCGTTTCACTTAATAAGACCCTTATTCATCGTCTGAAATTGTTTAAAGTCCTTTGAACAGTTTGCAGTTTGCACTGAAACTGTCTTTTGACCATGAACCATTTGGTTCCCATTGAAGTCCATTATATGGAGAAAATCCTGGAATGTTTTCATCAAAAACCTTCATTTCTTTTCGACTGAAGAAAGAAAGACATGGAAGATTTTCTGGATGAACTCATTATATCAAAAGTAATAAGACTGTTAAGTTTTATGGACTTTAACATAGGTATTACTATGGTCACTGTCATGACTAGTTCAAGAATAAAGTCTTGACTCCCGTTGCACACTCATGCAGACATTATTCTAGAATTTAACTGATTTAATTTTTTTTTTAATTTGATAATGTTTTATAATGTTTTTGGAGTCGTCACCGCATAAACCAGTCTGGTGAATTGAAATAAATAACATTAAATACAGCACTTGAAAATTTTGGGGACTTTTCTGGCAAAAGTGCATACATAAAGAGCCAAACGCGTGATTGATTGTCTGTTGCACTTTACTTTAAGTTGACAACATCCTTTAATAATTACAACCAGTGTAACAATTTCATTTTCAGTAGTGTTGGGTTGATAAGAGTTGATATATCTGAATGAAGTCCTCTAAGCAGATCAGCTCATTAAAGTCAACATGAAACTGACATTGTACAACCAGGATTATTGATTTTCCCCAGTTTTTTAGGAAACTGCAGGGGATTTGTAAGTTGATGCAAAGCTAATAATTATTAAAATAAGTAAATGAAGAGCCTCTAAATGCCATTTGAAATTTTCTTCTAAAATGACCATTTTTATCAAGCTTGTATATTTAAGTTCAGTAATTTCACTTAAATGACAATTAATAGGTAATCTTCATTGCCATTTAAGTGAAATTACTGAACTTTAATATACAAGCTTGATAAAAATGATCATTTTAGAAGAAAATTTCATATGGCACTTAGAGGCTTTTGCATCTGGACTCTTCAAATCTTTTTAAAATAGGAATATCAAATATTTTATTAAGGATCATGCATTACATCCATGCATAACATCCAAAGCGACGTGCATTTAATTTGCATTCGATTGCATTCAATGGCGATCAAACCCATGACCTTGGTGTTGCTAATGCCATGCTTTACTGTTTGCGACCATGAGAAACCACAAACATGCTGATATATTACCTGACGAAAAAGTTGTGCACCAAAAACATGCATTAAGTAAATGTAATTTTATGTTGACTTTAAGATGTGTTTCGGTTGTACAGTAAATCACCCCTGTGGCTTTTCCTCTGACCGTTCCAGCTAAACATGTGTCCCAGCATGAGTCCCCAATAATCCTGATCAATAAGCACAAGACTCACATCAACCTATCAGTTCAAGCTGCCCATTTTAGACGATGCCAATAAAGAGGTGGATTTGTTAGGGTTCAAGATGAGATGATTGTCAAACAGTGACCTTGGTTTCTGTTACACAGCATCCCAGAGGATTTAAGTGGAGATTCATGTGTGATTTTTCAGTAAAAGGTGCTTAGAAAGTGACATTACCTCATCTTCAAAAAGCTGAACACAGTGTGTTTTATGAGGCTGTCGGGAGCTTGAAACCATTAAAAATCAAGAGACATTTAGAATCCAGACACTCAGTAATGTCTCAGTTCTACATTTCTTGGTTTGATTTTAAGGACATTACGAGATATGCATGCTGAGATATAATCCTGTGTCTGGTGCTTTACTAAACAATTACAAACTGTGAATTGCAAGCAATGAAAGGAAGCATTGACGTGCAGCTTTATGTAATAAGCTTGGGAGGGTCGATAGTGCTGCTATTGACCAAACGCTTGCGTACGTTTTCCACATAAATGTGATGTTGCGATGGCTTCCCCTCACGTGGCAATCACTGATCTCTCCTCTCCACTCCGCTGTGTTTGTATCGACAGTGTCTAGAAATACACCATGCATCTGGTTGAGTGCCTTTAACATGTGCTTTAATTTCTTTTTGTGTTTGTTCGTTTACAGTACATACTGTGGCTTCACGGTACTTCCTAAAGGTCATGCTTTTTCATGCCAGACTGTCAGGGTTGTGCGTCGTTCAGAATTGAATTGAGAGGCATTTAAATTGCAGTTCGGTTCCTGAAATTCAATTGAGGTGGTACAAAGCATGCAAGAGTTGAATTTTGAACTTTGCACAATCCTTCGAAATGCATAACTTTCCCTCTCCATCCCTCTTTCTTCTTTCCCAGATTATCCCCTCATATGTTTTTTTTGTGTTGTTGTTGTAATTGTTGTTCTCCTGCTCTTGTTACTTCTAACCATTGGGAAGTTTCTTATTACACTTGTGTGTTTTCCTCTCTTTGCCAAAAGTCAACAGAATTAAAACAGGATGCACTTTGTTTTACAGGTGAATCAGGCCTGTAATATGGCTAAAATGTCGATTTTTCAGCCTTTTGATGTATCTCGATGTGTATGTGAAATGGGTTAAAGGGATCGTTCACTTCTGATATTAATTTTTGGTATGTTTTATCTTACCTCAAGGGCATCCAAGATGTAGGTGTCTTTGTTTTCGCAGTATTTTCAATTCTGATATTTTTAGGTCAAACCGTTCTTGTCTGTCAGTCATATAATGGAGGTCTATGGTCACCACCTCAAAGAGCATGCACAGAGAAGTCCAAAATTAAACATGATTTAATGACTCGTAAATGTAAGTACACATTGATGGCCTAAGACTTAAACAAACAGTATTTATATAGTTTTTACCTCTTATGCAGAGCTACAAAGCGCCCGCGCTCTCAGATCACTTGGACGTGGCTGTGCTTACAAGAGGTAAAAACGATATAAATACTGTTCGTTTTCTCACACAAAACGCTCGTTTCATGTGTCTTAGGCACGATATATAATTTTAACTATAAAAATTATAACTATAATTTACATTATATAATTTGGACTTCTCTGTGCATTCTCTTTGAGGTGGTGACCATAGACCTCCATTATATGACTGACAGACAAGAACGGTTTGACCTAAAAATATCAAAATTGAAAATACTGTGGAAATAAAGACACCTACATCTTGAATGCCCTTGAGGTAAGCTAAAACATACCAAAAAATAATTTCAAAGTGAACTATCCCTTTAAAAGCAGGCTGCTTTTATTTCAGTCAGAGGAATAATCATTTCAACCAGCAGCCATTATTCAAGTAGATTAAAAACATTGGCTGTAAATACAGTTACGCTGTCAAGCAAAGTGCTTCCATGATTATTGCATCATATTCATAACATGTTTCTGTGGACACAGGTGGTTGTGAATGCTCTTCTGGGTGCCATCCCTTCCATCATGAACGTCCTGCTGGTCTGTCTCATCTTCTGGCTCATTTTTAGCATTGTGGGCGTCAACTTCTTTGCCGGAAAGTTTTATGAATGTGTAAATTCTACCACGGACAAGCGCTTGTCTACCACAGACATCCGTAACAAAAGCGATTGTACAAATGATGGCACTCGCTGGAGAAATCTGAAGATTAACTTTGACAATGTGGGAAATGGATACCTGGCCCTGCTACAAGTGGTAAGGATGCCCTTAATAGCTGGTAAATATTAGATAGATTTTATTTATTTATATCTAGAACATGGAAAATGTAGAATTATGTATGTGTGCGATCATAAAAATATTCCACATCATTGGAAAATTGGCTTGTTTACGACTGTAATGCATCCAGAAGTTTACATTTTTATGTTTTTGTTTTGTAATTCCTATTAGTATTACTTTATTATTATTTAATTATTTCAAATCAAAGTATTTTAATTAGGGCTGTCAAACATTTAATCACGATTAAATGCATCCAAAATAAAGGTTTGTGTTTACATAATATATGTGGGTGCACTGTATATAATTTTATAAATTAATAATTGTATTTATATAATTATTTAATATAATTATATAATATAAATTATATAATTGTAAATTATATAATTTTATAATTGTGTATAATTATAAATCTGTATATAGATTTATATATAATTGATATTATATATAAATATTTTATATATAAATAATATTTTTTCCTAAATATACATGCATATGTGTGTGTGTGTGTGTGTATATATATATATATATATATATATATATATATATATATATATACTATATATACATACATACATATATGTGTATATATATGTATATATATATATATATATATATATATATATATATATATATATATATATATATATATATATATATATATATATATATATATATATATATATATATATATATATATATATATGTATATGTATAAAAATAATTATACAGTGCACCCACATATATTATGTAAACACAAACTTTTATTTTGGATGCGATTAATCACGAATAATCGTTTGACAGCCCTAATTTTAATCAAAGTCAAATTATACCATGTTAAGTACTTTCACAATTTATTTAAATAAGAATTATGTTTATTATTATTTCAGTAAAAAAAGAAGAAAATTATGTTATAATGCAAATAATAATAAATAATGGTCCTAAAAATTTTAAAGTAAACTGTTAATTTTTCATTTTGTCAAGGCCACATTTAAAGGGTGGATGCCCATTATGTATGCAGCGGTAGACTCTGTAAAGTAAGTCATTTATTCCTTTAATAATTTATCATTCATTGTATTTTATTGATTATAGATTAACTCAATTATACAACTATCTCCATGTCTGCAGGTGGATGAGCAGCCAGAGTATGAGGTGAATCTGTATATGTACCTCTATTTTGTCATCTTCATCATCCTCGGAGCTTTTTTCACATTAAATCTCTTCATTGGCGTGATCATTGACAACTTCAATCAGCAGAAGAAAAAGATAAGTATCTTTTGGCTTAAGCTGTTTCTGATCATATCTTGATTTGAGACTAGGCTAGGCTAGTTTGTTGTCTACTGGATGCCCTACACAGACGACTCTTTACATGCAAAGTACAAATTTTGGAATCTAAAATCACGTCCTCCTTGGTTTTCGAAAAATGAACTTTCTGTTTTCTGTCTTTACTTTGGAGGTCAGGATATTTTCATGACAGAAGAGCAGAAGAAATATTACAATGCTATGAAGAAGCTTGGCTCAAAGAAGCCTCAAAAACCTATTCCAAGGCCAAAAGTAAGCATTCATGTAAAAGAATAGCTCCTCTTAAAATTGCATTCTTGTCATCCAGAACTGTATTATCATCTCCTTTAAATGCAAAAGCTGCTTTTAAAGGGGCATATAATGCCATTTTCATGCAAGTTAATTTGATTATATTGGGTCTAAATGAAAGGTTTGAAAATATACTTCAATTACAAATTCTCTTTAGTATAAGAAATCACTAATTTTACCTGGTCATTATTTTCAGCACAGTGCATGTCTTTAAGGCCGTGTGGCGCTTGAGAGCGTTTTGGTAGCGCAGCGTTTTTTTCCGATTGAGACGTTTCGTTGCTATGATACAGAATATCCGCAGCAGTTGGAATGTTGTGACAGTTGGTTCGGTGTGGTGTTAGTTCCCGCCCCTCCTCCACTGTGATTGGACGGCTGGGTAAGAAGTGACAGTGATGAGCGCTGCGTTTTATCCAAAGTTGGTTTTATTTTTCGTTTTATTTTTATTTTTATTTCGTTTTATTTTTCATCTCTCGGCGACCTTTAAAAAAAAAAAAAAAAAAAACGTTTTTACTGGTCGCTGGGAGTTGAAAAATTTTCAACTTTGGATAAAATGCAGCGCTCATCACTGTCGCTTCTTACCCAGCCGTCCAATCACAGTGGAGGAGGGGCGGGACTAATACCACACTGACCAACTGTCACAACATTCAAACTGTAGCGGATATTCTGTATCATAGCAACGAAACGTCTCAACGGAAAAAACGCTGCGCTACCAAAAACGCTCTCAAGCGCCCGAAGCACGGCGTCTTCAGCAGAGCGTCTGGCGTTTTCAGCTGGATAAAAATGCTTTGGTGGACACACGGCCAAAATATAACCATAATAATATAACCATAACCGTAATATAACCATCTGTTTGTATATGTCTTTGAATAAAACTAACATCTCTTCCTGTACATCTTCTCATTTATGCCAGAACAAGATTCAAGGACTCATCTTTGACCTTGTAACCAAACAAGCCTTTGACATTTTCATTATGGTCCTTATTTGGCTCAACATGGTCACTATGATGGTGGAGAAAGAAGATCAATCCAAAGAAATGGAGTACGTGCTGTACTTGATCAATATTGTCTTCATTGTGCTCTTCACCAGCGAATGTGTGCTAAAGATGATCGCGCTACGGCATCACTTCTTCACCGTTGGCTGGAACGTATTTGACCTCATCGTTGTCGTCCTGTCTATCGTAGGTAAGATCTGCAGCATGACGAGGAACTGACCTTTTACTAAGCTCTGTCCGACATGGATAATTGTTTTATCAGTCCCTCCAGTTTTTCCCCTCTGAAACACAATTTTAAATCCTGCATAAGTCAACATTTAACCGCAAAATAATCGAAAAAAGCGAAATACTGCTTATAAGTTGACACATTAGTGTGATAAAGAAACCACCTGCCAATTTGGCTACAAAATTTTTAAGTTGCCGGCCATTCAGAACTTCTCACCAAAAGAAAAAAGAAATTAACCAGATTAACCACGTCACAGCGTGTGTGTGTATGTGTGTATATACGGTATATATATATATATATATATATATATATATATATATATAATATTAGAGTCCGACCGATAAAGGATTTTGAAGGCCTATACCAATACAAATATTTGTTGCTTTTAAAATCCGATATCCTGATATATATCGGCCAATTTTTTTTTTTTTCAGAAACGCGCAACAAAACATTAACAGATTTTCCTAACATTAGTTATTTGTAGTTATTTATAAGTTTTAACTAAAATAATATGATAATGTATTTTAAAAAGAAACGTGTTTCTTTCATTGTCACAACAGAACAGACTGATGAGAGTTGGCATTAGCTAGCTTTGTGGTTAGCTAGTCTATGATGAGCCAAAATTTAGCAATGGATAACGTCATACTGCAAATTGTAAAACACACATTTTCAATATAACAGGCCAAGGAGAGATGATGCGTCTCATTGCTATAACCGTCACTGCTATTAAAGAAATACTTCAGTCACATTGTCAAAAGTTAAAAGGACAGTCAGTCAACTACACTGTAACAACGTAACGTAACTATTACTAGTTAATTCCGCTTCACTCTCGGCTTATTTAACAGCAGCAATACTGGACATGATAGTCACAAAATTTGTTATGCTTACTTGAGTTAAGAGAACTGATGGGGATGTTCTTTCAATTGTTATTCAAGCAATGTATGTCTCGTGACCAACTCAACTAGTGTTGCCAACAGGGCGGTGTAGAGTGCCCTCTGGTGGACAAACTATACAACTCCAACACTCATGTACATGGTTCAAGCGTGTTTCATCCGTTTTTATTTTATTTTTGAAATATTCATTTATCGGCCATTATAACCGCCAGATACCGATAGTTGCCTAATAAATGCCTAATATCGGCCGATGATATCGGCCAGCCGATATATCGGCTCTGGCTCTACATATATATATATATATATATATATATATAAGAGCCAGACTTATATATCGGGCAGGCCGAGATTATCGGCCGATATTATATATATATATATATTCTAAACGTAAGTGTGTATCGACGCCTGCAGCGCTTAGCGCTTGCCTGAGTGCAGAGAGAGAATCAGCAGCACCACGAGCCCTAAATACTGGAACAAAATTTATTCGTGGCCATTGAGAATCGATTTTGAATCGACCACATATTAAAAAACGATTAATCGAAAAATTTATTTTTTTGCCCAGCCCTAACAGTTACAGATGGTGTCTGAATAATATTTGGTTTGACTGGTACGTAACCTCTGTGTGACAATACAGTCACAAAATAAGTGTGATTATCAATTTATGTGACTAAGTTTTCTTTCTTTGACTAAAACTAGACCAAGACATTTAGTTGGTTAAAGCTACACTGTGTAACTCTTTTAGTTTATTCTTAGCTAAAAACACTTAGTTCTTTCAAAAATATATGTGCTCATGAATGTATTTACTTCGTTCAAGTAATAAAGCATTCTCGTGAGTGTATAATATGCCATTGAAAATACATTCGGGTAAGGGGTTCTAATGTCGGTTGCACTACGTCACCCGCCATCTTGAAAGTACATTAGCCAAAGAGGGACATACCCATTAATTCAAACTTCGCCTTTTGCGTTTACGTTTGAGTTAACACTCATGGACGAGGTTGAACTGGAAGCCATGTTAATATTGGATTACATTGGCTACAGTAGGAGTTAAAACGAAATCGGAATTGAGAGGAACAGAAACTAATATTCACTGGATGGTCATGTACCTTTTCACCACTAGATGGGGTAAAAATCACACAGTGTAGCTTTAAAACAAAACAAAAATGAGAAATGAACGCTATTTGACTCTTGTCGTTGCAGGCATTTCACTGTCAGAAGTCATTAAGCAGTACTTTGTCTCGCCGACCTTGTTTCGTGTCATTCGCCTCGCCCGGATCGGCCGCGTTCTACGTCTCATCCGAGGTGCCAAGGGATACGGACCCTTCTGTTTGCTCTAATGATGTCACTTCCCGCCCTTTTCAACATCGGACTTTTGCTCTTCCTTGTCATGTTCATCTACGCCATCTTCGGCATGTCCAACTTCGCCAAAGTCAAAAAAACGGCCGGCATCGACGACATGTTCAACTTTGAGACGTTTGCAAACAGCATGTTGTGTTTGTTTCAGATCACCACCTCGGCAGGTTGGGAAGGCCTTCTGGCACCCATGCTAAACACCGGAAGCGCCAGACTGTGAACCGGAAGAAAAAGAACTGTGGGAACGCACCCATGGGCATTTTCTCTTCGTCAGCTACATCATCATATGCTTCCTGATAGTGGTGAACATGTACATTGCCGTGATCCTGGAGAACTTCAGCGTGGCCACCGAGGAGAGCAGCGAGCCTTTGAGCGAAGATGACTTTGACAGGTTTTACGAGGTTTGGGAAAAGTTCGACCCGAAAGCCACGCAGTTCATGGAGTACGGCAAGTTGTCGGACTTCGCGAATCGCTGGATCCTCCTCTGCGAATACCCAAACCCAACCGACTGCAGCTGATCTCCATGGATTTGCCGATGGTGAGCGGCGAACGCATCCACTGTCTGGACATCTTGTTCGCTTTCACCAAACGCGTTCTCGGAGAAGGCGGCGAGATGGACCTCCTCCGCGGACAAAATGGAAGAGCGATTCATGGCCTCCAACCCGTCCAAGTCTTCCGTGCACGAGCCTATAACCACAACTTTGCGCAGGAAACATGAAGATATGTCGGCTGCAATCATCCAGAGAGCCTTCAGGACCCATTTGGTCCAATATAGTATGAACAAAGTTCGTAAAAACCGCAAAGAGAACAAGCAACAAAACGGGAAGGTGCCGCGCAAAGAGTCCGTGGACAATGAAAAGTGCAACGATGCAACCGCTTCGGAAGACTCGCTCGCGACATCCACTTTGCGATTAGATGATAGTCTGGCACAGAACAAAAACAAATACAGAAAGGACAAGCACTGAAAAGGAGGTGGAGGACAAAGGTAACCGAGTGAAGGTGTAGAGTAGCTACTCTGAACTTTTCTTTAAAACAAATAATTGTTTACAACTTCAAGTTATTTGTCAGGGTCTGGTGACCCTGCCCTGAGCATACTTGAACACTGTGCCTATTCTGGAGCTGTGATTAACACTAGTTAGGCAGTGAAGCTGCTACACTTAACATGTTTCACTCGCTGGTCAACGGCGATGGACCAAATCTTGTTGAAAACTCTGTTTTGTCTCATGTCATGATCTGATACGTTTAGTTTGACTGTGTGTTCCTCAGCAGCTTTGTGCTTCTTTAAAGGTGAAGTATGTCATTTCTGTCCCACAAAGCGGCACCAAACCTTAATAGCAAAGCCTAAAAAGTCTGATAAATAAGTTTATATATATTTCAATCTTGATAATACAAATAATAATGTTTCTTGAGCAGCAAATCAGCATATTAGAATGATTTACGAAGGATCATGTGACACTGAAGACTTTGATCACTGGAATAAATTCATATATTCACATAGAAAACAACTATATGAAATTGTAATGCTAGTACACAATATCACTGTTATCACAGTATTTTTAAATAAAATAAATGCAGCCTTGGATGATCAGAACTAGAGCTGTGAAACGATTAATCGTGATTAATCGCATTCAAAATAAAAGTGTTTACGTAATATATGTGTGTGTAGTGTGTATAATTATTTTGTATATATAAATACACACACATGCAAGTATATATTTAAGAACCAACGTGTTCTCAATATATCAAATATTTATATTTATATATAATATTATGTATAAATATATATATATATATATATATATATATATATATATATATATATATATATAGTATATACATGCAAATATTTCTTAAATATATACATGCATGTGTGTGTATTTATTTATACAAAATAATTACACACACATATATTATGTAAACACGTCACAATCATGATTAATCGTCTCACAGCCCTAATCAGAACAGACTCAAAAATACAAATCTTACAGACACCAGAATTTTGAATGGTAGTGTTTACTTTTTGATACTGTATATATATTTTGAGAATTAATTATGTAATTTATGTAATGGTGTAATTTGTCGTAATATAAGATTTGATTCCACCATTACATAAATTTATCATTACAAATATTATAATAATGACTGTTATATTTACACTATCAGTTATTTTTATATTCCCAGCAAAAATAAAAACAAATATCCTGTAAATATTTGATATATCACCCAGCCCTGCAGGGATGACAGAGAAAACCCGCAAGACAAATTCGACTTTTTATAATGGGAGTGTTAAATTCATGAGTAAACTAAGGTCTGTGGTAAAAATAACTTTACAATACTTAGAAGTTACCTAAAGTCACACCTATAACAAACCAAAAAAAAGTTTCTAATAAGTAACTACTTTAGATAAGAGTGGATGGGGTGTTTGCACGACACCGTTTTCAACTAAAAACGGAAAGCTTTTGACGCGCTTTGGCCGTACATTTACACAACAACAGTGATTTGGGGGCCTGAAAATCTTTTAAAAACATGTTTTTAAAGTGCAGGCTTTAACAAATGATACAGTTGTCCTACTGACACATGAATATTAAGTCAATAGGCGAATAGTGTTTTTTTACATCGCCACCTACTGGCCTGGCAGAAAAACACCGCGTTTCGCAGATCATTGCGTATGCAGATCGTTTGGACAATGTTGTTGTCTCTATGCGAAAAAAGCAAAGAAAAAAAAACTTGTTTTTAGTACACTGTAATAAATTTGTTGGTTTAACTTAGAAAATTTAGTTAATACAATGAAGGAAATTGATTTAATCATCAGAAACTCAAAATATTATGTTATGTGAACTACATAAATTATTTAAGTTGATTTGACAAAAGAAAAAAATGTTGTGATTACAAATCATGAAAAGATTTTTTTTACAGTAAATGTACCCTTTGTTTACTCATAAATAAAACCTCATAGGAAAATCTCAAGGGAACCACTGGCGAATTAGTCTTCTGGGTCATACCTGCACCACTTTATTTACTAGAAAAAGGTCCCATCTGCTCCAAACAAACAGGCCATTGATTGTGCATGGTTCAGTGTCTCTACTTAAACAATACTGTAAGTCACTGTTGTAACTACTACACAGTTATGGGAGCAAAATCATCTAATATAGCAGAGGTGAAGGGTGTGTTGCTATTGTCAAGATGTCATGCACACTTGCACACTTCCAGTGATTCATGCATCCGCTGATCAACTTCCACTGAAACGAATGGGAATGTTTGGTGCATCTATTGCTGCAGAAATGACACACTTCCCTTTATTCAGTGCATTGTGTTTGCATTTACTCAAAATTGCGAATGTGCAATTTGTTTGTCCTATGTTACTTGAGATAGAGTTGATGTATTTCCACAACGTGTAATTATAGTCGCATGAAATCCCACCCGTAAGCGTCCGAGTTTCCCACTCAGTATTTCAGAATGGCTCAGTGCCTCTCAGGTCTCTCTTCAACACGCTAGAAAGCCATTCGCACACGTGCCTTCCCTTTACGCCTGCCTCGGTTCAGAGCTTGTAGCAAACACTGTCCATGAAACCTCAAGACTTCTATCACACCCTGAACTGTGAAACCTGTCTGATTTCAACCTTTCCTATTCCTTTGCACTTGAAACGGCTTTAATGAACTGTTTAGAGATATGTGCCCACCCTCTTCACTTCAGTGGTTGCAAATTCATTTTTGTATATGAACTTGGATTTGGTTCGAATAGTTGTTGCAAGCCAAAACGTCATCTTTAAGCATTCTCGTCTTTGCATTTTTAAAAATTTCTCTCAGAAATGGTCCTTCATACGTGTAAATATTTTGTAGGAATATGCAATGTTATATAATTAAAAATTATGAATTATAATCTATGTAGGGAATGAGAAAGGTGTAACGTAAAAGGTTATGCATCATAAAAGCTCAAATAAAAATAACAAAATTATGCTTGTTATATGGGAAATATAATCATTTTGATTATGTTGAGGCTGAAATATGACTTTTTTGTATTATGCATTTTGTTTATATATATATATAAAATATGAGAAATACTGTATTTATGTGCACCGTTTTTGATTACTGCATATGAAGGAGTGATTGATTCTAGTTTTATATTTCTGTTTATCAATGTTTATTTGACATGCTTCTCGATGACTGAAGATGGGATAGCTTGCATTTGTTTACATTTTATAGTTCTGAACGTTATCATTACATTTCTTTTCATGTAAGAGACTCGTACAGTATGTTCCACATAAACACAGTAACTGCTCCATGTGAATGTGACTTGTATTGAGAAAATGATGTCTAGGTATATTACGAATTTATATGAAACAAATATCAAAATAGCATAAAACATAAATCAATAGCTTTTATATGCATCATGCTTGTAGTCTGTGAGTCAAACTGCATGCGAAGGGTTCTTTAAGCTAAAAGAATAAACTCATCACATACCTCAGACCTGCTACAACTCTTGTGTATTTGTCCTATTTTTGTTTTATGAAATTTGGTGTGCACTATTAAGCACCTTTGTGACTATTGTGATGGTTTGAATTTTGAAATCATTTTTTATTCCTGAAGACTAGCATTTTGCATTCCTTGCTTCGTTTTTTATTGTTGACTGAGGATATATTCACACAACAACGATGTATTTAAAAAAAAACAACTTTTTTTCTTCGATTTTTTCGCATACTGATGTTGTCAACACAATCCGTTCACACGAGTTTGCGGAATCGCCTAAAAACGCTGTATTACACATGCCAGGTCAGTAGTTTACATTTTTAATTGAAAACAGTTTAATGTAATCGGCCCCTAACTAAAAACAGAAAGCTTTTTATGAGTTTTGACCATTTATTTACACGACAACAGTGTTTTGGGGGCCAATGCAAACTTTTGAAAGTGCAAGTTTCTGAAAATCGATACCGTTATCATCTCTGTGTAAACTACAAAAACACGAATACGGTGACGTCTTGCACATGTGTATTACATTTTTAGTGCATTAAAGGGGTCATTAACTGGCTTTTAATTTTGTTTATATTGTTGTTTGCTTGGTTTATACATTAAAAACATCAAAATGCCCTAGTTTGGAGCCCAGCTGAAAAACGTTCCTTGAAGTAAACGCCCCATGCTGAGAGTGGATAACAGTTTTGCATATTTAATGAGTTTTTCAATGATCCAGTTTGTCATCACGAGGTAGGCATCTATGTTATTTAGCTATGCGTGTAATGTGCGAATCGGTGGGCGGGGCTAAACCAGCCGTGTTAAAGTAGGCGTTGACCTTCTTCCGTTTTATCCTCAGTTCCCCACTTTGAAAAAAGAGTCGTTTGCTGAGCCTCGTGTCAATAAAAGCTTTTATTGGGCTAACTTTTATTGGAGGTTTTCCGTTCTGAAACTTGGACGTGGACTGGACGTGAAAAAATCGAAGGAAAAACTTTTCCTTTATTTAGTACATCATTGTTGCGTAAAAGTATCCTAAAACTTTGAAAAATATTTTTTAATTGAAAGAAAGCAGAAAGTAAAAAAATGAAATTGAAATGTTGCCAATTTGAAGCACTAAAATGATTAACTGAAACAAAATAAAAACTAAAATTAAATAAACTGAAATAAAAATAAAATAAACCTAAATAGCCTTATTTAAATACAAATAATAAATTGACAAAGGGGCATATTAAAAAGACAATATAAAGACATGCAAATATCACCATCTATAGTACACATATCGAAGGTTTGAAATAATAATAATAACTTTTTGCATCACAGGAATAAATTTCACAATATTACTTTGACTCAAAAGAGTTTTCAAATGTGTGTAAAAAGAGTAAAAATCAAGTTTAAGAAGTCTTGAGTTCTCACATTAACATTTTGAATGTTCTTGGCAACGATGGCCATTTGCTAAGTGTCGATTCCTCTAAATGTGTTCACATTTTACAGCTTCTGTACGCCGTGATGTCTGTTCGTAAACACATAGTAATGTTTCTTGGGAGAGAGAGATATTTTATGGCCTCGAGTGACTGTCCGCTCTAATTAGGAGCACATTAGAGCTCCTGTAACTTCAGTCCTGACCATTTCAACTCCACCACAATAAACATTAGACGAGATCCACTTCCGCAGGACACCACCGCTTCTCTGCTAATGAGCTTTTATGTCAAACTTCTGCTTTTTCTATTCCTCTGACCACACATATATCCATCTAATGCTTCTGTTTCATTTGCAGGCTGAGGAGAAAAAAAAATATATATATATATATATATATATATATATATATATATATATATATATATATAAAACATGTATTATATTATATCATGAACAATTGCATTAAAATATAATTCAAATCCAGAATTTAATTCAACAGAACAAAAATGTTGAAGAACACATTTGTTATTATTGCATCAAAATACGATTTTTTATTATTATTAATAATAATTTCTATATTGTTTGTTTCCTTGATTGAATCGTGTCAGATTAATAATAATTTTTTATAAAAAATATAATTAAAAATAAATGAATGGACAAATATAATACTTATTATTATATTAAAATAATAAATATCATTAATACATAAATGAATAAATATATATATATAAAAATAAAAATCTTAATACATTTAATAACTATATTCATTATCATAATATTATATTTTTGTTTTTTTATTAACTAAAACATGTCAGATTAATAATAACAATAACAATATTTAAAAATGTAAAGAAAAGTCAGAATCATGATTATTTATCAATAAATCATTTCAGTCCAGGATTCATTAAGCCAACACAAATATTGAAGAGTACAATTAGCCACAATAAACCATCAAGACAATCTATGGCTCAGAAGCTTCCAGCTGAATCTATTAATATTTGATTAATTATTAATATGAGATATGGGATGAGCTTTTATTTGAAGATGACTCAACCCCCAAGCCTAGCATAAAGAAATAAAGATCTTGCCATTTTCAGGTTATTCAATAAGACTCCCCCAGCGTTCTCGCTTTTCACCACGCCACAACCGGTTATTATCCTGTCATTTGTGGTGTTTATTTCCGTTGTCCACTAATGGTCATTTTAGATAATGCAGAATAATTCAGTTAGATTCACATACTGCTCTCATTTGAGCCCATCAGTAAGACAGTAACTAAATAATTTAAGAAAAACACAATTAAGCAAGTGGCCGAATCCCAGACGTTTCACCCAGGTCTTAAATGACCCGCACACAGATGGTGTAGTGGGTCGAAGTCAGTGTATTTGCAGAAGCTAATGGCTCCTCGTGATTGGCCCGTCCCAAGCTCTGGTCCCTGACACTTCTTCAGATGAGAAGTGATGCTGCAGTTTCTGCTGCGCTGTTGCTTAAGTAACGCAACATCACGGATGTTTATGGTGTTTGCAAGGCAGAACTGCGCTTCTAATCCTTCAGTGTTTCTGGATAGGGCTTGTCTATCTCGTAAACTTGTAGTGTACATCAAGCTAACTTTAGGTTGTCAATCATTTCAGTTCTATCTGTGCTATGAAATTTGTTTTGTAAACATTTACTTTGTGCATTGTTCATATTCACTATGCTTTCGTTATGTTCGTGGCTGAAAACAGCCGTGAGCCTACTTAAACTGCTGTAAAAAAATGTTTCAGACAAATCTTTTTTTTTGCATTAATTAATCAATCTCAGTCCTGATCAAAACTAGGCCACTAAATGTGAAAAATAAATAAAAAAAATCTGGATTTTAACTCTTGAACCAAGTTCTATGAGTTTCCACAGGTTTTGTATACTCCAAAGTCGATAGGCTTTCTAAGCGAAACCCCATTCGTCGTCATCTGAGGGAACTCGGAGTGACAATGTAAGGGAACCAGGATAACTGCATAATCATCTCTAAAATTTCACTACTAAAGATCTTTCTCATGTTGCTTGCTGCTCTTCTCACCACCAAATGACCAGCAGGCTTGCATTGCACGTGTTGGGATGCAAATTATTGATTAATTTATTAATCATTAGTTGATCAACCTTATCGATTCGATTAACGATTAACTGATAAGCGCCTATTTTCCTGAGAATGTAAATTTCTCACAGGATCAATTTAACATAAAAAGCAAAATATTGCTCATATACTGAATAAAAATGCATGTTACATTGCTCAATTAATGTTTTATTTTAACAGTTGGGATACGTCATACGGATATAATGGAATTTATGTAGTTTAACAAAATAAATTATGCACAGAAAATTTAAATAATTAAAAAATATGTTCAACAAAATGTACAACTTGTAACGAGTGGAAATAAGGTGTGGCCCCTTTAAGAGCTCCGCTGCATATGTGCCATGCGCTCATCCCATGTATGTGGCAGACAGTTAGACTAGTTTCCCGGGAAAAATAACAAACCGGAAGGGGTCCGGGAGATAGGTCTGAGAGTACCCGGGAAAAACGCAGTGTTGACAGGTGAGCTAATGTCTCATGTCACGTTCGCAATGTTCAATTAGCCGACAATCAATTTAATTTAATCGAGTACATTCTTGTTGACAATCGATTATCGATTAACCGTTTCCACCCTAGTTTAAATTCACTTTCTTAGTTTTTATTTAGTCTGTTTATTGAGTCTCTTGTATGTTATGTGTGCATGCGTGTGAGCGATTAGCTGCTGCTGCAGTTCACTTAACGGCCACCGGTGTCACTAATAACACAGGTTTCTGAATTCTACATAATCCTTTAAAATGTAATTTATTTCTGTGATGCAAAGTTGAATTTTCAGTATCACTCCAAGTCTATAACTGGTGTTATGGGGCAGTTCAATTGAACAGCACTGAATTAAAAATGCAAAAATAATGTATTTATTTACAATATGAGCTGGATTTGACACACACATGCAATGTGATGAGGTCACGATATACGTAATGTAGCATGAACCTGTTTAAAATGTTCTTAAAACTTATCTAGAATGTCTTCATGTATTACTGCCAGAAAATGCTTATATAGTTTAGTTACAGTACAATACAGTATTCAGCAAACACACAAACTGCAGTTGCAAAGTTTCTCAGATATCAGACTGATGCTTAATGACTGATGCATGGCAATCCTAGACATTAAAGTTTTATTTGCACATATACAATGATCCTAAATACTTCTTGTCGTTTTTATTTATTAAAAGGCCTATGAAACTCTTTCAGTCACTTACAGTGTGTCCTGTGGAGGTCACCAGATGTATTGATAAGGATAACTACAGGAAACCACATCCAGCGAATGGAGTCGAGAGGAGCCTCTAACCACCGGACTTACGGTCGAGGAGATTTGAGATGTTCTTTAAGGAGCTGCTTGTAAATGTCTACAGACACTCATATGCTATTGATCAGAGCCAGGGCTGTCCGAGTAATTGTATATATTGGCCTAAACGTGTTTAAGTGCTTTTGACACTGAGGTCATGAGAGTGCAACTTCACTAGAAGCCAACCTTCTCACTATGTGTCCATCCACATATTGTATGTGAATTTTGGAGTAGCTTATCGCATAAAAATAGGATGGAAACGTAGCCTACTATACATTATGAAAATAAGAGTCATAGGTTTCTCCGCTGTGTTTATGCATATATGCATACATTTATGTTTGATGCAATTAATCGATCTGACAGCATATATATTATTGTATAATATACAGTAAATAATATAAATACAGTATATTATTTTAATAGTAACAGCTGCATTTATTTTTAACAAAAATACTGTAGAAATTGTACTTTTTCTGGTTTACAATTTAAAATGCTGTTTTCTGTTAATATATTTTATAGGGCTAAGCAACGGATTAATCGCATCCAAAATAAAAGTTTGTGTTTACATAATATATGTGTGCGTACATGTGTATAATTATTTTGCATATATAAATACTCACACGTGCATGTATATATTTAAGAAAAATGTGTTCTTAATATATCAAATATTTTTATACACATAATATTAAATTATGTATAAGTATATATAAAGTACTGTATATACATGCAAATATTTCTTAAATATAAACATGCATGTGTGTGTGTATTTATATATACAAAATAATTATACACACTACACACACATATATTATGTAAAACACAAACTTTTATTTTGGATGTGATTAATCATGATTAATCGTTATTTAACATGTAATTGATTACCTGTGATACAAATGCTGAATTTTCATGAAATGAAACTTCATGAAAATGAACAAATCTTTTTTTTTTACAATGTCAAATCTTATTACAAACTTGCAGTGCTCATCCTAGATAAAAAAAAAGAATAAATAAATAAATAATCTTAAAAGAACATGGGGCATGTTATGGCAAAAAAATGACAATTACAAAATCAAAGAAATTAAATTAAAAGGGCAATTATTCAATAAGATTGTATACAAAAGAATGTATACTTTTTCCGAGTCAATTCGTTCATTTCATTCGTTGAATGAACCAAATGAACTCGAAAAAGATTTGTTCATTTTGATAAACGAGTTTGAACAGGAGAGTCACGAACGTGCATCACAGAACAGAGCAAGGCACGCATTTGAGCTTATAAAACTTAAACTTTGTTATTTATTTTTTAAATGAGTGAAATCGTTTCGCCTGATAAGACCCTTATTCATCGTCTGGAATAATTTAAAGCCCTTCTGAACAGTTTGCAGTTTGCACTGAAACGGTCTTTTGGACCTTGAACCGTTTGGTCCCCATTGAAGTCCATTATATGGAGAAAAATTCTGGAATGTTTTCATCAAAAACCTTAATTTCTTTTCGACTGAAGAAAGAAAGACATGGATATCATGGATGAAATGGGGGTGAGTAAATCATCAGTAAAAGTTTTTTAAAAGTGAACTACTCCTTTAAGTCCTCGAGAATCATCACATATAGTCTTGATCATCCAAAATTCAAACGTTCTCCGTCATTAAAAATGGCGACAGACGGCATGTGCTGGACAGCAGCCTGATCAGTGTGTGTGTGACGACTGCTGCTGATAATGATTATCTGTCAGTGTGTGTATGGAATGTTATTCGGACAGGCCGGGGAAAGGCCCCCTTTAGGACAGGACTCGGCCGTGTGTGTCAGCTGGGATCAGGGCTTGGGATGCCGGTGTCCAGGTCACAGTGCTCTTCTCAGCTGCTTTAGACAGACCCAGCGCTGGCTTTCACAATCGATGAGTTCAAACTGTGTTGTGCAACACTGAGTCCCTCATTAACACTGATGAGGATCTGAGCACATTTCCATCTCACATCCATGTTGACAATGTAAACTGGACAACAGGAGTCAAACGTATACGGCCTCTGATTTAGAGTTCATGAAATGACTCACACACATGATCCATCATAAATTAACCTGTCAGACATGTATGCATATATTTACCTGTCATAAATATTGCACATTAGGCTATTTAAAACATTAGATATAATATAAAGGCCTTCTGTTCATTTTTTTAAAAAAGATATGAATACTTTATTCAAAAAGTGAAGTTAAAGGGTTAGTTTAACTTAACCTGAACTCTCTCTGAACTTACTATCAGGTGCAAGATTTTCAGCGAATCAACAATCATATGTTACAGCTGTGGGCCTTAAACTCCTCTCCTGTCATTAATACTCTGTCTAGTCATCAACAACAGACAATGGATTGAGAGGGAGAAAATTTGATTTTGGCCATGATATTTCTTGCGTGTGCATGAGATTGATGCTGTAAAGCATGAGTGACACGCCAGATGCGTAAGAGTTGGCAACCCTGTAGCACAGTTTGCATCTATTCAAAACAGCCCAGCCTCTCTTTTACATGCAGATCAATGCAAAAGCAGCCAGCGTCTCAGTGAACGAGTTATGTCAGGTGATCATCCAAGTGAACATGCAGACTTAAAAGATTATGGATGGACATGTTGAAACTCCAGTACTCTTGTGACCTCTGACATCTGGAGTAAACCTTTGAGAGTGGACCTCTGACACACACACACACTCTCTCTCCTTTGTTGCGCTGGTCTTCTCATAGAAATTGGAAACTGTGTAAATATTAGGCCTACAATGCATAACAGGAAAGTTATTATGATTGGCTTTTGTCTTGTGCATGATTGTTCACCTGTGTTTAATACAATTTTAAACCCTGGTTCATTATGTTGTTTATGAAAATAATCTAGATAATAAATAATGTTTTATCTCTATACAGTTTTCAAACGCACAACGGCACGTTAACAAATCAAAATCCCATGCTCAAAAGACAGAGTTCAAACCACTACAAATACAACATTTGAACTCTTATAGAATTTATTAACAACACGTGTTTTCCACAGTTTAGACTGCAGTCGTTATTTATTTCAAAGGGTTCAAATCATGCAGCGTCACACTTGTTGAAGAAATGTAAGGGAGTGGGCCGCCATCTTGTGGTAAATAAGAAGTGTAGAGCAGTTTCCCAAAGGCTATACACACATAACAGCTATTTAAACTTAAAACTTAAGGTTGCTGCCTTTTAAAATATTTTGAGGTTGGTAAACGTCGTGTGAATGATTTAATACACTTCATAAATGCAATATTCTACTCGCGTAGGCCATTTAAATAAAGATGAGAGAGTGTGGCGCCCATAGAAGTCCATTATGAAAGGCTAGATGACTTGCGGCGGAGTCTCAACGGCGGCCATCTTGTCACAGGCAATCGAAGCTTTCTGGCGGGCTCTGTGGTTCCTGATCACTATCTATGTTCCTGATGTGAGGTTAGTGATCAGCACGAAAACATACTCTTATCTCGGCGAAATCTCATAGACAGTAAAAGTGAAATCTTGACGGATTTACAAACGGTTTGGTTTCTTTATAAACGTTACTAACGTGGCTATAATTCTATATGATTATTTATTTTTACACTTATTATTCATAAGTATGCAGTGTCATAACTACATATCTGACGTTTATAACAAACCAAACCGTTTGAAAAACGGTAGAAAATTTAGCAAGTTATGGTTATTTAAAAGTACATGCACCATTAAAGACAATGTTACGAGTGAGCGAGCTGACTGTGACAAGATGGCCGCCAGGTGTGGACGTCGACCTCCATTGGCTAGCAGTGCGGACGAGACATCTATGCCTTTTTTATGGATATCTATGGTGGCGCCTGTGGTGATCAGGTGGTGATAAGAGGAGTTACGCCACTCGTCACTTCCTGGTTTCCAAGCGGAAACAGCGGAGCGTGTTTGGTTACTATGATGCCTCCACTACAAAGATGGCGAAAACGGGATAGAAACATAGACAGTAAAATAAAGGATAAAAAGATTTCCTGAGAGTATCGTCGTGGAAAATCCCATCTGTCTTGTATATTTCCAGGGTTGTTTTGACAGCTGCAGTGTGTGACACTATGGCGGGTGTTGATGATGAGGAGTGCACGCTTGTAAGTCATGAAATACGGTCGCATAACACTCATAAGTAATCATAATGCAGCTGAGCATGAACATGTTTTGTAGAAATACTTGTAGAAGGGATGGTGAAGAAATACCAATTAAAACAACATTCTCACTAAAGCATTTGTTTCATACATTTTGATTAGAAAACGAAAAAAGCCTGACGCATCAAATTATAGTCAGAAAATTATATTTTTATTGGAACAGTTTATTGAGCCTTTAGGCAAAATATGTTAGAAAAGAAGAAATGTTTCATGTTTTTTTATCATATTTGAGGCATTAGTCTGTTATGGCCATAGACTGTAAAAAATAGGTTATGGCTCATATCGTGAAAGAGAATATGGAGCTCATACTAAATGGAGTTTTATTCCCAAACTGAGCTAAAATATGAAATTGGTAGCAAGTGTTGTTATTCATATGGCCCAAAGTAAGAAATTCTGATTGCTTGTATCAATGAGATCTTTATAACAGTATAGAAGGTTACTGACATTCTGTAAAATGCATAAATATCAGTTGTGATATATATATATATATATATATATATATATATATATATATATATATATATATATAATATGCAATGATAATTGAGAGATTAACAAATATGCATACATTCCTCTAAAGCCTGATGGATCATATTTGATAGTGACATTTTAATGATCAAAAAAATTGGATTATCAAATTGTTCATCTGGAAATATTAACGATATAAAAGTTATTCCTACATTTAACGTTACTTAATTTTTTTTTAAGATTTCACTGAATCAATGCACGTGAACCATGAGCTGAAGAGGGAAGAGTTTACAATTACAACAATTATATTAAGAGGCTTTTACTTGTATAAATCAACATACAAAACGATCAATCAGACGGCATGTAGTAGTTTATATGGAACAGGTTTTTCAGCAAAGTTGTGATCATGTTAATAAATTAGAGGCCTTAGAAAATAATGTATAAAAAATATAATACAGTATGCTTTATAATTAGGCTAAGTTTGCAGTGTGCAATTTTAATAAATTGCTAGTTAATTTTTATCTTTAAAATTGTGTTTAATAATATATGCTTTGTCGATATATTAGGATAATTGTAATGTAATGCATAGTAGGACTGAGCAAGATTCTGTTTTATTGTCATTGATTCAACTAAGATGCTATTTTTAGTTTACCCTGCTGAATTTATTGCCAATTTCAGGCCTTGATCTTATACTACTGCCAAGAAAAATACTCCAGTCATGTTGTAGATGTTTCCAGTGAAGCTCAACGGAAATTCAGTCATGATCCAATCTTCACATTCCTCCATGCTTATGGGCTGATCATGCAAGGTGAGGAAAAAAAGTATAAAAGTATACAATACAATATTGCTCTACTCCCTAAAAAAGTAGCTAATTGCATTACTTTTTAATGGAAAGGAGCCTAATGCCTAAGCATAAAAAAAATAAAAAGTTGTATTTTTGGCAAATGTTAAAGACAAAAATACAACTGACGCTGGATGGCAATATTATAAGGGCAACATGGCAAATTTAGTACATCCAGATTACATTTATATTACACATGTAGTATAGATAGCACATAATTATTAGCGGTTGTCAAGTTATTACTTATACAAAATAAGTACGTACTCAAAAGTATGTGATTTCGGATGCAGCCTCTTCAGCAAATGATGTTTAAAGGCATTTTTTTCTTACTCGTATGATATAAGAACTCAGATATTTTGTTGTAAATGTAAAAGTAATGCGTTAATTGGAAAAAGTAATCTGATCATGTAACCCCCAACACTGTTTGTCTTTATTTGACATCTTGAGAAATGATCTCAATACCCTTTGCGTCTGTGTACCTTGTTATTTTATGGTTGCAGATCAAGTGTTAGATGCTATTCAGGAGCTGGAGCAACTGAAGGCGAGAGGAGACGTCTCTCTCTGTGCGCTCATGGCTTTGGTTTATGCCCACAAGAAAAGACCAAATCCTGGTTGGTTGGTTGCATCTTGTTTTTTTAAAATCATTTGTGTTGCATGGGATTATATTTGCATACTAGGTTGAAAAGGCACGAGAATGAATAAATAATGACAAAAACTCGACTTGCAGACCGCGATGTCATCCAGGAGTTGGATGCAAGGGTGAAGGAGGAGAGGAAGACGGCGAGTCCTAAAGCTTTGTATTACGCTGGCATGCTACTGTGGCTTCTGGGTCGCAATGACAAAGCCAGAGAGTATGTGGACAGAATGATCAAGATCTCCAACGGCTCTAAAGAGGTAAACTTTTCTTATGCATCTACCTGAGGGAGCTTTTTATGATGGGAAAAGCCTGATCAAGTTGCCCGTATCATATGGCATAAGTCTGATAGCAGGATGAAAATTATATATGCAATAAGATGCATTTTGGGTGAAATTTGGTGAATGATGGTTTAAAGGGATTGTTCACTTTGAAATTAATTTTTGGTATGTTTTAGCTTACCTTCAAGGGCATGCCAAGGTTTTTTTAGGTCAAACCGTTCTTGTCTGTCAGTCATATAATGCAGGTCTATGGTCACCACCTCAAAGAGCATGCACAGACAACTCCAAATTAAACATGATTTAATGACTCGTAAATGCAAGTACACATTGATGGCCTAAGACACGAAACGAGCGGTTTGTGTGAGAAAACGTTTTATAAGTATGTATATCGTTTTTACCTCTTATTACCACAAGCATCCGCGCCCTCAGATCACTTGGTGGTTACAAGAGGTAAAAGCGATATAAATACTGTTGGTTTTCTCACACAAACCGCTCGTTTAGTGTCTTAGGCCATCAATGTGTACTTACATTTACGAGTCATTAAATCATGTTTAATTTGGACTTCTCTGTGCATGCTCTTTGAGGTGGTGACCATAGACCTCCATTATATGACTGACTGAGCAAGAACGGTTTGACCTAAAAATATCAAAATTGAAAATACTGCGGAAACAAAGACACCTACATCTTGGATGCCCTTGAGGTAAGCTAAAACATACCAAAATTCATTTCAAAGTGAACTATCCCTTTAAGTAAAACTTCAGGGGGCCTAAAAATAAAACCATTAAAAAAAACACATATTTGTTACTTGAAATAAAATGAACGTTAACTGACATTAAATAAAATGTCTTGATGTAATAAAATAACTAAAACTAAAATAAAAATGTACAATAAAACTATTAATAAAACTAAATAAAAATTATTCAGACATAAAATGAAATGTGTCACTTGTTTAGCTCGCTGTTTATATAACATTGGCATGATTGTTTTGTAGGGAATTGTTCTGAAAGGCTGGATTGATCTGCGATCGAATAAAGAGGCTAAGAAGTCTGGGAAATACTTTGACGAGGCCCTGAAGGAGAAAAGTGAACTCTTTGCTCTGATGGGGAAGGTAACTCCATTTCTGATGACCATTTAATAATTCAGCACACAGAAACATACAGATTGATGTTCATTTATAAGATGCGTGCACGTTTTTGATTTTCATTTTTCAAAAGGTTTACAACCTAAAGGTGACGTGTGTAATTTTTAAAATGTTAATTTAATTGACTTCTCAACCAAACGGTTGAGCACATTTTGAGTCACTATATTTTATTGAGAGGAGTACCTAACTTAACTCAAACTGATTAAGCCACCTCTGTCATCTGGTTGAGGTATATTATCCCAAAATCCACTAGATGTCACAGTGTCAATCAACAGCACTTGTCACAACACTTCTTTTAACATGGATGTCGAAAACAAATAAATCACCCCAGCCATGTGAACTGTTTTTGGTGAAATTTTCCAAGCTAAGCATAATTTTTTTACATATTACACTGTAAGAGCCTTAACTTTACAAAATGATGTTGCTCAATGAAAAAACATATATTTTTAATAATTTTTCACAAACATGCTCAACCAAACGGTTGATTTGGCACATAACGGTTAACGGTCACCCTCCTTTTTGAGAATGGACATTACAATGCACTATTAAAACTTGGTTGTAATTCAAGTAAGCTTTGGAATAAAGACCTAAGTTTAGTCTTGTTTTAAAGAAAACACTCAGCAGATTGTTGCTGAAGTAAAACACTTAAAAAAATAAAAGAATGAAAAAGTTATGGAAGTCTTAAATTTACATTAAATCAAATATAATGTACTAAATATTTTTTTTAATACAAAATATATATTTTACAAAATATTTTTTCCTATAAAATTACTATAAAATCAAAGCCATTTATCTAACCAAGTTGTGTTCCAAATATGTTAAGTTGAGATCACAAAAATTGAAGTTTTAATGAGATTTTGTTTAGGCGTAATACCAAAAATGACATTAATTCCATTTAATTTAATTGTATGCATTCTGCTCTTACAAATTAATACATTTCTGTCCAAATATCACTTCTGTCACAAAATATGGAACCTTGAGACTCAGACTTTCTGACAATGTGTTTTGTCAAGACTAGAAAAGGTTTTGATCATAAATTATGATGGGCAATGAAAAAGTATGGCAAACTATGTGTACCATTTATTACCATTAAGTGACATCTCAACCATTTAGTAGAGCCCGATATTTAAAAAATTATGGGATGTGTTGAAAAAAAGGGTGGTTACTAGCGACCTAAGAAATTTTTCCATCACTTTTTTCTTTTTCTTTTTCACTTTCTTTTTTTGCGGACTTCAATGGGTTAAAATACATTGTATATGTAGAATCAATTAAAAGGTAACTTTCAGTGGCTGATGTCCTGAAAAATGTTAGAGTGAATCTCAGCATAATCTCTTCTCATTTTACCACAAAATTAAAATAGAAACCTAAGAAATCATATGATGTATTATGAAAAATTAAGGATTTTTTTTACATTGTGACTATTTTCATAACAATAAAAAAAATGTTTGAGCATGAATTAAAGGTAGTACAAGAAATGCAATATTTTTTGCAAAAGGTTTTCTTTTGTAATGTTCTAATTGTGTCTTTCTGTCAGGTACAATATTATGAATTTCGTCAGAATTATTCTGGGGCTTTAGAGACTATTAACCAGGTGATCGTGAGTTACCCGTCCTTTCTACCTGCCCTGGTCAAGAAGATGAAGCTGCTGTTGACTCTACAGGACTGGGAACAAACTGTTGATGCCGCTCAGGAGGTAAGAGATTCCATAACAGCGCAGATCTTCATGTTAGTTGATGTTGTTGTTGTTTTTCATGGTTTGGGTAATCTTCATGCTTTTTAAATACACTCCAAAAGCTCTCAAAGGCTTTCAGAGGTGAGCTGCATTCAAGTGCAAATGGAAATTAGATGAGATTCCACGGATCTGTAACGAGAGACTGGATCATTGTTTCTCTTACCCTGTAGGATGAGAGCCAGTGAGCGACAGAATAAAAGGGTCTTTTAGGCTGATCACTAAGAGCGGTGCGAACGAACTCCAGTTCTCTCAGGTGGAGCTGGATGCTGTCAAGCTACTTTGTTTTGCTCTGAAATGGCTAAAAAGAGTGATTATGGTCAAATTTTTCTAAATTTACAGACATTTGTGAGATTTATCTAAATGTTTAATGTAAGAGGTAAAATAATCAAGGAATGTTTTCCACTAAATTAATGAAATAATTATATTTAATCATTTTTATTTGAATGCATATAGAATTAAATATTTATATTTAAGTATTAAAATATGTTATATATACACTACCGGTCAGAAAGTTTAAGATCGGTAAGATTTTTTATGTTTTTAAAAGAAGTCTCTTCTGCTCACCAAGGCTGCAATTTTTTGATAAAAAATACACAAACACAGTAATATTGTGAAATATTATGACAATTTAAAATGACTTTTTTATGATAATATATATTAAAATGTAATTTATTCCTCTGAAAAAAAGCTGAATTTTCAGCATCATTACTCCAGTCTTCAGTGTCACATGATCCTTCACAAATCACTCTAATATGATGATTTTATGCTCCAAAAACATGATTATTATCCATGTTGAAAACAGTTTTTTACATTTTTATTTCAGGATTCTTTGATGAATAGAAAGTTCAAAGAACAGCATTTATTTAAATAGAAACTTTTCTAACATTATAAATGTCTTTACTGTAACTTTTGATCAATGTAACTCATCCTTGATGAATAGAAGTATTGATTTCTTATTTATTTCCCCCAAAATAAAACACAAATCTCTTACTGACCCCAAACTTTTTAAAGGGTAGTGTTTAATGTAACAAAAGCTTTCCATTTCAGATAAAAGCTGTTCTTTTGAACTTTCTATTCATCAAAGAATCCTGAAATAAAAATGTAAAAAACTGTTTTCAACATGGATAATAATCATACATGTTTTTGGAGCATAAAATCATCATATTAGAGTGATTTGTGAAGGATCATGTGACACTGAAGACTGGAGTAATGATGCTGAAAATTCAGCTTTTTTTCAGAGGAATAAATTACATTTTTATATATATTAACATAAAAAAGTCATTTTAAATTGTCATAATATTTCACAATATTACTGTGTTTTTGTGTATTATTTATCAAAAAATTGCAGCTTTGGGGAGCAGAAGAGACTTCTTTTAAAAACATAAAAAATCTTACCAACTTTAAACTTTTGACCGGTAGTGAATGTGTTATATTTAAATGAATATAACAATAAGTAGTAATGAATGGCTATACTTACCTGGTATATTTTATTAAAACATTTTAATATATAAAAATCCAATGCCAGAACTTCCACCCATTGCTTTGAGTGACTTAAACTGATTTGCTTTGAAATTATTCATTGAAATTGACAGTTTGAACTGATTCACAGAAATAGGCAGAAATGTCTGTCAAAAGTTTTTTTTTTGTAACATGAAAACAATATAATGGATTTCTCCTGCAATTAAAACAGATGACAGGCACCTCAGTCTGAATAAAGCAGATGCTGTGTGTAAGTTACTAAAAGGTTCGCTCAAATAAACATGCACAGGTGTTTAACAATGTGGTGTGCATTTCAGAATAAAGTAACGATTAAGGATATTCAAAAAATGTTCAGTAAAATTAGCTTTGAATAAAGACATGGATGCATATCTGTTTTACACACAAACACACTTTAGTCTAAATTTCCTGATTTTCCAGGCTTCTCCAACGAGATAAAAATAACCTGGAGGCTCTGAGGATGCTGGCCCTGCACTCTCTCTGCAGGGAAGGAGACGTTGAAGAGGTATGACATTACTAACATACGTGTGTTTGCACAGATCAAATGCCACAAGCATCATTTATAGATGGTCTCAGTATGATTCACAAAAACTTATTCAGTGGATTGCAAATAAATAGTGAGCGTTGCTTTGAATTTTTTTACTTTCTAGTTATCACATTTCAGTGTGGCTTAAAGGGATAGTTCACTTTGAAATGAATTTTTGGTATGTTTTAGCTTACCTCAAGGGCATCCAAGATGTAGGTGTGTTTGTTTCTGCAGTAGTTTCGATTTTGATATTTTTAGGTCAAACCGTTGTCTGCCAGTCATATAATGGATGTCTATGGTCACCACCTCAAAGAGCATGCACAGAGAAGTCCAAATTAAACATGATTTATTGACTTGAAATGTAAGTACACATTGATGGCCTAAGACATGAAACGAGCGGTTTATGTAAGAAAACGAACGGTATTTATATAGTTTTTACCTCTTGTAACCACAGCCACGTCCAAGTGATCTGGACATCGAAGACTGGAGTAATGATGCTGAAAATTCAGCTTTGCATCAAAGGAATAAATTAGATATTTAAAAAATATTTAATATTAATAATTTATTTATTTATAATAAAATATTTAATAATTTATTAAATAGAAAATATGTATTCAATATTTCACAGTAGTACTGATTTGACTGTATTTTTGATCAAATAAATGCAGCTTTTGTGGGTCAGTAAGATTCAAAAGCCAACCCAGTAGTGCATTTTTTTTATATGATTTTCATTCATTTTCTTTTCTCTTTCTCTAAATTGCTGGAGTTCCAGTAATGCCTGACGATTAACAGTGTCGAAAGCTGCAGATCTTAGCAGAAATATTTTGAATGATTCTCTTTAATTTTCTTTCTCTTTTTTACAGTCTGTAAACCAACTATCAAATCTGATCAGTAATCTGGACATTCAAGAACTGAACAATCCGGAGCTCTTCTACAGGATGTCTTTAGCTGTCACTCTGAATGGTAATACTCCGATTAGAGACATCTCAACTACTCAAACAGATTAAAGTCATCACCACTTAAGAGGCATTTTCACTTGAATGTTAGAATCCTTTGACTCACACACTAGCTGGCTTTTGCCACATGCTGTTATATATACACTTCATATAAATCTTAAATGACCTTAGAGGGACATCTAAGAAGAAAAGACACACAGATTCACAATGACCTTCTGACATCTGGCATGTGTAGAATGAAAACAATAATCAATGTGCTCATGCCTTATTCATTCAATAGGAAATAACGCATTTTGGTAAAAGTTCCTGTAGGGTAAAATAAGTGATGCTGCAGGTAGATGTAATATTGTGAATATTTGATGACTGCAGTGTGGACGAGCTGAGAAGATTCTTCAGCACACTCACAGGATGGTGGAGCGGGCGTTTACACAGGCCTCGGGCGACTCTGAGCTGGCCACAGAGATGGGCTACCAACTGGTTCTGCTGGGAAGGGTGAAAGAGGCCATGAAATGGTACAATACAGCGATGACTCTCGATGAGAGCAGCGTCCCTGCTTTGATGGGTGAGAGCAGTTTAAAAACCATTAAGAAAAATAAATGAATTCTTATATAAACTATAAAATAATTGCATGGGTCACATTCAGAGTTGGCATTCAAAATGTTAATAAATCAGCGTGGCCGCGGGTCATTAAAAAGTCTTAAATCAATTTTCCTAAAAATAAGGCCTTAAAAAGTATTAAATTGTCTTAAATTCAGATTGGATAGGTCTTAAATATGTTTGTCATGTCATCGCTAAGATGCATGCCATCGTTCTGCCAGCCAGGTCAAATATTTTCTACAAGGTAACGTAACGTATGACATATCCGTATCAACTGACCAATCGGCTAACCTAACCTTAACCAATCGAGCTGCATCGTGGGCTGCATTAAAACAGTTTTAAAAGCAAAACATATTTATCAAACCCCTGCTGTGTGTTGTAACGTCTGTCAGAGTTTGAAGTCTGCCCAGATGAAGAATAGGAAAGACAGTTCAAACGAACTGGTAGTTCCACGAGACCTTTTATAGTTGCTTTCTTTCAGTAAAGCACACTCTTCACATACATGTCGAAAGTGTGGTTGTTAACAGGTTAAAGAAAACACTCTGTAAAACGCTGACAAATCAAAGTGGAAGTAAACACATTATAATAAAACAGCCCGCGATAGATCGGTCATCTTCCTCTTTGCGCAAGAATTCAGTGTTGCCAGATCTCGCGAGACAAATAAGCAACCAGGCCCGTGAAAACAAGCCCAAAACAAGCGACTTTTTCTCATAGACAGTAAAAGAGCTTTTTCTTTGGAGCCCCCCTAGATGAGAAAATATATATAAATAAATACTGTTTGCACGGTTTTACAGTCTGTGGGGACGGATGGGATAGTTTTTTATTTTTTTTTTTTTAAATATTTTTTTCAATTACATTCACGTGGACAGATTGGTAAACTGTGCGCAGTTTTGTAAAACTGTGCACACGTATAGTTTATTTTTCTTCTGTAACGTTAATGAAGCTTGGCTGTCCATCTAGTGTGGGTACTGCGCCCAAATAAAATCTGACTGAAGCTCATTTTTGAGATATCAACCTAAAATTTTTGAACACAATTTTTTTTATAAAAAATAGAAATAATGTTTTACATTGTTCATTTTCATAAACTCAAACTTATAACTTTTTCTGTTTCACTTTCATAATACTTCACTTAATCCTTCACAAGAAATTAGGCAAATGTCTTCTTCAAAACAAGACCAAATATTCCAAAGCATTCTTGAATTACAACCATTTGAATAGTGATAGTCTATGCGAAAAATGGGGTGACAGATAAAGGGTTAAACAGAATTTAAATTATAATATCTATATCTAAAATATCTAACATATAATTAATATATAATACTCTCCTACAGTTCAGTCACTATCAGTCGCGATGGTCCAGACTCGCACGTTTTTTCATTTTAACGTCACTCACTGACGTTTTCCTAACCAGAAAAAAAAAGATTGCCCTTCTCTGCCTCTGATTGGCTAGTACTCGTTGCCATCTGGGTCAGAGCCAATTAGAAGAAGGGTGTGGGTGGGAAAAACTCTTTGAATGGGGAAAGGGAGAGAGAGGGAACAGACAAGACAAACTCCTACATTTAAATAACATTGAAAATATCCGAGCTGGGAACAAGCCCAAATAAGCAACTACACTTTAGAAACAAGCCCAAAAAACACGAACCCGCGACTACCTATATTTTCAAGCGACTTTACAGAAAAACAAGCCCAAAGTCGCTTACAATAAGCGGACTTGGCAACACTGCAAGAATTCTCACTCTCACTGAGCGTGCGCGTTTACATAACATCGTCATCTTAAAGGCATATCAACATGTCATGAACGCTACACTGAACACTATTTGGCCGTTACAGAGTTCCATCTTTTGGACATTCATCATATCGCATTGGTTTTCATTTCTTGTCCTCAAAACAGGGCACTAATCTGTTTATTTTTAAGTGTTGTAGTAATATTTTATACGGAAATCAATTATTTATAATTCTTATAATGAGAATAAAGTTAGGGTTAATAAAAATCAAGGAAAACAAATAAAGTGATCTGAAATATAGCAAACTCATTTTAATTTATTATTTAAAAGGTACAATTGCCAAACATATCTCAAAGTCTTTTTATCTATTTATTAGTTTAATTAATAAACTGAATTATATGAAATGATTAAATAAACCGGTTCTAAATAAAATTCATTTTAATAAAACTAAATCTAAGCCTTTATTAATATACTTTATTGTTTAAAACATACAAGGCTTAAGACATTTATAAAAATGCCTTCTATATTTCTTTTCACTCCACTGTACTCCACAGACGACCGCACCGTTCGCAATTGACAATTGGTTATTGTCATTTTACTTGCGTTTACTTAGAAATATTACTGTATATTTTCACTTTTAATTTATAGTTCTGTCGTAAGTTTGGTCTTAAATTTAATTTAGAAGGGGTATTAAAAAGTCTTAAAAGTCTTAAATTTAAATGGTTTATGCCTGTAGCCACCCTGATAAATGCACATACACTCTTAGGAAAAAAGGTTCATTGGGGTTAGGGTTAGGGTTAGGGTTAAATAAACACATTTTTTACTACAACAGTTTAATAAACAATAATTTAATTACAACTACAAAATGTTGCAGAATAATGTAATATATGAATGAATAATAGCCTATAAAGAACCTTTTATGCTAAAAAGTTTATATAATGACAAGAAAGAACCCTTTTGGCACAAAGGTTCTTTATAGGCTATTATTCATTCATATATTACATTATTCTGCAACATTTTGTAGTTGTAATTAAATTATTGTTTATTAAACTGTTGTAGTAACTTAATATCCCATTTTAATCAGGCTGATTTTTGGAGGAGAAAAAATAAAATGGCACTCTTGGTGTGATATTGATTAACTACATAAAATGATATAAATATATACATTTTCTAATCCCCATATCTTGAATTTTGTGATCATTCATAAATACATTTCAGGGTCTTGATGTTTGTCAATAATATGAAATATTTAATCCGGAAAGGACAAACAAATGATATTGAATGAACCCAAAGAGGTTCTATATAGAACCTTTTTCTTGGTTACAAAGAAACCTAAAGGGTTCTTATTATTGAACCCTTAAAAAGGGTTGTGTATAGAACCTTTTAGGGGTTCCAAATATGTAGCGCTGATAGAACCTTTTAAGGTTCTATGTAGAACCTTTTCTTCTAAGAGTGTATGTGACTGTATATTTAGGGCCCAAGCCCTGAAGGGCGCAGAGCCCTATTGTTTTCCTTCCGATTATTATTATTATTTTTTTTTTTTTTTTTTTTTTTTTTTTTTCTCAGCGACTATTCGGGCACTTTTGAGGCCCTTAACATGCTCGAAAACTCTTGAAACTTTGCACACGGGTCAGAACCCGCGGCCATCAGAGCCGGGCTGAAGCTGGTACCCGGGCGTGGCAGGGCGGCTCGTCAGCGCCCCCTGGAATGGGGTCCGAACACCTGGTCCATAACTCAAACACACTTGCATGTAATAATATGAAACTCGGTACACATGTCGATAGCAGAATTTCATCTATACCTCGCGTTCTTACTTTTTACCCCAGCCCAACAGGAAGTTGGCTATTGAGGTTTTTTTGTAAAACACACGCAATGAACTTTTAAATACTCCTCCTAGAGCTCTGATCCAAATTCGACGAAACTCGGTCAGCGTGAAGTCAAGACATTGAGGATGAAAGTTTGTGTGGGGATTTTTGATATCTCGAACGGTTTGGCCGTGGCAGAGGAAACGAAACTATGGCGAGAAACGTGAAACAGGAAGTGTGTCATAACTTCAGCATACATTAACTGATCTGGATGAAACTTCAGCAGTGCGTTCGCTGTAAGAGGACGATCACATGGATGTGACTATTGTGAGTCAAAGTTATAGCGCCACCAACTGGCAGCAGGAAGTGTGTCACTTTCAAAATGCTTTGAAATCACCCTCTTACTTTTACCCGATTTGCTTCAAACTTCATCTGTATAATGTACATACACGGCAGATGAAGACCTATGAATGGATTCTTGATATCTTTGAAACTGTTGCCGTGGCGACGCATCAAACTTTACCATTCTTTTAGGATGCATTCTTTTAGGGATTCGAACATTTGTCCATAAATCAAACACACGTGCATGGATTAATATGAAACTCGGTACACTCATAGATCACATCAGGCCAAACAACTTTCGTGCTCTAAGTTTTACGACAGTTCAACGGAAGTTGGGAATTATGTTTTTTTTTTTTTAAATAATTGTCCTAGAAAAACATCAAATTACAACCCATGCTGTTACCAATCACCACCAAACTCGGTATGCATGAAGTCAAGACATTGAGGATGCTATATTCCGGACGGATTTTTGATATCTCGAACGGTTTGGCCGTGGCGGATTTTTTTGACTAAAAAAGGACACATATAGTGTGTTATAACTTGGTTAGTTTTACTGACAGTTACAAAACTTGCCGTGTATATTGTTCTATTCAAGCCAAACAACTTTCTAATTAACAATAATAAGCTCAAACCCACAGAAAGTCAGATATTGTAGTTTGAATATGATCATGCTCTTTCTAAACCTAGGCCTGTCACACAGTCTGTGTGTGTGTGTGTGTGTAGGGGGAGGGGGCTTAATCATTTCACTGTGTGTCTGGCCTGCTAAAGTAAATACATTTCTTAAGCCTGGTATTTTTTAAATAAGTTTTTGTTTTTATTTTTTTTATAAGTAAAGACATATAACCTGTTTAATTGTAGTGCATTGACAATAGTTTTATATAATTAGTGTATTAATTAAATTAACTTGGTCCATAAATCAAAAAGGAAGTGTGTTAAAACTTCTGCATACATTAACTGATCTTGATGAAACTTCAGCAGTGTGTTCGTTGTAAGAGGCCGATCACATGGATGTGATTATTGTGAGTCAAATATATAGCGCCACCAACTGGCAGCAGAAAGTGTTTCACTTGCAAAATGCTTTGAAATCACACTCTTACTTTTACCCGATTTGCTTCAAACTTCATCTGTATAATGTAAACACACGCCAGATGAAGAGCTGTGAAAGCATTATTCAATATCTAAGATAATGTTGCCATAGCAACGCATCAAACTTTAAAATTCCTTTTTTTTGATGATTTTGAGTCTCTTAGCGGCTTTTGGGGCCCTTAATGGGTTTAAAAACTCTTGAAACTTTGCACACAGGTCAGATCCCACAGCCATCAGAGCCGGGAAGATGGTACCCGGGTGTGGCAAGGGGGCTAGACAGCCGCCCCCTGGAACGGGGTCCAAAAACTTGGTCCATAAATCAAACACGCTTGCATGTAATAATATGAAACTCAGTACACATGTTGATCTCATCGTTTCATATATTCATATACTCTCCTCAAGCCGGACAACTTTCTAATTTACACTCATGAGCTCAGGACCCACAGAAAGTCAGATATTTTGGTTTGAAAATGTTGAGTGTCTCTCTGAGCCTACACTTCTGTATGGCAAGCCCTTTTAACATTTAAAAGCTAAGTTTGACTATTCGTAATTAACATTGTAGATATCAACAACGTCTTTCTAGTCGTAATTACATTTTGGATAGTTTGTATTATCATTTAAGATATCTGTAACGTAATTGTGACTAGTCGAAACGACAGATAGAGTATGGCAAGCCGTTTTAACATTTAATCATTTTAACCTACTAGTCTCTATTTTCATGCTACTAGTACTTATTTATTAGATACTAGTATCTATTCCATTAAGTACTAGTACTTATTCATTAGCTACTAGTGCTTATTCTTTAGATACTAGTGCCTTTTCTTTAGATACTAGTGTTTATTCTTTAGGTACTAGTACCTTTTAAAGATACTAGTACTTATTCATTAGACACTAGTCCTTATTTATTAGATACTAGTACTTATTCATTAGATGCTAGTCCTTATTCATTACATACCAATGCTTATTAATTAGTTACTAGTACTTATTCATTAGATGCTAGTACCTATTAAATAGATACTAGTACTTATTCATTAGACACTAGTACTTATCTTCAATGGTGACTAGTAACTATTCTTTTGTTACTAGTCACATTTTTTCCAGTGACTTCTATGGTGATCTGTCATTCAGATATCAACTATTCAGTTCTGACTAGTATGTTAGTATGTATTCCAATTGTGGAATACATACTAGTATGTATTCCAAAGCAGGGGTTACGCTCTTTGCACGTCGTGCAGAATAACCCTAAAGGCACCAAGGTGGCGGTGCCACCGGCTTTATATATATATATATATATATATATATATATATATATATATATATATATATATATATACACACATATATATATATATAAATATAGCTGCGAGCAGCTGAGCTGGAGGCCAAAGCCGGCGGTACCGCCATCCCGGTGCCTTTAGGCACCGGGGTTGCGGTGCCACCGGCTTGGGCCCGCGATCGCTGCTCGCAGCTATATTCTATATTAATTTACAAATTGTAAACTACTTACATTTACACTAACGGACTATATATGGAATATATTTTTATTACGATTTTACATGTTGAGTTTTTGGAATATCTTTTATCATTGCTGTTGCCATCATGTCATAAAAGCATCAAACCATCTATTATTTTTTTTATTTTTTCAAATTCTAATAACTTAATCAGAGGATTATCTAAGATTTGTGTTAACTAAAACTTCTAAACACAGGGCTTCATATGCAGTTTGGAAAAGTATGGGATTTGTCAGTCATTTGGAGTCATTTCCAGGTCTGGATAAGGATGGAAAAATATTTGTTTCCAGACTATTGACCCTATTCAGTTTTCTAAAATATAAAAATAAGAATTTCCCCAAAAAATTATTTATCATAAAAGCAGAGTGTTTTCATAGCAAAAGTTTTGTTAAACACAAATGAATAAATTCAAGGCACACATTTTTTGTCAAGCTCTTTGTCTTTTACCATAAGCAAGTCTCATTTGAACTTCACAGCAACGGATAAAGGAGCAAACTTTACAGTAATCAAACCAATTACAGTATCAAACCGATGTGTCAGAGTGGAATATATGCAGGTTATAAAGTGTTTTAGTTTTGTAAGCTTGTCAGCACTTTGAGAAAACCAATGAAAAAACCTGAAAAAATAAGAATATTTTCCGATGACTGTACTATATGAACTTTTTATGTTAAATAAAAGAGGTTGAGAAATTTGAGTCTGAAAAAGTATTAGAATGGAAAATGTGTAGGAAATAAATATGAATATCAGAGAACGTATTTTAGGGCCCAAGCCCTGAAAGGGCGCAGAGCCCTATTGTTTTCCTTCCGATTCTTTTTTTTTTTTTTTTTTTTTTTTTCTCAGCGACTATTCGGGCACTTTTTGGGGCCCTTAACATGCTCGAAAACTCTTGAAACTTTGCACACGGGTCAGAACCCGCTGGCCATCAGAGCCGGGCTGAAGCTGGTACCCGGGCGTGGCAGGGCGGCTCGTCAGCGCCCCCTGGAATGGGGTCCGAACACCTGGTCCATAACTCAAACACACTTGCATGTAATGATATGAAACTCGGTACACATGTCGATAGCAGAATTTCATCTATACCTCGCGTTCTTGCTTTTTACCCCAGCCCAACAGGAAGTCGGCTATTGAGGTTTTTTTGTAAAACACACGCAATGAACTTTTAAATACTCCTCCTAGAGCTCTGATCCAAATTCGACGAAACTCGGTCAGCTAGAAGTCAAGACATTGAGGATGAAAGTTTGTGTGGGGATTTTTGATATCTGAACGGTTTGGCCGTGGCGAGGAAACGAAACTATGGCGAGAAACGTGAAACAGGAAGTGTGTCATAACTTCAGCATACATTAACTGATCTGGATGAAACTTCAGCAGTGCGTTCGCTGTAAGAGGACGATCACATGGATGTGACTATTGTGAGTCAAAGTTATAGCGCCACCAACTGGCAGCAGGAAGTGTGTCACTTTCAAAATGCTTTGAAATCACCCTCTTATTTTTACCCCGATTCGCTTCAAACTTCATCTGTATAATGTACATACACGGCAGATGAAGACCTATGAATGGATTCTTGATATCTTTGAAACTGTTGCCGTGGCGACGCATTAAACTTTACCATTCTTTTAGGATGCATTCTTTTAGGGATTCGAACATTTGTCCATAAATCAAACACACGTGCATGGATTAATATGAAACTCGGTACACTCATAGATCACATCAGGCCAAACAACTTTCGTGCTCTAAGTTTTACGACAGTTCAAACGGAAGTCTGGGAATTATGTTTTTTTTTTAATAATTGTCCTAGAAAAACATCAAATTACAACCCATGCTGTTACCAATCACCACCAAACTCGGTGTGCATGAAGTCAAGACATTGAGGATGCTATATTCCGGACGGATTTTTGATATCTCTGAACGGTTTGGCCGTGGCGGATTTTTTCAACTAAAAAAGGACACATAAAGTGTGTTATAACTTGGTTCAGTTTTACTGACAGTTACAAAACTTGCCTGTATATTGTTCTATTCAAGCCAAACAACTTTCTAATTAACAATAATAAGCTCAAACCCACAGAAAGTCAGATATTGTAGTTTGAATATGATCATGCTCTTTCTGAGCCTAGGCCTGTCACACAGTCTGTGTGTGTGTGTGATTGAGTCTTTCGACACACAGTCTCTGTGTGTGTGTGTAGGGGGAGGGGGCTTAATAATTTCACTGTGTGTCTGGCCTGCTAAAGTAGATACATTTCTTAAGCCTGGTATTTTTTAAATAAGTTTTTGTTTTTATTTTTTTATAAGTAAAGACATATTACCTGTTTAATTGTAGTGCATTGACAATAGTTTTATATAATTAGTGTATTAATTAAATTAACTTGGTCCATAAATCAAAAAGGAAGTGTGTTAAAACTTCTGCATACATTAACTGATCTTGATGAAACTTCAGCAGTGTGTTCGTTGTAGAGGCCGATCACATGGATGTGACTATTGTGAGTCAAATATATAGCGCCACCAACTGGCAGCAGAAAGTGTTTCACTTGCAAAATGCTTTGAAATCACACTCTTACTTTTACCCGATTTGCTTCAAACTTCATCTGTATAATGTAAACACACGCCAGATGAAGAGCTGTGAAAGCATTATTCAATATCTAAGATAATGTTGCCATAGCAACGCATCAGAACTTTAACATTCCTTTTTTTTGATGATTTTGAGTCTCTTAGCGGCTTTTGGGGCCCTTAATGGGTTTGAAAACTCTTGAAACTTTGCACACAGGCTCAGATCCCACAGCCATCAGAGCCGGGCTGAAGATGGTACCCGGGTGTGGCAAGGGGGCTGAACAGCGCCCCCTGGAACGGGGTCCAAAAACTTGGTCCATAAATCAAACACGCTTGCATGTAATAATATGAAACTCAGTACACATGTTGATCTCATCGTTTCATATATTCATATATTCTCCTCAAGCCGGACAACTTTCTAATTTACACTCATGAGCTAGGACCCACAGAAAGTCAGATATTTTGGTTTGAAAATGTTGAGTGTCTCTCTGAGCCTACACTTCTGTATGGCAAGCCCTTTTAACATTTAAAAGCTAAGTTTGACTATTCGTAATTAACATTGTAGATATCAACAACGTCTTTCTAGTCGTAATTACATTTTGGATAGTTTGTATTATCATTTAAGATATCTGTAACGTAATTGTGACTAGTCGAAACGACAGATAGAGTATGGCAAGCCGTTTTAACATTTAATCATTTTAACCTACTAGTCTCTATTTTCATGCTACTAGTACTTATTTTTTAGATACTAGTATCTATTCCATTAAGTACTAGTACTTATTCATTAGCTACTAGTGCTTATTCTTTAGATACTAGTGCCTTTTCTTTAGATGACTAGTGTTTATTCTTTAGGTACTAGTACCTTTTTAAAGATACTAGTACTTATTCATTAGACACTAGTCCTTATTTATTAGATACTAGTACTTATTCATTAGATGCTAGTCCTTATTCATTACATACCAATGCTTATTAATTAGTTACTAGTACTTATTTCATTAGATGCTAGTACCTATTAAATAGATACTAGTACTTATTCATTAGACACTAGTACTTATTTCAATGGTGACTAGTAACTATTCTTTTGTTACTAGTCACATTTTTTCCAGTGACTTCTATGGTGATCTGTCATTCAGATATCAACTATTCAGTTCTGACTAGTATGTTAGTATGTATTCCAATTGTGGAATACATACTAGTATGTATTCCAAAGCAGGGGTTACGTTTTTGCACGTCGTGCAGAATAACCCTAAAGGCACCAAGGTGGGCGATGCCACCGGCTTTATATGATACACTCACCGGCCACTTTATTAGGTACACCTGTCCAACTGCTTCGTTAACACTTAATTTCTAAGCAGCCAATCACATGGCGGCAACTCGGTGCATTGAGGCATGTAGACATGGTCAAGACAATCTCCTGCAGTTCAAACCGAGACATCAGTATGGGGAAGAAAGGTGATTTGAGTGACTTTGAACGTGGCATGATTGTTGGTGCCAGAAGGGCTGGTCTGAGTATTTCAGAAACTGCTAATCTACTGGGATTTTCACGCACAACCATCTCTAGGGTTTACAGAGATGGTCCGAAAGAAAAAACATCCAGTGAGCGGCAGTTCTGTGGGCGGAAGTGCCTTGTTGATGCCAGAGGTCAGAGGAGAATGGCCAAACTGGTTCGAGCTGTATAGAAGGCAACAGTGACTCAAACAACCACCCGTTACAACCAAGGTGTGCAGAAGAGCATCTCTGAACGCACAGTACGTCGAACTTTGAGGCAGATGGGCTACAGCAGCAGAAGACCACACCGGGGCCACTCCTTTCAGCTAAGAACAGGAAACTGAGGCTACAATTTGCACAAGCCTTCGTCGAAATTGGACAATAGAAGGATTGGAAAAACGTTGCCTGGTCTGATGAGTCTCGATTTCTGCTGTACGAGCCTTCGGATGGCAGGGTCAGAATTTGGCGTCTACAACATGAAAGCATGGATCCATCCTGCCTTGTATCAACGGTTTAGGCTGGTGGTGGTGGTGTCATTGTGTGGGGGAATATGTTCTTGGCACTCTCTGGGCCCCTTGGTACCAATTGAGCATTGTTGCAAACGCCACAGCCTACCTGAGTATTGTTGCTGACCATGTCCATCCCTTTATGACCACAATGTACCCAACCTCTGATGGCTACTTTCAGCAGGATAATGCACCATGTCATAAAGCTGGAATCATCTCCAGACTGGTTTCTTGAACATGACAATGAGTTCGCTGTACTCAGAATGGCCTCCACAGTCACCAGATCTCAATCCAATAGAGCATCTTTGGGATGTGGTGGAACGGGGGATTCACATCATGGATGTGCAGCCGACAAATATGCGGCAACTGTGTAATGCCATCATGTCAATATGGACCAGACTCCCTGAGGAATGCTTCCAGCACCTTGTTTAAATCTATGCCACGAAGAATTGAGGCAGTTCTGAAGGCAAAAGGGGGTCCAGACCCGTTACTAGCATGGGGTTCCTAATAAAGTGGCTGGTGAGGTGTACTATATATATATATATATATGTATATATATATATATATATATATATATATATATATATATATATATATATATATATATATATATATATATAAATATGGCTGCGAGCAGCGATGGAGGGCCAAAGCCGGCGGTACCGCCCGTACCGGTATCTAGGACCGGGGTTGCGACCCACCGGCTTGGGCCGTGGATCTGCTGGCAGCTATATTTATAGTTTGAAAGTACTACAATTACTAAAACTGAAAAAAAGAAAAAATGACTTTTTAGGAAATTTTCTAAATTGAAATTTTCAAAAACGTATGAAAATTTGCTCAAGCACAAAACAAAAGTACTACAATTAAAATGAAATCTGAAAACATAAAAATAAAGCTAATTTAAAATATGAATAAATACTAGATTATATATATATATATATATATATATATATATATATGTATATATATATACTATAAATTGGATTACTAGAAAGAGCTTTAAAGGAGTAGTTCACTTTTAAATGAACTTTTGCTGATAATTTACTGCAGGGCTGTAATCAACCAAAGAAATCCTTAGTCGACCAAGGTCTTGTCCTGCACGACGATTAGTCGACTAAAAAAAAAAAAAAAAACGGATGTTTTGATTGAACATTTTTTAAACAATTGTCATAGAGCATTTATAAAACAACAACGAAAAAACATCGAAAATAAATAAAACTATAATAATAATACAATTCTTTGAAAATTAAGTGATTTGTTTAACTGCAAGTGAGGAGCTCTGTCCTTGGTCTATAGTGACGGTCACAATCGCGCACCTGATCACACCACACGCTACAAAATAATATAACTGCTATCTGCCACATAATGAAAAATCCTAACAAAAGCTCTCGTTTATACAGGCTGTATTCTTCTTTACTTTACAAAGCTATGGGTTAACTTTTGTCCAGCCGATCTGTTAGGCGTCTTAAAACAACAGACAAAATAGCCTAAAAAACTATCTGAAATCTAGGCTGTGTTGTAAGATAGCATATAAGTTTAATTTCGTTTTGTTACATTATTTAGGCTACTTTCAAATGAGTCAAGTGTACAGATAAAAACCTATTAAGAAAACAATCTATTGAGTCAGTATGATAAAGCCGTTAAAAGAGCTGCTCACGTCTTTTGCGCGCTCAAGTTTGATTTCAAATAGGCACGCGATGTGCGCGCTCATAATGGAGCAACGCGGTCGCCACCGTCGCCTACCTCCACAAACATGTAGCCAGACAAAAGATTTAGATTTCTTGGACATTCTGTCGACTAAAGTAGCGTGAACTGAATGAATACAGCAAAACCACCTACCAGTACATCCTTTACTGAGCGCGAGCAGCAGCGCAGCCAGTAGGTGCGGTTCCCGAGTGTGTTATGTGTGTGCGCTAAACTGTGGCGCAGTTACAAGAAATAGCCTAAAAGCATTTAAAGTTGGGGATAAAACATAGGCTAATTATATTTAGAATACAGTAATAAATAACTGCTTTATAAAGGAATAAATATCAGGGAGTAAATCATTGAAAATGTATTTCTATTGGCAAAAAAAAAAAAAAAAATGCGACTGGTCGACCAATAAGAATTTCAGTCGACCAAGACGGCATTGACTGATTAGTCGACTAAACGACTAAAGTTGACAGCCCTATAATTTACTCACCCCATTTGGTTAATTCAACTCAGTCATTTGGTTAATTCAACGAACGAATTGACTCAGAAGGATTTGTTCATTTTGATGAGCTGAGTTCGAACAGGAGAAGTCACGAACGTGCATCACAGAACAGAGCAAGGCGAGCATTTGAGCTTACAAAACTTTATTTATGTTTTAAATGACTGATCGTTTCACTAGATAAGACTCTTATTCTTTAAAGCTGCACTGAAACTCTCATTTGGACCTTGAACCGTTTGGACCCCATTGAAGTCCATCAAAGTTTTTATTTATTTTTTTTTTTTAAGTGAACTACTCCTTTAAAATAACATTGTGTTTGGTGTGTTTTGTACAGGCATCATCAGGTGTCAGCTCATGGAGGGACACTTAGAGGATGCAGAACAGCAGCTGGAGTTCCTCACAGAGATCCAGCAGTCCATTGGCAAATCAGGGGTGAGAGAGCATTTACGTCACATACTATCTCTTATTTTAAAAATCAACATGAGCTCTTGAACAATGATGCACAGACTGTTTCCAGAAATCTCTTCACAGAATGAAGAAGATGAAGTGTTTTTTGTAGACTGTTTATCTTTTGACTCATATTCAACAGAGACCTGGTTTATTAATCCACTTATGCTGTGTTTACCTGTTAAAGTCATCCAAAGTACGTAACAGGGGCCTGTTTACACAAACCGAAGGCCCTTGTTCGGGCAGTTTAGCACATATTTACACAAATGCACATCTGCTTAGCAAAAAACAGCTGCCATGTTGTATTTCTAGAGGAACAGAATTTAGTAAAACGAAACAAAAACCCTTAAACCGCACAAGACATTAGTGAACCGATGATTTACCACATGACATATTAAAGCACATGCATGATCTTTTAAGGTGTGTTTGTGTGTGTTAGGAGTTGCTGTATCTGCGAGCGCTGTCTGGCTGTGAAAAGGCGTCGGCCTCAGATCGAGGCGACCAACTTGTTGAACGACACGGTGGACACACATTTCTCCGCCCTGCAGGGCCTGCCTCTCAGCGTCGAGTACTTTGAGAAAGCTTAACCCCGACTCCTGCTCGAGATCGCCAAGGAATACTTGGCACTGTCTCCCGCCAAGGTCTTCCCTCCCATGCGCTGCCTAACAAGCCATCAGAACTCTAGTCATTAGAACTACCTTGCAAAGCAATACCAAATACATTGATTTCATGCTTCTGGAAGAACCCAGGAAGTACAAATAGACAGCCTTGGACTACCAACCTGAAGCTGCGTATACTCTGAGATTTCTATTAATTGCCTGTCAACCAATCAGAACACTCTAGTAACTGCATTGCAAGGCAATAGCACCCACCCTTAAAGGGATAGTTCACTTTGAATTAAATTTTTGGTATGTTTTAGCTTACCTCGAGGACATCCAAGATGTAGGTGTCTTTGTTTCCACAGTATTTTCAATTTTGATATTTTTAGGTCAAACCGTTCTTGTCTGTCAGTCATATAATGGAGGTCTATGGTCACCACCTCAAAGAGCATGCACAGAGAAGTCCAAGTTAAACATGATTGAATGACTCAGTAAATGTAAGTACACATTGATGGCCTAAGACACGAAACGAGCGGTTTGTGTGAGAAAACGAACAGTATTTATATCGTTTTACCTCTTGTAATCACAGTCACGTCCAAGTACTCTGAGGGCGCGGGCGATTTCCATATCTCGCACGTGAACGTCACTCATTGTTTTACAGAGATTTCAGAAGTGTTACCCTTCACTTGAAGATCTAAACATATTAGATATACAGGAAATTGCAATGGAAGAAGATTTCGAGATATCGACTAGCAACGTTGATTTTTGTTTTTCGCAACCGCGTGACAGATCACTTCCGGCACTTCTCCGGCGCTTGTACAGATCCGAAGCGCCCGCGCTTCTAGAGTCACTTGGACGTGGCTGTGGTTACAAGAGGTAAAAACGATATAAAGTACTGTTCAGTTTCTCACACAAACCGCTCGTTTTGTGTGTCTTAGGCCATCAATGTGTACTTACATTTATCGAGTCATTAAATCATGTTTAATTTGGAACTTCTCTGTGCATGCTCTTTGAGGTGGTGACCATAGACCTCCATTATATAACTGACAGACAAGAACAGTTTGACCTAAAAACATCAAAATTGGAAATACTATGGAAACAAAGACACCTACATCTTGAATGCCTTTGAGGTAAGCCTAAAACATATAAAAAATTAATTTCAAAGTGAACTATCCCTTTAACATGCCTAGCAACACCCTAGTGATGAGACAGAATAGCCTTCATTTGGAGTCTGTCATGATTCCTGTTCCTGTTGCAGTTTGTTGACTGGTGTCTCTCTCCAGCCTCCAGCTCCAGGTCAGCCTCCGTCCCTCAGCTGCAGCACTGCGCGTCTGTGCTGGACACGGTGCTGAAAGTAGTCCCTGGTCTGCTGCAGGCCGGCTTTCTAATGGCCAGAGTTCGAATTTCAGTCAGGTGTGTGCTTTACTCGATAAGTCTTGATTTTATTGGTTTCTTTTATTTTACAAGCTGAAATCAAATGTCATGACTGTCAACTTAAGCTTTTCACTTCAAGGCAGATACTTTATTATCTTTGAGATATATGATATATGTGTATGTATGTGTATATATATATATATAGCTATGGAAAAAATTAGAGACCACTGCTAATCAGCAGTTGCTCTGGATTTATTATTTATATTATAAATAATAAAGTCTAGATGCAAATGCTGATTTAGCAGTGGTCTCTTGAAATTTTCCATAGCTGTATATATATGTAATTAGATTAGTTTTTATTTTTAGTATCTTACTGTTATTCAAATAGTTTTCGTTGCCATTTAAGTGTACTTATTTATTTATACATTTTGTATTAGTTCGTTTTATTTAAATATGTGCTGTTGTGTGTGAATCGTCATATATATATATATATATATATAAAATTAATTTAGTTTATATATATATATATTCTATTTTCAAATAGTTTTATTGTCATTTATACTTATATATTTGACATTTATATTAGTTGTTTTGTTTTTTAAAATATGTGTAGAATTTTTTTTAATCATTTTTAATTTGAGTTATTTTAGTACAAGTTAAACTAAATGCAAATGAGACATTTTGCTTTGGCAGCTAGCTAAAATAAATTAGGTTCGGAACCTAGATATTAATGTTTTTTTCTTTGAACGCTTATTCTATTTCACTTAACAAAAAATGTCATTTTAAATGTCATTTTGACATTATTGTTGCATGACAAATAAGCAAATAATTTCCTTAAATGCATCATTATCATAAAGACAAAAATCTTATGCAAAAATTACAAAGTGTTTTATCCATCATTTGTTTTACCTGCTGGTTAATTAATTTAAATTAAATAATAACTGTTATAGTAATTTTGGATACAAAGTAAAAAAATACATACTTTTGCAATGCAGAAATGGTCCTAAAATCAGCTTAATAACTATTCTTCATGCAAAATATGATTATTTTTTACTTTTTTGGTCAATTCACCCAGTTAGTCAGGCTTGTGCTCTCTTCACTTGTCAAGTAACCTTTATTTGTACAGCAATTTGTACAATACATTTTTGAAAGCAGCTTCACATTAATAACAGGAAAATAAATTCAATGATTTAATGATGCAAACAGAATTAAATTCTGCTGTTAAACAGCTCTAAAACAACAACAGTAAACAGTCGTTATTCAGTTGAAATCAGTTCATTTCAGTTCAGTAACTCTAAAGTACATCAATTCATGAAATGAGTCCAGAAAACAGTGATGTCATCACCCAGCTAAACTGAGTTGTCCTCCTGCAGGAGACATGGAGGCGGCCCACAGCAGTCTGCAGCATTGTTTGGATCAGAACCCGGCTCATGCTGATGCCCATCTCCTCATGGCCCAGATACATCTCATGCAGGGCAACTTCAGAGCTCTCCGCCCAATCTCTGGAGCTCTGTCTCAGCCACAACTTCGAGGTGACGCATCACCACTGCCAGCCATCTTCAAACCTGAGTCAAACCTGTTTAAATCTATTGTATTTGATGGGACTGGTCTATTTTTCTTAGATCCGCGAGCATCCTCTGTATCACCTGATAAAGGCTCAGGCTCAGAGGAAGATGGGGCAGCTCCAGGAGGCCATTCAGACGTTGCAGATGGCCATGAGTCTGTGCGCTGTGAAGAGAGCAGGCTCTTCAGCCAAAAGACAGAGTAAGAGAGTTGAGCTGAACTCGGCCGACTGCGTATCTGTGTTCCTGGAACTAGCTGAGGCTCTGTGGCTCAATGGAGAACAGGTTAGTGGACAACCAATGCTACATTTTTCTATATATTCTAATCATTTGTGAACAAACATGTATTCATTACTTTAATGAGCTCATTGTTTCTGCCTTACATTAATATATTGTTTAAATTAATGCATTATTAGCTAACTGTGTGATTTGTATATGTACATTTATGAAATGCATAACTTGGACACAGTCACGTGTGAAAATTGTAATGTAGACATGCATTTTTCTGTAAAACCATATATTATTATTATGCATGGTTTGTCAGTAAAAATGTATATTATTTTGCTTAGTACCTTGTTTTGGGCATTAAAAGTTGTTTTGACTTCCAGCATCGAGGCAGCTAAAGTCATGCAAGATGCCATTAATGAGTTTACGGGCACTCCAGAGGAGCTACGAGTCACCATAGCCAATGCAGACCTTGCTCTAATGCGAGGAGATACTGAACTGGCACTGAGCATGCTCAGAAACATCACGCCAGAGCAGCCATACTATGTACAGGCCAAAGAAAAAATGGCAGACATCTACCTGAACCACAGGAAAGAGAAACGGCTTTACGTGAGCTGCTATAGGTAACGTATGAACATTTGTCAAATGTTCTCCTCATGTTCACTACACGTATTATAGCTTACACAATATGTTAATATGTTTGTCTCAGCAATCAGCATATAGGTGAATATCATTGAATGATGTCCAGGTCACATTTTCCCCTAATATCTCTTGAACTCAGAATATATATATAAATATATATATATATATATATATATATATATATATATATATATATATATATATATATATATATATATATATATATATATATATATATATATATATATATATATATATGTACACTACAAAAGTTTAAGGTCGGTAAGATTTTTTATGTTTTTGAAAGAAGTTTCTTCTGCTTCACCAAGGCTGCAATTTTTTGATAAAAAATACACAAAAAACACAGTAATATTGTGAAATATTTTGACAATTTAAAATGACTTTTTTATGTTAATATATATTAAAATGTAATTTATTCCTCTGAAAAAAAGCTGAATTTTCAGCATCATTACTCCAGTCTTCAGTGTCACATGATCCTTCACAAATCACTCTAATATGATGATTTTATGCTCCAAAAACATGTATGATTATTATCCATGTTGAAAACAGTTTTTTACATTTTTATTTCAGGATTCTTTGATGAATAGAAAGTTCAAAAGAACAGCTTTTATTTGAATTAGAAAGCTTTTGTTACATTATAACACTACCCTTTACTATAAGTTGGGGGTCAGTAAGAATTTTTATTACTTATTTTTGGAGGAAATAAATGAGAAATCAATACTTCTATTCCCCCATCATAGGATGAGATTACTATTGACTCAAAAGTTACAGTAAAGGACATGTTATAATGTTAGAAAAGTATTCTAATTCAAATAAAATGCTGTTCTTTTGAACTTTCTATTCATCAAAGAATCCTGAAATAAAAATGTAAAAAATGTTTTCAACATGGATAATCATACATGTTTTTGGAGCATAAAATCATCATATTAGAGTGATTTGTGAAGGATCATGTGAGCACTGAAGACTGGAGTAATGATGCTGAAAATTCAGCTTTTTTCAGAGGAATAAATTACATTTTAATATATATTAACATAAAAAAGTCATTTTAGATCTGCATAATATTTCACAATATTACTGTGTTTTTGTGTATTTTTATCAAAAAATTGCAGCCTTGGTGAGCAGAGAGACTTCTTTTAAAAACATATAAAACTTACCGATATTTAAAACTTTTGACGCGGTAGTGTATATAGCAAATATCCTCATGTTTCTAAAAATAGGCACCAGTATTTATCTTTAAGGCGAGACACTACAGGTGAACAGGGTAATTTTTTTAACTAGCAGATATCACCATGAAACTTTCCCAGTTGATTGCCTACATTAAGATGAGAAAATTTGTAATTACACGTGTTCTGAATATGCAATGTTGGCATTATCTAATTAAATATGCACTAATTTGCATGTATTTTAAAAAACAAAATCTGAGTATTGGATAAAGCCAGGTTCAAAATTCTTTTTCATTGTGTTCACATATTAGATGAGAAAAAAAATACAGAGGGATTTATGGATGTCTACTTTTGTTATCCTGTAAATCAGAATATACAGCCAATTGCCTTAAAAATGTATTTTCGCCATGTTTTTTGAGAAATAAAATGTTATCTAAATCAGGCTAGAAATAATATATTTACAAATCCCTCTGTAAATGTCTTCATAATATAACTAGGTACCAGACTGGAAAGTTTGGTGTATATAGGTGCTACTGAAGTGGAGATTTGGGACTTGGAGCCTCAGCCAATGAGATCGCACATTTAGAGTTAAATCCCCCCTTTTACTTTTACGATTGGTTGCTGATAAAAAGGAAGTGACCATATTTGGATCCGAAAGCGTACAGGAGAAAGTAGAGCTTTCTAACGATGTGTTTGATGACAGGGTGCTATGGTTTTGCCTGTTGTGTCTAGCCTTAATATTTGATGATTTAGAGACCTGAATGAAATGCTAAACCTGCATGTTAATGCTCTGTATCCTGATTTTGGTCTATAGTGTCTTAGAATGTTATTCACATGCGTTGACAGTTTTCAACAACAAGCTCGGATACAGCTGTGCAAACAATCATCAAACACTCATATACTGTACATACACGCTTGGTCTTATTACTGTTGCATTACGCATTAACGTTTCTGTCTCATCAGGGATCTGGTGGACAAATTGCCGAGCCCTCATACCTTCCTGTTACTCGGTGATGCCTACATAAACATTCAGGAGGTGGGAGAGATTCTTGTTGTTTATTCTTTTGTTTACATTTGTGTGTTAGTGAAGATCTTTGTTTAGAAGCTCAAATATGGATTTCTTTTTTATAAGATGTCTGCCTCGATCACCACACAAATATTTACTTCACAGCGTAAACAGTGAATCCTTATCTAAAGAATGAAACCGTCGTTGAAATTCCAGATCTTGTTTTTTTTTTTTTTTTTTACACTTTTATCAACAAATACTACACTACCGGTCAAAAGTTTAAGATCGGTACGATTTTTTATGTTTTTAAAAGAAGTCTCTTTGCTCACTCAAGGCTGCAATTTTTTGATAAAAAATACACAAAAACACAGTAATATTGTGAAATATTATGACAATTTAAAATAACTTTTTTAATGTTAATATATATTAAAATGTAATTTAATCCTCTGAAAAAAGCTGAATTTTCAGCATCATTACTCCAGTCTTCAGTGTCACATGATCCTTCACAAATCACTCTAATATGATGATTTTTATGCTCCAAAAACATGTATGATTATTATCCATGTTGAAAACAGTTTTTTACATTTTTATTTCAGGATTCTTTGATGAATAGAAAGTTCAAAAGAACAGCATTTATTTAATTAGAATCTTTTCTAACATTATAAATGTCTTTACTGTAACTTTTGATCAATGAAACTCATCCTTGATGAATAGAAGTATTGATTTCTTATTTATTTCCCCCAAAATAAAATACAAATTCTTACTGACCCCAAACTTTTTAAAGGGTAGTGTTTAATGTAACAAAAGCTTTCCATTTCAGATAAATGCTGTTCTTTTGAACTTTCTATTCATCAAAGAATCCTGAAATAAAAATGTAAAAAACTGTTTTCAACATGGATAATAATCCTACATGTTTTTGGAGCATAAAATCATCATATTAGAGTGATTTGTGAAGGATCATGTGACACTGAAGACTCGAGTAATGATGCTGAAAATTCAGCTTTTTTCAGAGGAATAAATTACATTTTAATAAATATTAACATAAAAAAGTCATTTTAAATTGTCATAATATTCACAATATTACTGTGTTTTTTGTGTATTTTTTATCAAAAAATTGCAGCCTTGGTGAGCAGAAGAGACTTCTTTTAAAAACATAAAAAAATCTTACCGATCTTAATCTTTTGACCGGTAGTGTACATACGATGAACAGAGTAAAAAATAATATAAACTAAATAACTAAACAAATTTTTTTTGCATTATAGTAATGCGAATGGGAGGAAGATGTATTTCATCATCATGAAAATTTTAAGCAACTTAATATAATATTATAATTATTTAATTATTATTTATAATTATTTTACATATTTGAATTATATATATTTTTTTAATTTTTTTTATGAGATTCACCAAAACATTTTGTCATGTCTGATCAGTCCTTCACTTTCACATAGGCATACTCGTTTCATTTTATTTATATTACATTGACACATGTGTCTGAAAATAATGTTTTCTATCGACAGCCAGAGCTGGCTATTGAAGTATATGAACAGGCCTTAAAGAAAAACCCAAAGGATGGAGCTGTGGCCAGTAAGATTGGGAAGGCACTCGTCAAGACCCACAACTATGTAAAGGTAAGTACCGTTTTCAAAAATGGAAGCTCGTTACACATGTGCTCCGTTGTGAGAGGGTATTTTAAAATGCAAAAACAGCTCTTATTTGGAGGGGATTGTCAATAAGAGTAAAACTAGCTTTCTTATATCTTTTCCCTTCCCAGGCAATTAACTATTACGAGGCGTGCACTGAAGAGTGGGCATCAGAGTTTCCTGCGCCTACGACCTGGCCGATCTGCTCATGAAGCTCAGGCAGTATGAACGCTGTGAAAAAATCCTGCAAGAGGCTCTCACACATGATCCTGGTGAGAAATATCTCAGAAATGAAGTTATTGTAAAATGGGCAACATTTCAGTTCAGGTACCCTGGAAAAGAGATTTAATTTTTTTTATTAGCACATTAAACTCAAAATGACTTAAAAAAGTGCTGTTTTAGATTAATGGAGATTTTAGCTTGTTTAGATTCAAACACAGACTTCTGATCAGGAATGAAACCTGTGTTTAAGCAATAAAAAGCAATATTGCATGTCTGCTGGGTATTTTTAAGTCTCAGGACTTAGACATGGGAATTATTAGTTTGAGGGTGTGTATTCAACAACCTGTTACACAACTGACAAATGAAATTGGGATTGTCAGAAAAGTCCTTTGGGTGTGTCATGGGAGAGCATGGGTGTGCACTTTCTGATTGATGATTGGAAGGTGGTTTAGCTTAATATAATTTGTAGTGCACAATGCAGTTGCTGCGATCAATGACGTCTTTCTGTCTTTTGTTTTTCAGTGAATGAGCTGTTGTTACTTACCGAAGACTGTCGTTATCTTGTGCCTCCGCCAAGGTTCAGAGCAAAGTCAATAAAAACGATGAAGCATTACTGTCCCTACAGAGAGTGAGTTGAATGTCTTTTCCTCTGAAACGGTGTTATTGTTATCTAAAACTATTACTAATTATTTTTCGGTAATGTAAAAGAAAGCTGAAATAAAATATAAATATTAGGTGATTATCTAAGAAATTATTCCTTTTAATAAATAGATACGTTTAAAGGTGTAGTTCACTTTTCACATCCAAGATGTCCATGTCTGTCTTTCTTCAGTCGAAAAGAAATTAATGTTTTCTGATGAAAACATTCCAGGATTTTTCTCCATATAATGGACTTCAACGGAACCAAATGGTTCAAGGTCCAAAAGACACTTTCAGTACAAACTGCAAACTGTTCAAAGGGATTTAAAACGACTTCAGACGACTGAATAAGGGTCTTATCAAGCAAAATGATCCCTCGTATAAAAAAAACAATCACAAAGTTCTATGTTTTATAAACTCAAATGCTCGTCTTGTCTGTACTGCTGATGCACGTTCACTGACTCTCTTGTTTGAACTCGTACATCAAAATGAATGAATCTTTTTCTGAGTCAATTCGTTCGCTTCGTTCATTGAATTAACCAAATGACTCGGAAAAAGATTTGTTCATTTTGATGAACGAGTCTGAACAGGAGAGTCACACTGAACAGAGCAAGGCGAGCATTTAAGCTTCTAAAACTTAAACTTTGTTATTTTATTTATTAAATGAGCGATCGTTTTGCTTGATAAGACCCTTATTCATCGTCTGGAATCGTTTAAAACCCTTTGAACAGTTTGCACTGAAATTGTCTTTTGGACCTTGAACCGTTGGTCCCATTGAAGTCCATTATATGGAGAGAAATGCTGGAAATGTTTTCATCAAAAACCTTAATTTTTTTTGACTAAAGAAAGAATGACATGGACATCTTGGATGACATGGGGATGAGTAAATTGTCAGCAAGTGTTTTTTAAAAAGTAGACTACACCTTTAAGTTAAAGAGACATCACAAAATTAAAAATAAAAACTAATTCAAATATTGGTAAATATGTCCAATATCACACTGCTCTGAAAGCTTTTAACAGCTCACCTAAATCCACAAGACCAATTTACAATTTAATGTTTCACGTACATTTCAACTATGTCACTCTGTCAAAAGGTCTTGGAAGGTGAGTAAATAATGACAGAATGTTGTGTTTTTAATTTCATGCCCGAAGCAGTTAATTGAATTGTTGTGAAATTGTTCTCGTGCTCAGGCGAGAGATGTGCAGGCGAAGGTTCTGAAGCGTGTTCAGCTGGAGCAGCCCGACTCGGTGCCCGCGCAGAAGCAGCTCGCCGCAGAGATCTGTGCTGAGATCGCCAAACACTGCAGCAGCCAGCGCGGCTACGAGCGGGCCGTCAAGTTTTACAAAGAGGCGCTTGTGTACTGTGAAAGTGACAGCAAGGTCAGTGTGGCCCGGATCAGTGAGTCCAGTGTGTTCCTCTGCAGCTGGATGGGTCCAGCCGAGCCTGGAGACGTCTGTCAGTGTGTGTGTGTGTGTGTGTGTGTGTGTGTGTGCGCTGCATTTGAACACGGCACAGGCCTACATTTGCACTGCAAACCATCACCAATCAAGCACCACATAGATAGACCATGTTAAAAATGCTCTCCTGGTATTTGCAACATGTAGAAAACAAATGTATATATTATATATTATTACATTTTATATATATATATATATGAATGATGCTAATGTTCTGTTTTAATGATATAACATATTTATTTATTTACTGTTTATTTTTTATTTATATTACGGGGTAGTTATTACAGCAATATTTTATTTATTTACTCGAAAATAAAAAATAATATTTAAGATTCCTATTTTTCCATCTAACCCTCTGATGGTCTTCCTTTATGAGTCACGTCCTGGGCCTTCCTGGTCAGAAGTGACCGGAGGCCTGAAAATGAAACTTCTTCCATCCCAGTAAAACCAATGCAATTTATTTTTGTTCTATAATATTTATTCTTTTTAATTTAGTATTTTAAGAGAATTTGATTGAAATTATTAATATTTATGCAATTTTTATGGTCTATTTTTTCAATGGAAAATGTGTGTATATATATATATATATATATATATATATATATATATTAATGCAGTATTTTTGTTTAATATACAGTCTAAGCCTTCAGAAAAAAAAATTTTTTGAAGAAAATTAGCACCATCTGGTTACAGTATAGAGAAAAGGCGTAGAATCATGGTGTAACCACTAGATGGCATGTACAGCTCTCTATGGAGAGGCATGTGAATTCCCCAGCTGTTTATGAACACTTTTTTTTTTTTGGTGGATTTGAATATACAATTGAAACAATCTCAAAAACTATTTCTTATTAAAAAAAAGTAAAAAAAGAAAAAAGAAATGGTGAATTTTTGTGTTTTTGTCAATTTCCCATTCATTTCCTATGGGGGTCATTTTTGACCAAAATCGTGACAAATTTTTTACGACCACTTAGCATACTCGGATCATGAACTCAATTTTTTCCTGTGTTCACATACCTAATGCCAGAAATGTCACCAAGTTTCGTAACATTCCGATGAAGCTGTGATTTTAAAAAAATTCAAAACAGAAAATTATTCGGTCAGAAGTGACCGAGGACCATCAGAGGGTTAAACAATTTTTGAGATCATGAGAAACATCAGTCAAATGTGCTAATGTGTAATTGGCAGCACACTATTTTATGGTTAATGAATAAAGGACTGAGCCTAGACTTCTTCCCTGAATGTCTCCAGGACATGTGCCTAGCACTGCATATGGTTTTGCAGTTTTTTATGTGCAAGTTAATAAATTATGTTCAATGTTTTTTTAAATGCATGCATTACTGCATAAAAAAATGCGAACAAACTTTAAAAACTTAGAATATAATGATTCTTTTCAAAAGTACATTTCAGTGTCCATCTGTGAAAGTAAATGTGTGTGTTTAATCAGGTGATGCTGGAGTTGGCTCAACTGTATCTTACCCTGGATGATGTCGAGGCCTGTCAACAGCAGTGCAGTGCCATTCTGAAGAACGATTCTTGGCTCAATCGAGTCGTCACACTGGTCAGTTTCCCTAAGAAGATAGCCCTCTCCATAACCTCACCACTGTGGACCAATCTAGATCAATCCAGAGGCAGAATAAACATCTCAAATGTGAAGAGTTTGGAGGGAAATTTCTTTTTTTCTTTTATTTATTCTAAAATTATTTTTCTATTTTTTTTCCATTATTCAATTTTTCTAAAATTCCTCTATTTTTTATTCTATAGAGAAATTGATGTTTGAATAAACAAACTTTCAAGTTAGCCTCTAAAGATGCTACAAGACCAAAAAAATAGTCCAAAAAGTCATATTCTCCCACTGCTCTTTTATCATTTTCAAATGTTTTTTTTTTCCATAGTTTTGTAGTCTTTGGTAGTTTTGGCATTTGGTGATAGTCTCTTCTCCGTGTTGGTTGTTAGATGATGGCAGACCTCATGTTCCGGAAGCAGGACTATGAACAGGCTGTATTTCACTTCCAGCAGCTCTCTGGAGAAGAAACCAGGTGTGTCATTCATCTCCAGAGTTGTCAAACGGCAGCAGCCCCTCAGCTTTCCCTCCACACACTCAGAAGAACTGCAGAGCAAACCAGGAAGCTCTAATGAACTCATTTGATCTCTTCCCCCAGACAACTACCCAACGCTGTCCCGTCTCATTGATCCGTGGCTGCGCAGAGCCGGCAAACTGGAGGAGGTTCCAAGATTCCTTGAGATGGCCGAGAAACACTCATCGAGGGCCAAGTTTGAGCCGGGATACAACTACTGCAAAGGGCTCTACCTTTGGTAAGATTATAGGATAAGAAAATAGAGGAGGGGGTTTATGATTTTTTTTTTATGATGATGGATCCAAAATTGGGTTTCACAAAGGGTGATGAAAATAAATTAAAACATAAAAATAAAATTAATAAAATAAAACACATTTTGTTTACATGCTTGTCATGTGACCAAATGACATCAGAGAACCATGAACATGTGAATATGTTGTTAAATTATTTAAATATTAACTTAAAATCTCAGGGGGTAAGTAAATATTTTGGCAAAGGGGGCAGCTGTTATACACTGTTCTGGGGTCAGTTGGGGTATTTTTTTGTTTGTTTTTTAAGAAATTAATATTAATTTAACCCTAATGCTGTGTTGAAAATCCTGTAACAAAGTGGAAATAAATCCCAAAAAAGTGTAATATCCCGAAATATTTGTGAAGTAGTTAAACTGTGTGAGCAAAGTCAGGACGCTTTAATCCAATGTTGTAACATTAACTAACTTTTTCAGGAAAAACTAAATTCTCATTCGGGTAAAACTAACCCGAACACAACATAAGGGTTAAATTAATAAAAAATCGAAGTGTATTGTTAATTTTACAAAAGATTTCTATTTCAAATAAATGCTCTTCTTTTGAACTTTCTATTCATCAAAGAATCCTGAATAAATGTATCCATGGTTTCCACAAAAATGTGAAGCGGCACAACTGTTTGATAATATTAAGAAATATTTCTTGATCTGCAAATCAGCATATTAGAATGATTTCTGAAAATTCAACTTTTTATCACATCACATTACATTTTAAAATGTAACAAAACAACCTTAGCTTTTGGTTGCTGAATTGAATACAATAGTAAATATAGCTGCGAGCAGCGATCGCGGGCCCAAGCCGGTGGCACCGCAACCCCGGTGCCTAAAGGCACCGGGATGGCGGGACCGTCGGCTTTGGCCCTCCATTCGCTGCTCGCAGCTATATTTATATATATATATATATATATATATATATATATACATATATATATATATATAAAGCCGGTGGCACCGCCACCTTGGTGCCTTTAGGGTTATTCTGCACGACGTGCAAAAACGTAACCCCTGCTTTGGAATACATACTAGTATGTATTCCACAATTGGAATACATACTAACATACTAGTCAGAACTGAATAGTTGATATCTGAATGACAGATCACCATAGAAGTCACTGGAAAAAATGTGACTAGTAACAAAAGAATAGTTACTAGTCACCATTGAAATAAGTACTAGTGTCTAATGAATAAGTACTAGTATCTATTTAATAGGTACTAGCATCTAATGAATAAGTACTAGTAACTAATTAATAAGCATTGGTATGTAATGAATAAGGACTAGCATCTAATGAATAAGTACTAGTATCTAATAAATAAGGACTAGTGTCTAATGAATAAGTACTAGTATCTTTAAAAAGGTACTAGTACCTAAAGAATAAACACTAGTATCTAAAGAAAAGGCACTAGTATCTAAAGAATAAGCACTAGTAGCTAATGAATAAGTACTAGTACTTAATGGAATAGATACTAGTATCTAAAAAATAAGTACTAGTAGCATGAAAATAGAGACTAGTAGGTTAAAATGATTAAATGTTAAAACGGCTTGCCATACTCTATCTGTCGTTTCGACTAGTCACAATTACGTTACAGATATCTTAAATGATAATACAAACTATCCAAAATGTAATTACGACTAGAAAGACGTTGTTGATATCTACAATGTTAATTACGAATAGTCAAACTTAGCTTTTAAATGTTAAAAGGGCTTGCCATACAGAAGTGTAGGCTCAGAGAGACACTCAACATTTTCAAACCAAAATATCTGACTTTCTGTGGGTCCTAGCTCATGAGTGTAAATTAGAAAGTTGTCCGGCTTGAGGAGAATATATGAATATATGAAACGATGAGATCAACATGTGTACTGAGTTTCATATTATTACATGCAAGCGTGTTTGATTTATGGACCAAGTTTTGGACCCCGTTCCAGGGGGCGCTGTCTAGCCCCCTTGCCACACCCGGGTACCATCTTCCCGGCTCTGATGGCTGTGGGATCTGACCTGTGTGCAAAGTTTCAAGAGTTTTCAAACCCATTAAGGGCCCCAAAAGCCGCTAAGAGACTCAAAATCATCAAAAAAAAGGAATGTTAAAGTTTGATGCGTTGCTATGGCAACATTATCTTAGATATTGAATAATGCTTTCACAGCTCTTCATCTGGCGTGTGTTTACATTATACAGATGAAGTTTGAAGCAAATCGGGTAAAAGTAAGAGTGTGATTTCAAAGCATTTTGAAAGTGAAACACTTTCTGCTTCCAGTTGGTGGCGCTATATATTTGACTCACAATAGTCACATCCATGTGATCGGCCTCTTACAACGAACACACTGCTGAAGTTTCATCAAGATCAGTTAATGTATGCAGAAGTTTTAACACACTTCCTTTTTGATTTATGGACCAAGTTAATTTAATTAATACACTAATTATATAAAACTATTGTCAATGCACTACAATTAAACAGGTTATATGCCTTTACTTATAAAAAAATAAAAATAAAAACTTATTTAAAAAATACCAGGCTTAAGAAATGTATTTACTTTAGCAGGCCAGACACACAGTGAAATGATTAAGCCCCCTCCCCCTACACACACACACACACACACAGACTGTGTGTCAAGAGACTCAAGAAAGACTCAGGCTCAGAAAGAGCATGATCATATTCAAACTACAATATCTGACTTTCTGTGGGTTTGAGCTTATTATTGTTAATTAGAAAGTTGTTTGGCTTGAATAGAACAATATACACGGCAAGTTTTGTAACTGTCAGTAAAACTAACCAAGTTATAACACACTTTATGTGTCCTTTTTTAGTCAAAAAAATTCGCCACGGCCAAACCGTTCGAGATATCACAAATCCGTCCGGAATTTAGCATCCTCAATGTCTTGACTTCATGCATATCGAGTTTGGTGGTGATTGGTAACAGCATGGGTTGTAATTTGATGTTTTTCTAGGACATTTATCTAAAAAAAAAAACATAATTCCCGACTTCCGTTCTAACTGTCGTAAAACTTAGAGCACGAAAGTTGTTTGGCCTGATGTGATCTATGAGTGTACCGAGTTTCATATTAATCCATGCACGTGTGTTTGATTTATGGACAAATGTTCGAATCCCTAAAAGAATGCATCCTAAAAGAATGGTAAAGTTTGATGCGTCGCCACGGCAACAGTTTCAAAGATATCAAGAATCCATTCATAGGTCTTCATCTGCCGTGTATTTACATTATACAGATGAAGTTTGAAGCAAATCGGGTAAAAATAAGAGGGTGATTTCAAAGCATTTTGAAAGTGACACACTTCCTGCTGCCAGTTGGTGGCGCTATAACTTTGACTCACAATAGTCACATCCATGTGATCGTCCTCTTACAGCGAACGCACTGCTGAAGTTTCATCCAGATCAGTTAATGTATGCTGAAGTTATGACACACTTCCTGTTTCACGTTTCTCGCCATAGTTTCGTTTCCTCGCCACGGCCAAACCGTTCGAGATATCAAAAATCCCCACACAAACTTTCATCCTCAATGTCTTGACTTCACGCTGACCGAGTTTTGCGAATTTGGATCAGAGCTCTAGGAGGAGTATTTAAAAGTTCATTGCGTGTGTTTTACAAAAAAACCTCAATAGCCGACTTCCTGTTGGGCTGGGGTAAAAAGTAAGAACACGAGGTATAGATGAAATTCTGCTATCGACATGTGTACCGAGTTTCATATTATTACATGCAAGTGTGTTTGAGTTATGGACCAGGTGTTCGGACCCCATTCCAGGGGGCGCTGACGAGCCGCCCTGCCACGCCCGGGTACCAGCTTCAGCCCGGCTCTGATGGCCGCGGGTTCTGACCCGTGTGCAAAGTTTCAAGAGTTTTCGAGCATGTCAAGGGCCCCAAAAGTGCCCGAATAGTCGCTAGAAAAAGAAAAAAAAAAAAAAAAAAAAATAAAATATAGCTGCGAGCAGCCGATCGCCGGGCCCAAGCCGGTGGCACCAACCCCGGTGCCTAAAGGCACCGGGATGGCGGTACCGCCGGCTTTGGCCCTCCATCGCTGCTCGCAGCTATATTTATATATATATATATATATATATATATAAAGCCGGTGGCACCGCCACCTTGGTGCCTTTAGGGTTATTCTGCACGACGTGCAAAAACCGAACCCCTGCTTTGGAATACATACTAGTATGTATTCCACAATTGGAATACATACTAACATACTAGTCAGAACTGAATAGTTGATATCTGAATGACAGATCACCATAGAAGTCAATGGAAAAAATGTGACTAGTAACAAAAGAATAGTTACTAGTCACCATTGAAAATAAGTACTAGTGTCTAATGAATAAGTACTAGTATCTATTTAATAGGTACTAGTATCTAATGAATAAGTACTAGTAACTAATTAATAAGCATTGGTATGTAATGAATAAGGACTAGCATCTAATGAATAAGTACTAGTATCTAATAAATAAGGACTAGTGTCTAATGAATAAGTACTAGTATCTTTAAAAGGTACTAGTACCTAAAGAATAAACACTAGTATCTAAAGAAAAGGCACTAGTATCTAAAGAATAAGCACTAGTAGCTAATGAATAAGTACTAGTACTTAATGGAATAGATACTAGTATCTAAAAATAAGTACTAGTAGCATGAAAATAGAGACTAGTAGGTTAAAATGATTAAATGTTAAAACGGTTTGCCATACTCTATCTGTCGTTTCGACTAGTCACAATTACGTTACAGATATCTTAAATGATAATACAAACTATCCAAAATGTAATTACGACTAGAAAGACGTTGTTGATATCTACAATGTTAATTACGAATAGTCAAACTTAGCTTTTAAATGTTAAAAGGGCTTGCCATACAGAAGTGTAGGCTCAGAGAGACACTCAACATTTTCAAACCAAAATATCTGACTTTCTGTGGGTCCTAGCTCATGAGTGTAAATTAGAAAGTTGTCCGGCTTGAGGAGAATATATGAATATATGAAACGATGAGATCAACATGTGTACTGAGTTTCATATTATTACATGCAAGCGTGTTTGATTTATGGACCAAGTTTTTGGACCCCGTTCCAGGGGGCGCTGTCAGCCCCCTTGCCACACCCGGGTACCATCTTCAGCCCGGCTCTGATGGCTGTGGGATCTGACCTGTGTGCAAAGTTTCAAGAGTTTTCAAACCCATTAAGGGCCCCAAAAGCCGCTAAGAGACTCAAAATCATCAAAAAAAGGAATGTTAAAGTTTGATGCGTTGCTATGGCAACATTATCTTAGATATTGAATAATGCTTTCACAGCTCTTCATCTGGCGTGTGTTTACATTTGAAGCAAATCGGGTAAAAGTAAGAGTGCGATTTCAAAGCATTTTGAAAGTGAAACACTTTCTGCTGCCAGTTGGTGGCGCTATATATTTGACTCACATCTATGTGATCGACCTCTTACAACGAACACACTGCTGAAGTTTCATCAAGATCAGTTAATGTATGCAGAAGTTTTAACACACTTCCTTTTTGATTTATTTACTTACTTTTTTGATTTATGGACCAAGTTAATTTAATTAATACACTAATTATATAAAACTATTGTCAATGCACTACAATTAAACAG
>JAQIUQ010007232.1:15000-114275 GCA_030378365.1 Hybognathus amarus | reverse complement strand
TGCCAGGAGTTCTTTGGTTCAGTTACCTATTCTCCCAATAATGTTATGATCAAGACTGAACAGGTTCGTTCTGGCAGGTCACGTCAGTCATGCTCGCATCTGCTAACTTCGGCTGATACAACGTCTATCTGTGTAAGAAACACGAATGTCCCTTCATATAAGGTCTGTTCAGTTTTATCAGCGTTTGCTCAAAGCTTGTCACCTCATCTCCATCCCCAGTTCCTCCAGTTCCAATCGAGAACGGTCATTTATTCTCTTGCTTTATGTCTCGTCATTAAATTAATGTCATGCTGACATAATGTTATTAAATACATTTTATTGCTACTGTTAGCTCCCTGCTCTTATACATGCTAGGCTCAATGCAAATTGCATGCACACCGTATCGCACCACCAATTCAAACTGTATGCTAATATGCTAGTCAGTCTTCTGACAATCAGTGAAATTTTAAAATGGATCAATCTTCACATAGAAATATCCAGGTCATATTTCACACCGGAAAAATCAAAAGGAGAGGAGACATACTTTGCTTAAAATAATCGTTTCTTTATTTGAATTTTGTTATGTACAGGTACTATGGCCCAAGTGAAATTCACCTGATGTTTTTAGGTCAATTGATCCAATCCAAGACAGAAATAAAAGAGAGAAAGGCAACTGTCTTATATCAACTGTAACTAACCCACTGAAATGTAAAGTTTGAGGTACAAAAGCTAAAATTTTAAAAGCTAAAGGCTATTTACATAAGAAATATTGGTTGTCATCACTCACTTTGACACATGAACAGTGTTGTTATTGTTAACAAAACAAAACAAAAAAACATGAACTGAAATAAATAAAAGAATCAAGTGGCATGAATAAAGAATCTGCTTCTAATTTTTATTTAGTGTAGATTTGAAGAACAGTACTTAAATAATTTAAAAGTAAAATACCAATACAAAAAAAGTAAATGGAGATGTAAAAAAAAAATAATAATAATCCACAAAAAAATCTAATGAAGAGTCAGGAAACTGTTTTTGTTGGGGCAGTGTGAACTATTCCTAAGGAACAGGAAATGAAAGGAAACAGAAAGCTCCAGGTCTCTTGGGTATTTAAAGGAATGCAAGCATGTGTTCTGAAGCCAGTAAACGCCTTCCCTTTTCATGTTTTTCTCACTACACAAAGGTCAAAATAAACTATTTACAAAACAGAGCTATGAATTCTAGGTGAAGGGGCTGTCAGAAAGAAAAACCTTGCTATGAATTGAATCAGTGGAATACAACATCGACTCAGCGATTGCGCTAAAATATGGCCATGCCAAATAATGGGCAGAGTTTGGTTTCCAGTATTGTTCATTATGTTATGTGCTCACTTTGCTTAACAGAAATCTAAATTTCAGAGCAAACATTTACTTTATTAATCAACTTTCTAATTATATTATACACTACAGTTAAAGTATATACAGACACTTATAAACGATTTACAAAAGTTTTCTATTTTTTTTTTTTACATAAAAATATTACATATTAAAATAGAAAAACAAAATGTATAACTGTTTTCAACAATGTAAACAGTAAGCAATAAATTTTTGAGCAGCTGTATATTAGAAATGATTTCTGAAGTATCATGTGAATGAAAGAGAAAATAAATTACATTTTTAAATATATTCAAATAGAAAACAGTTACTGACATACTGTTATAATATTTTCACTATATTATTGCTTTTTACTGTATTTTTTATCCAGTGATGTGACATGCTATACTTCAATATGAAACAAATGTTCATATTTGAGAATTTCAAATTAACGATTTAGAGCAACTACATGGAATATTCGCACTTTAAATGTACTTGTCACACCACAAGACTATTTAAAAACAAGTAAAGTCATCAAAATCTACTATATCTGGTCTTTAGATTTTGGCATCAGCCATTGAAAACCTCGTATCAGTCGACCACTACACAAGAGATGAGCGAATGTTTATAAAAGAGTCATGAGTAAATGAGAGATGACGTACGGTTTCTGAATGAGAAGGAGTACAGCATGTTTCCAAAGGCAGTTGGCAGCTCTAAGGAGAGACCACACTGAGCAGGTTCTTCCTGGATGTGTCTGTCTTCTCTCTCCTTCCCGCTGTTACACAGGAACGTCCCGAAGACAGACACGAGTATGTGTGCTCACAAGCTTCACCTGACACACAAAGCCGAAAGTAATTCAGAGCTTAGTTCAACAAATACGTTATATCACAGTACAAGAACATTAAGGTTTGCAGCAACTTTGACCCACCCAGAAAGGCTTCGTTGAACTCAAAGGAACATGGGAATTGCTTTGGAGCTGGTGCACACAGTCTAACCACTGCAGGACAGAGCACATCTTCGCTTAAGTCTTCTGCGTTCTCTCCCGTGACCACACGCGTCTGCGAACTTGTGCCCGAAAGTAAGTCACTCCCGTCTCAACCAGCACCTGAAAACCCTAAAGTGGGACAGGAGAGTTTTACTGATCACAGGAGAATCAAACAGTAATGAAGAGTCCAAATGAGGGCTGTAGTTCACGATTATATCGCATCCAAATAAAAGTATGTGCTAGACATAATATATGTGTGGTGTGCACTGTAAAGTATTGTGTGTGTGTGTGTGTGTGTGTGCGCGTGTGTGTGTGTGTGTGTGTGTGTGTGTGCATATATATATATATACACAGCACACACACACACACACACATGCTTGTATATATTTCAGGAATATTTCTATGTATATAAGATTTTTATATATAATTTATATTATGTATAAATTTAAATATTTTACATATAAATAATGTTTTTCTTTAATATACATGCATGTGTGTTTATTTATATATCTACACAAAATAATTTTACACAGTGCACCCACATATATTATGTAAACACAAACTTTTATTTCGGATGCGATTAATTGTGATTAATCGTTTGACAGCCCTAGTCCAAATATGAGCACAAATCATACTTTAAGAATTATAGAGCAACCGATTCAGCAAAACATTCTTAAGAATAAAATTTTTCTTAACTGCTATTTTATTCTTTTCTTATTTCTAACTTAGAGAAACTAATTTATTTTCTAACAGAGAAAAGATAAGAATATTTCAGGTATTCCCAAAACTTTTCTTAAGAAGTATTCATATTCCTGAGAAGAGATGTTCTTAAAAATCTTTGCAAATAACTTTTTTAAAGTTAAGAGCGACCCCAACCTGTCTTTTAATGCGTAAATGTAAGATGTGTAATGAATATAGATGGGTTGCTTTTAAATAAATTACGCATTTACGTTTAAAGTCGCAACAAAAATACAGGCTAGAGAAGTTTTATACAAGTCTTCAGCAAGATCCCAACTTTCAATCAAATAACACCAAAGCCTGTCGTTGCTGTCCTTAAGAAATCTGTTAAGACTTCTTTGAGAAAACTTCTTAAAAACTTGGATTCTCATGCATTCACGGAGAAAATGTCGCAATTTCAAGAATTTCAACATTCTTCCAAACTTCTTAGAATTTACAGTATATTACAAAAAATTTCTCTACTAAAGAGAGGTTCTCGTAAATCCATCCCCTGGTCTTTTTTTTCAAACACCTTTTCAAAAGACATACTACTGAGAACTTCTCAGAACTTCTTAAAACTCGAACTTCACGCACTTCACGAGCGGATGTCGCAGTATCAAGAATGTTCAACATTCTTTACCAAACTTCTTCGAATTTACATGTATTACAAAATTCCTCTACTAAAGAAGGTCTCGTAAATCCATCCCCTGAGGTCTTTTTTTCAAACACCTTTTCAAAGAAAATATCTTAAGAGAACTTAAAGCTCTAAAAAACTGAACTCACGAAATTCAGCGAGAAAATGTCGCAATTTCAAGAACATGAACATTCTTCAAACTTCTTCAGTTTACAGTATATTACAAAATTCCTCTCTTCTTAAGAAAGGTTCTTCGTAAATCCATTCCCTGGTCTTTTTTTTTTAACACCTTCAAAGACACAACATATTTCAACATCAAAATTAGATATGAATGTTAAAATACAGTTATGCCCTTCCTCCAGCTTCAAGATGACTCATGCACCTCCTTAGATACCCAGATCCACAACCCAATCCATGGACTTCAGTTTCCATTTATTCTTGCCATGTCAACAGCTTGCTATTATTCAATTATGTGGGTAAAGAAATCTTAATGTGGCTTGATTTAAGTGCAGCAGCACCAGCTCTTACTTAAAAAAAAGAAAAAACAAAGAAAACACAAAACCCAGATTTACAACAGCAGGCTCTCCATTGTTTCATCGCGTGAGTCGATGTTAATCACAGGCTTCAAGCTCAGGAAAAATGTTTTCTACATTTCCTCTAAGCCATTGTCAATCTAAACATGTCCTTGTGAGGACCACAGGATTTAAAATAAGCCCTGGCTGGGATTTTTCCAGCATGTGATATAGCTTACAAATTCCTCTCGTAATAAAGTACGGAGAGTCTCGGTTTTTTGTTCATTGCAGGCCGAGACTCACCTCAATGGTGCGGTGGTGAGAGGATCCAGCAGGAGTTTGGCCAGCGCCACTGTCTGAGGGGTGCGGATCCCAGCCGTCTGAGCAGTGCAGCCATTACGGGCCTGTGGTCGCGCGGTCTCCCGGCGTTCACTCCGAGCAGAGACGCCTTCAGCACCGGAGGGACAGATGCTGCAGCCACTTTGTTCTCTCCAGGGCAGAAAGCCAGCTAAAAGCACAACAAAACTCAATATTACACACATCTACTGATTACGGGTGCTGAAGTTAAAAAAAAAAGAAATCAGTGCTGTGTTGCCTATCGTTAGAGATTATAATATACAAGTCTTCTTGCACAAAAAAGTTTAATATTCCAGAATTTTAATATTTAATATTTAGAATAGAAAACACTGTGTATAACATAAGTGAGCATATTTCCATATTGTTAAGTTGCTGAAGGCTTAATAAGTGATGACATGTCACCTTATTAAAGACTCTGATTTAAGGAAATCAGTTCAAGATTTTTACTTGCCCTGCCAAAATGTTCAATAGCCCCACCACAAAAGGTAATAAAATAAAATAAAATACATTATTGTTTTCAATGTTTTTGAATTTTGAACAATGCAACCTTTTCAGATTCTTGATTTCAATATTGATACCACAGCAAAACCTACAAGCCTAACTATATCAATTTCCAGTTTTATTAAAGACAAGTAAACACTCAGTCATAAAATTAAACCAATAATCAAATGAGCAATAGCACAAATAAACAGTGCTTTTTGTAGTCTTCAGGTACATAAATTAAATAATAAGTACTAAATTTAAAAGAGTCTCCAAGATGGGCATTTTGAGATAATTTTCTGTGAATTTGTCTATTCAAGTGCAAGAAGATGTGAAAGAGAATTCAATTCAGTATTTGCATGCATTTCATTTTATAGATATTAATACTTTTATTTATCAAGGATGCATTAAATTGAACAAAAGAGTAAAGACATGTATTATGTTACAAAATATATATTTTCAAATAATAATTTATTCAGTTCTATTTCAAATTCATCAAAGAAGCATAAACCGCTTTATGCACATCAGGAAAACAGTTTAAATCTGAAATGGAAAATTCAGAGAATGACTAAAGAAAGTGGTTTGAGCAAATGTCGGAAGTTTTTCAACATGGTCAAACAGCAGCCAAAGCAAACTGACATTAGTCAAGGACACACAGAGCGCAGGTAACCAGAGGAGACACTAAAATAATCATTCCACGAGGAACATGAATGAAAGGAAAAATGTTTAAAAGGAAATCAGCTTTTGCATGAACATTACTACATCATGCATAGACATTTACAATCAGAATAATCAAAGCAGGGAATTGGATTTTGTCCCTCTCAAAAATTCAGTGTCTGTTGCCTAGAAAACGCAGCTCTTGGTCAGAGTTTATCAGACAGAAGAAGAGTCACTTGTAAGATCTATCAGCAACAAATGGATACGTGGAAAAGGAAGCAAACACGAGCCAGCGCTGGAAATCACAGGCAGGTTCTGCTGCCAGGGAAATGACAATGGATGAGGAGAGAACGAGCCATGAAAACTAAAGCACTTTCGGCATTTGTACCCAGGAACAATTAGCTTAAATAAAACATTTGATTCGAAGCGAAGAAGCATTTTGTTGACCAGTGCTATTTTAGTTTTAGTTATATATAAAGTTCAGATGCAAAAGCCTCTAAGTGCCATTTGAAATTTCTTCTAAAATGATCATTTTATCAAGCTTGTATATTTAAGTTCAGTAATTTCACTTAAATGGCAATAAAGATTACCTATTAAGTGTCATTTAGAGTGAAATTGCTGAACTTTAATATACAAGCTTGATAAAAATGGTCATTTTTAGAAGAAATTTCAAATGGCATTTTAGAGGCTTTTGCATCTGCACTCTTCATATACTACTATAGTATTTATTCATATTTTGAATTCAGGTTATATTTTTATATTTTCAGTTTCAAATTTCTTTGAAGTGTTAAGCAAATTTGTTATGTTATTGTTTCCATTAGTTTTTTTTTTTAAATAAATATTTTAGCTTTAGTAATTTTAGTATTTCAGTAGTTGCCAAGGCAACATTTCTAATCTTCATTTTAAGTGCAATATGAACATTTATCATCTTTTCCTGCTCTATTTCAGTATTTTGTATTAGTATTTGTTGGTTTATTTATTTTTGTTTACAATAACAACACTGATGTTGAATACATTATTAGTTAGTCCTATATTAGATAATTCTAGGTAGATAACTGGCAAGGTTTTATGTCACAATAGACACAAATAATGATAACTTATGTATAAATACCACTCATTGTAGGTCTGTCTTGAAAAGTTTATATGTTTAAAAAAAATCAATATCACTATTTTGAATATCATTATGTTTTTCCTCCAAACAAAGATTATGAGGGTCATTTTTAGATTTTGAGATAGATTAATTAATTTGAACATGTTAAAAAAACATGTTATATCGCTAAAGCTCGAAATACATAAACATACAAAGGGACACACAGCAACCGCAGCAGATGTTCCCTGGTAGACTTACTTGGCTGGATTGGGCATTTGGGTGCAGAGGAAGCGCAGAGACTGGAAACTCTTGCGGATGGAATGGATGTTGGCCATACCCATAAACACCACTTCACAGTTCAGGGTAGTACTCTACAGGGGAGAGCAACACGCCATTATTTAGGAGGGTGTCTTATTTTATTCTGATTGTTAAAAAAGCATCTTTGAGACAGTACCTGGGCATTCACACCCTCCACCTTTGGCTCTGTTGGCTACGGCAGCAGCGTATGACCTGGCGTCCAGGATCAGAAGCTTTCAAGGTTGGATGGCCAGTGTCTCCACCTCTGAGCTGTTAGTCATGGATGAGTCTATAGAAAGAGACAAGAAACATGTGTGCAAAATACATGCATGAGTCACATAATAAATAAATGTACGGACAAAGAAATTTGAGGATATTTTATCCTTAAATGGATAATTTTATGATCACCCTTTATCAGCCAATCAGATTTAACAGGCAAAATCATTTGCTTTATAATTTAAATTAGGTCATGTTCCTTTCTAAGTGTCTATGGCTTAAAAAAGAACAGTTTTCAGTTCTGACCGAAGTCCACATCAGAGAGGTCAGCTCCGTTAGTGTACTCGCGGGACAAGGAGCCATTGGAGACGCCTTTACAGGTGCTGCTGTCCACGGCACAGGCTCTGGCGATGGACTGCACCAGGTGCTCATCATCTGCGTTCCTCCAGCCCCACCAGCTGACCTCAGGCTGACCGCAGCGAGCGATCACTGCCCCTGTGCTCTGGTGCCTGGGAACGAGAGGTGAAATACCTGGAATATTAACCTGAAGGTTCTAGACAGTGCTGTCATTGTTAACCAAAACTAAAAATATTTAAAATTTTCACTAGGTTTGTGGCTGACTGACCTATAAACCACGGCCGGAAACCTCTTCCAGGACCGGAAGGCCGCCACATTCTCCAGCTCCTTATCGAGTAATCCAGGCTGGCACCAGCAGCATTTGAGGGTAGCTGGAACACAACCTGGTAGTGGCAGGGGGCAAGTAGAGGGCACTGTGATCAGATCAGGGCATCAGACTGACTAATGTCATCTAACCTTGTGCAAGGCCCTGAACAGACCCACTGAGCACAGAAGGATGGGGTTGAGGGTCCAGGGCTGAGTTTGAGAGAAACACTCACTTGTACTTGTTGTTGATCTCAGATACTCTCCAGGCGTTCTGAGTGTTGAAGCCCATCCGCTCCACCTCGTTATGGAAGCGTGACGTCACATGATCACCTGAAAGATTGAGGCAAGTGAGAGGTTGAGATGAACTCTGAAGGTAAGAGGATTTCAAAGGAAGAACTAGTTTCAGGACTGGACAAATTTAGTGAGGTTCTTTGTAAAGATATTCAAGTGTATCTTGTTTGAGGACTCACTAGGTGTAGACATACAGAGATAAAACTATTTGTGAGACATCTAAGAAAGAACACAGGTTAAATAGTACCTGGCCTACACAGATCTCCATGCTGCTCCTTCTCTCCTGTGTACAGATCCACGCACCACGCGTGGAAGGCGAAAGAAAACAGCTCCTCTATCCGGGACGGTGGACGGACCACCGCGCTCAGCCTCTTCAGCCACTCCTGACACTGCTCAAATGTTGAAAACTGACACCTGTCAAAACACACATTAGATCTACTGCATCAGAAGGACACAGGGAAACAAAATCAGAAGAGAGGCAGAGAAGACGGACTGGGCTAAAGATTGTATTTTCAACAGTCACAATAATAGTCAAAGACATTCTGCTTGAAAATAACACTAACAATGATACGATTTTCATTGAAAATGAGGTGAGATAAATAAATCATGATTCCCCACGATTCTTAATCTACAACTAAACAAAAAAACATGTAATTTACTGAAATCATGAAATCTATGCAATTATTAAACTTACAACATTTCAAAAAAGAAAATCTATGACATTTTTTTTTATTCTCCACAAATTATGTTTTGTTTTTACATAAAATAGACATTAAAAATTCTAAACGTTTTAAAAGTAACACCAGGGAACTTTTCAACCTTCATAAAATATTTCCAAGTCTCTTGTGATGGTACATCAACTTACAATGAGATTGAATGACACGTCTGCCATAGCCTGATGGGGTCTGTAGCGTTTTAATCATTACTTTCTAAACTTCGAGATTTCGGGTAGTAACCGACGAACAAGAGAACTACAAAAATTCGACTGCTCTACGGCATATGCGTCACTTTCACCACCCCCACTTCCTTAAAATCGGACATGTGAGCCGAATGTTATAGTCATGGCCGAAGCAGCACAGAAAAACAAGAAAGCAAAGGTTTTATCGGACGAAAGCAAAAAGAGAAAAGAAAAGTGATCGCGTTAAAGGCAGAACGAGGATAAAACTGGGCCAGCGTTTTCTCTTCATTAATCAAGTAATGATAGTAGAGTAACGAATTATCAATCTGGTAGCTAATAAACGATATTCTAGTTTTTGATGGTTAGCTATCGTCTAAACGGCGTGTACAAGTTTGGTACGGGCTACATTCTTGCAAGTAAATATACACTACCAGTCAAAAGTTTAGGGTCGGTAAGATTTTTTATGTTTTTAAAAGAAGTCTCTTCTGCTCACCAAGGCTGCAATTTTTTGATAAAAAAATTCACGAAAAACACGTTTTTTATGTTAATATACAGCTATGAAAAAATAAAGAGACCACTGCTGATTTGGCAGTGGTCTCTTAATTTTTCATAGCTGTATATAAAATGTAATTTATTCCTCTGAAAAAAAGCTGAATTTTCAGCATCATTACTCCAGTCTTCAGTGTCACATGATCCTTCACAAATCACTCTAATATGATGATTTTATGCTCCAAAAACATGTATGATTATTATCCATGTTGAAAACAGTTTTTTACATTTTTATTTCAGGATTCTTTGATGAATAGAAAGTTCAAAAGAACAGCTTTTATCTGAAATTGAAAGCTTTTGTTACATTAAACACTACCCTTTAAAAAGTTTGGGGTCAGTAAGAATTAGTATTTTATTTTTGGGGAAATAAATAAGAAATCAATACTTCTATTCATCAAGGATGAGTTACATTGATCAAAAGTTACAGTAAAGACATTTATAATGTTAGTAAAGATTCTAATAGCCTCTATGCACGATCAGCGTCAGAGTTTGTCTCAGCACGCCCAGTCACTTCCGAGTGCTGCGTCAGTCTATGGTCAGAAGCCGGTTTGCGTTAGGTGTAGATAGTGTCAAATTACACTTGCTGTTTATAAAAATGTCCTGCGGTTAACGTGAATGATGTTAACAACACTGTGAGGCAGTTAGCTGTCACACAAGAGTGAAAAAGAGGAGTTATTTTAAATTATATGTTTCGAAGCTACATCGACAACTTTGAGGGTTAGTATTCTCTTATATTGATACGAAATTCGACTCAGCGAATCAGACGTTTCTAAAATTGATTGCCTGCGTTTCTGAGAAATGGATTTGTCAAGTTTGCCAGCTATACACTTGGCCTGCCAGAACGCGCTTCCGAAGTGAAAGCGACGACTGAGATTCTTTCGGACACACGTCATCAGGGTTCGATGCATGAGGGCTATTAAATAAATGCTGTTCTTTTGAACTTTCTATTCATCAAAGAATCCTGAAATAAAAATGTAAAAAACTGTTTTCAGACATGGATAATAATCATACATGTTTTTGGAGCATAAAATCATCATATTAGAGTGATTTGTGAAGGATCATGTGACACTGAAGACTGGAGTAATGATGCTGAAAATTCAGCTTTTTTCAGAGGAATAAATTACATTTTAATATATATATTAACATAAAAAAGTCATTTTAAATTGTCATAATATTTCACAATATTACTGTGTTTTTTGTGTATTTTTATCAAAAAATTGCAGCCTTTTGAGCAGAAGAACTTCTTTTAAAAACATAAAAAATCTTACCGACCCTAAACTTTTGACCGGTAGTGTGTAAGATGTAAAGAATCATATTTTAGGATACCTAACATGTCTGTGATATTCGTTTATTTTCTTGTCTCAAGCTATAATGCAAATCGATTTGTAAAATTTGCAGATTCATTTATATGGTAGCTTGATATTATAATATTGACGATATATGGTTATTGTCTACCACTCAAACATTGCATTGAAGTATCATATAGATTCAGTAAAACCGTAACCATTAGACTAGGACTACTATAATGACGCTGGCTTCTAAACGTTAGCATCGTGATCATTTGTCGTTAGAAAAAATAAAACCCATGAAATGATATTCATATGACATGCTGAAATATATGCCACTGTACCTGGGCTGAAGACATTTCACATGCAGCGCAGAGCAGAACACCTGCATGTGACTTCCTCCTACAGTGTTCAGGGCTTTCATGGTTGTCAACAAATGCACATGCATGTAGGAAGACAGAGTTTACAACAGTAGTAGAGGACAATACTGTTTCCCAACTGTAGGGGACCCGAAGAGCAAAGCTACCTGGTGTTAATTTAACAAACAGATTCCGTCGACGTTTGCATAGCCACTAAAGTCACTACATGGAGCTCACGCGTCCGTTGTTTTATTTTATTTTATTTTTTATTATATTTTTGTCATTCTTTGGGGGGTTAGGACGTTAGGGAGGTCAATACAACGGAGGGGAAGCATTTGCCAGTGTGGCATCACAGGTCACCCACTATCTAAACAAGCTTTTTTTAGTGGTTGATGAAGTTTATAATGAGAAGATATAAGTTATAAAACTGGCAGCATGTATTAATTGTACAAATATCTCTTCTATGTTAAGGCAAATTAGATTTCTCATGTCATGACCCCTTTAATGATTATTTGTGCAGCTCTAATAGATAGATAATACAGATAGACTCACCTGACGACCTTGCAGTCTTTGCAGGTAATGTGCAGTTGAAACATTTCCCGACATTCTACACTTTCGATCAGCTGCAGGGGAATCTGAAAGAGAGAGACATAATAGACATTATTTTTCCATTACTGGCACTGTGAGTCTCAGCACACCACACTAAACCGGAAGTCACCATTAACCCACCCAACAACGCTAATGATTAAATCAACCTGCTGAATCAATCACACTGAAAGTTTAGACGGGCTTAGAGTTTACAAACACGTTCAGTGATTAGCGTCTGCAGCTTGTTCAGACAATCTCATTCTTTGTTCTGCAGCTCAAGTGTTGAACGGCCTGCATGCCAATTAGCTTCAATCAAGTATGTGCGTTCACATGTGTGGACAGCATTGCAACGGTGCATTTGCAAAAACGCAGTTCCCCTTTAAGCTCTGGAACTTGCGCGTGATCACACGTTGATCGCATGCAAGTCTGACCACAGCTCTCGAAACTGCAGCTCACAACATCATGCATACAAACAGACCGTTCTGTGGTTACTTACTGACACCTCACACGAACAATTCTGTTCACAGAGAAAGAAAAAGAAAGGGAAGACAGAATCACGAAGTGGACGTGTACACTGCCAGTTTTGGCTCATCTGTGATACACACATTCCTGGGCGGCGGTTAAATTCCACTGTACTAATCTGGCCACACTCAAACATTCCTAGGGCGCTTGTTAAAGGGTCAGAGAGCACTAAAACTCATTTGTGAGATATGAACGGACCCATTTTATGGATGGCAAACTAGTAATTTAGGATGTTAACTACTAAGAAATTATTATTTTTTTTCCCAAAAAGGTCTCTCTAAATTGAACCCCTTTAAAGTACCAGCACTACAGCCATTAAAAGTAGGAATGCACCGATATGACAATTTTAGCCAATACCGATAACCGATAATTCTTTATATTTGAAAGCCGATAACCGATATTTTGGCCGATAAACTTAAACCTACATTTTCAGACAATTTTCCTCATTAAAAGCCAAGATACAAACACAATTATGATGTTCTTATTTTAATGTTGTGTAGCCAATTTGACAGACTTGCTCTACGCATTTTGCACTTTAACTGGATTTTCCTTTTTAAAGTGATTTCAATCGTATTTTCAAGCAATTTAAAAGCATCATTTTGAACAGTGCACATCTAAAGTGCCTCAGCTGAAGGAAATAATACATTATTTATCGGCTTTTAGATATCAGCTAAATGTTCATGTTGGGCCGATAACATTAAAAATGCTCATATATAGGGCCCTATAATTTCCGCGATCACGGAATCGCGGACGGAGTGCGGAATTGGGCAATTAACCCGGAATCTAGTGTTAACGCGGAATTTCGCGGGATTTTACATATTTGGAATGAAATTCGGTTTTTGTGTGAGAGAAGAACGTATGTCTGGGGAAAATGCAGACAGGGAAGCAAATCTGGGCGACACAACCCCTCCCGTCATTTCAGCTCATGACGGCATCAAAACAATAGCCGCGTTTCCACTGAAAGCATGGCGAAACGGCTCTCCACGGCTCTGCTTTCGTCGGCGAAAAAGTAAAGAAATGCACGCACGCGCACACACACACAAAGTCCCCTCCATGCACGTCTGTCTATGAGGTGCCGGACCGATTGTGTGTGTCCGAGTCGAGAGGCGCGCGAGAGACCGTGTGTGTCCGAGAGAGCGCGCGCGAGAGACCGAGTGTGTCCGAGAGAGCACGCGAGTGTGTCCGAAACATGGTTCGAAAGAGCGTGCGAGAGAAACCGAGTGTGTCCGAGAGAGCGCGCGAGAGACAGAAGCTGCATCCCAATGTGGATACTATGCCCGAAATAGTATTGACAGTTACTAATGTCACATACTATTTAGGATGGATAGTATGCACATTAGGACGCAGCTAGAGTGTGACTTTTATTTTAACTTATATAAACTAGTATAATTTATTTTACAGGACAGTTTAAAGCTGAAGTACTTAGAGTGCAGTGTTATGTTGCATCATGCAGTATTTGTCATTTTAATAGTAAATGCCTATTTTATTTGTGTACATGTTAATAATTAACATTAAAAGCACACTCTTTTTACAACTAAAATAACAGTAAAGGGTAAAAAAAATGAATTCCCAAAAATTAAAACGGAAAAAACGGAATTTGCAAAAATTAAAACGGAAAAAGCGAAATTTGGGAATAAAACGGATTTATAGGGCCTACATATGTCGTCTGATACCAATACGTGGCCAATATATCGTGCATCCCTAATTGTATTGACTTGTATATATTGATCAAGTCCCCATGATATATTGGCTGCGTTGGAAAGCTGAAAAATGCTGCAGGAAGGATAGCTTCCCTTAGCAAGGATCTGCTTGCCGTAGCTCGAATTCAGAAGCAGTAAGCTTGTAACAATGTTTTCAGTCCCAGTGGTACTACATGGATTTCCACTGGAGATTAGAGACATGTCTTTGCGTCATTACGTCACATTCCATGTATACACACACTCTCCTCAGAACACTGTGTTCATCTTTGCTGTGCCAGTGTCGAGGGTGTTAAGGTACAACTCACGTTAAGTTGATAATTCAACGAATGACAGCAATTGCAGATTTCGAACAGAGATGGCGACAGAGGAAAAACACCAGACTGCAGCTTTAAATATTTGCTTGGTTACATTTTACATTTATTCATTTAGCTGATGGAGCAACTAGGGGTTAAGTGTCTTGCTCAGGGACACATTGTGGATTTGAACCCAGGTCTCTCACACTAAAGTCATGTGTCTTATCCACTGCGCCATCACCACACCATGGTTATCACCAAAGCTCGCTCTATTTTGTTGTAGATCGTTAAACCATTATGAAGCCTCAGAAATCTGTCTGAAATGACTTTCGTGAGGTACCTTTGTGTGCAAACCTTCTTGAATAATACATAAATATGTATTTACATAAATATGTAAATATGTATACTATTACTATACCAGCATTTGGTAAATGTATTTATTACATTTTTCAAATAGTCCCATGAAACTGCTTTCTTCCCCCTCAGATTAACACAATTCATGTTGGTCGTCATACTCAGCTTGCAGATAGAAATATGCAAAATACTGAAAAATTTTATATAAATACAGAAAATCATCCAATTACTATCAGACTTCGAAACCTTTGCTCTAAGCAATGTTCCTGTTATTACATACAATCCATAAGGCATGCAAAGTTCAACTTTAAAAAACATGTCGCAGAGACTCCTGCACTCTGCAAAAAAGACACTTAAACGGTAAAAACAGTAATTACATTCTCTCAGTCTCCTTCCTCTTTTAAGTCCCAACACTGTACAACAGCTTAGTTGCCTAACTGGCTGGTGTTTCAGTCAGCACTTACAGTGTCAAACACACACATCACTTTCTCTTCTTCTACACGCACAACACACTCCCTCTTTCACAGGCACACAGAGAGCGTCACACTCATTTACTCTGGTGAATAAGTGACTGTCACAGATATCAACTGATGAATCAGCACTGAGCTGATCACCCACAAGCCACAAACAAACCCAGCCGCCTGATTGCATTTAAACGAACAGAAGGGCACACGTTGAAGAAAATTTTAGTTTAAACCATTCAAACTTAGCATCTGTGGTCCAGTGTTAATTATCACAGGCAATAATTTTGAAATTTAATTTAATTTGTCTCTCAGTTTGTAGTGCAATTACAATGAAAGCTCAGCAGGAAAATATTTAAGGGATAATGTGTAGCCAGACCATCATTATTGCAAAATGAACCCAACAAGATTTGAGCGGAATGGAGTGCATGGAAAAAATATTGAAATTATATTTGTGGCACATAAATTACTCAATTAATCTTACAATATAAGCACTTAAAACCAAAAAGTGGCAGTACATTTCTGCTTTTAAACCATCCAGTACACAGTCCCCATAGGCTGCCATTGTAAGTGCATTACTGTAAATAGAGCCCTATAATTTCGGCGATCACGGAATCGCGAATTGGCCAATTGACGCGGAATATAGTGTTAACGCGGAATTTCACATATTTAATCTGGGTCAATTAATCTGGGTGACACAACCCCTCCCGTCAATTCAGCTCATGACGGCATCAAAACAATAGCCACGTTTCCACTGAAAGCATGGCGAAACGGCTCTCCACGGCTCTGCTTTCGTCGACGAAAAGGAAAGAAACGCATGCACGCGCACACATACACACACACATAAAGTCCCCCTCCGTGCACGTCTATCTGAGGTGCCGGACCGAGTGTGAGAGCGCACGTGAGTGTGTCTCGAAGAGCGCGCAGAGAGACCGAGTGTGTCCGAGAGCGCTCGACAGTGCGCGCAGAGACAGAAGCTGCGTCCCAATGTGCAATTTGTGCATACTATGCCTGAAATAGTATTGACAGTTACTAAAGTCACATACTATTTAGGATGGATAGTATGCACATTAGGACGCAGCTAGAGTGTGACTTTATTTTAACTTATATAAACTAATATAATTTATTTTACAGGACAGTTTAAAGCTCAGAACCATATTTTGTTGTTATTTGAAATACTTAGAGTGCTGTTATGTTGCATCATGCAGTATTTTAATAGTAAATGCCTATTTTATTTGTGTACATTTTAATAATTAACATTAAAAGCACACTCTTTTTACAACTAAAATAACAGTAAAGGAAAAAAAAAAATTCCCAAAAATTAAAACGGAAAAAACGGAATTTGCAAAAATTAAAACAGAAAAAACGGAATTTGGGAAAAAATAAAACGGAATTTGGGAAAAAATAAAACGGATTTTATAGGGCCCTACAGTAAATTTAATTTACATGCATTTTTACAATCTTTTGACAAAATGCCAGTTAATATTCTATTCGGCATTTAACCCAGAATATTCCCTCTCTCATCTTGTGGACCATTCCAGCAGTCGTTCAGGAACAGGCAGCAGTGAGTCAGAGGTTTATGAATCATGACTGCTGGTCTATGAGGGTATAGCAGAGCAGATTATTAGTACTATGTAACCAAAACCTTAATATAGTGCCATGTTGAAAGCATGGGGTGGACAATCCCAATCAAAAAGCCACCGCAACCATGGCAACAGACCCGGGAAGAAAGTGTGCAAGAGAACAGCTAATAAAGACAGACCTGTTCGATACACATTCACTAGCCAATGTTAATAGTGCCTGATGTAACTGTGGCTCGCTGTCCCGAAATACCCTTCACAACATCTGTAGGCTCTAAATATAGCAGCATGCCAAGCACCACATAAAAGTATCTTTCAGTGACCACTGGGCTGGATAGATTATACGCCATACATCCGCTACAGTACAACAGACCACAATAGAGTTTCACTCAAGAAACTCTGAGCTGAGGGTGAAAAAAGGCACCCAATATATTTCCGCATATTAATGTGGCCCAGATTGAATTGAGCAGATTTGGTGTGATTTTCCCCATTCACACTGTCAAATATACACTGTGTTGCATAAGGAGAAAAATGTAGATTTGGGTCACATTCAAATACTTTTGAAAACCAGCTGAATTAAAAGATCAAATGAGAAAACATTGCTCAGTTTAGTTTGATGCAGAATATCTGTTAATTCCACTTCCACTTCTTAGAAATGTAAACTGTTCATTGCTGCTTGTTTTCATTATCTCTGCCAAGTAGGTTTTAATATGTTCTGTGAAGAACAAAGAGCTCATACATCTGTGTTTAGCTAACTTTGGCAACAACAGCTCAGTAAAAGTTTTTTTCTAATACTTCCACAGACTCATATCCTTAGCTGCAGTTCAAGTAGATTGGGTAATATAAAGTGCATTTGTAACGTGTTTAAAAATAAATAAATAAATCACACACACTCACATTAACAATCCGACTCTTTAAACTTGATGTGCAGGCAGGTAGCTGGACATGGCGATGACGGCATCTTCCGCCCTGCCCACGTACTCTGTAAACTCTCCATGCAGCTCTGGGAAGGGCACCTACAACAGATGATAGTATCAGAAACCTATATCCAACACACTTCAGCAGAAAAGACCATTCATGAGTCTTCCTGTCAGGGGTGCTGAAAACAAAGGCTGTTTTGAAACCTCTCTCGCTTTTCTACTGTCTACATATCATCAAATCAGAAATTAAACCTCATAATTAAATGATTTGAAATGCTGTTCATAGTCAGTCATGTGTGACACGTACATCCTGAATAAAAATCTTCACAGTGCATTTTAAGAGATGCAAGTAGTCTTCAGTTTTTGCTGCCTACTATTTGGGACACATTGCGAGCACATATATGATGTCTAAAAATGTTGCCTAGATAGACAGCTCAATCGTTTTTGAAACCGGGCTTAAAGGTGATAAATATGCAGTAGTTTCTGCGATACGTTACGCCTCCCCAAACTCAATCACAGCTCTTACGAGTTACTTGAAAGCATGTCTCAGCAGGTAAAAGTAGGCTTTTTTAAATAAAAAGTCCAACATATTAGGTATACTTTTAGCTGTGTTGCTATGTGTCATAAGTAAGCAATTGAGATAGTTAATAACACTGTCCAGAGTAACCCATGAGTGTCTCGCTCATAGATAAACCCACCCAAATCTGCACCGGGGGATCTTTTAAGCACATGCAAAACATATTTGAGGCTGTTTACACTGGACACATGGAAGTAAACTGTATAAATTGGAAAATTTGTCTTTCTGGATGAGTGCATGATAATGATGTAGTGAAGCATCCATTGTAGCGCATTGATTCGCAATGCCACGTTTGCTTTCGCGTGTTCATGACCCGATTAATCTTTGAAGATCTAAATGCAGCAAAATTTGACTTGCACGACTGTAACCAAAAGAGAATGACTTAAACCTTGAGAAGTTAAGATTTTTGCTTTCGGGATCCCTTAAAGGGATACTCCACTTTTTTTGAAAATAGGCTCATTTTACCACTTCCCCAGAGTTAAACAGTTGAGTTTTACTGTTTTCGCATCCATTCAGCCGATTTTCTGATAGTTAGAAGAATATCAGTAACCAGACAGTTTCTGGTCTCATTGACTTCCATAGTATATTTTTTTCCTACTGTGGAAAACGGTAAAACTCAACTGTTTAACTCTGCGGAGTTGTAAAATGAGCCTATTTCCAAAAAAAGTGGAGTATCCCTTTAAAACTTTTCAGAAGACCTGGGAACCTGTCCTAGACTACATAAAAGGTTTACTTTGTTCTCCTGACACACACAATAATTGACTGTTACTGGGAGGAGAAGGGACTAATACTAGAGATAGGATTGTTTATTTTAATCAATTTATTTTCAATTATTTGGGTATAATATAATATATATATAAAATAATATATATATATATATATATATATACATATATATATATATATATATATATTATTTATTTATTATTATATTTATTTTATTTCTTTGTTGTGGGTGTGTGGTTGGGAGGGTTCTGGATGGGTTTAAATTGAGACAATCTGTAATTTCTTATTTTTAATTGAATGTATCATTATTTGTTGTCAAATATACCAATAAAATAAAAATAAAAAATAAAAAAAGAATGTCTTTTCCCATGTAATGCATCAGCCATTGTCCGCCTGCACAGTAGCCATGGCTCCGCCTGCAACAGTAGCCACGCCCCAAACTCTCGCTATAGGTTGAGCTGGACAGATATTGACAGACCTGAGCGGACCGCTCTGAATGTTCTGATGGTGCCTCAAGGTTTACACTTTTGAAGGAAATAAATCCATGAATGGCATAATAATAGTAGTCAATGAACAATAAACTGGGTTAGAGAATTTTTTATTGTTTTTGAATTTCCCCTCTTTGGTCCGAATAAAATAATAGTTCTATTAAGCGTCTCACTACACCCTAATAAACATTCATCTTGGCAGTGGTCTTGATCTCACGCTTACCTGAAGATCATCTTCCTCCAGGATGGGGGGCTTGCGAGGGAAGATCTGATTGGCCTGGATGCACTCCAGACTCTGCTGCCCCTCCTCCTCCTGTCAAGCAGAATATGGATATGAAATTAACTACATTACACTCTTTTGTGAAATAGCATCAAGAATAATGTAGCTAAAATATTAAAAAATAAATATTATATATACACCTGTATAAATATAATTTATATTATATATACTTCATATATTTGTCAGGGAAATGTGCCACATGTCATTAAAAATCTATGCAATATAATGCACAAAATCACAATGGTTGTAATTTATTTAAAACATATATAATAAATTATAAACCCCTACATGTATTACATGGACAGGTTTTCATTATTCACTACTTCATTTATGTTCTGCTGCAACAATACAAGAGTGTGAGAGCATTTACATCAAATGCTAAATATTGACGCCATCACAAGTTATAAATGTTCAAACTCCTTTTCCAGCTTTATCACTCACGGGGGCCAAAAGCCAAAATGTTATACGGATAAAACATTGTTCATGACTAAACCTCTGATTAAATGAGTGATTATCTACAGTAAGCTGAACTGGGGACAGAGTGATCACAGCATTACCTAAACCAATACCCTTTTTGGCTGGGCTTCAGCAGCAAAACATTTGAAATAGCAAACAGGGAGCTAGCCAGGACTTCCTGCTCTGAGGTCACTTCAGCTATTTCTGATACAACAGGCACTCCTGTAACCGATACAGTAGCCGGCTTTACTTCAGACTCTCAAGGAGTAGAGTTATAGTAAATAATGGCTACTACAATCAGCTCAGCACAGACGCCCGTAAGAGACACTTAAACATGCAATGCCAGTGAACGGTTCGGACACATCTACATGCTTATAAAATGAACAAACACAAATGAAAAGTATGGGAAACACTGTATGTAGAAACCAAAAACATTAACCCTCTGGGTTTTAAAAAGCGTTAAAAAAAATGTTAAAAATCGTAGCTTCATCAGAATGGTCCGAAACTTGGTGACTTTATTGGTACTTGGTATATGAACACCCCAAAAAATTGGGGACAGGATTTGAAAAGTCTAAGTGGTCGTAAAAAAAATAGTCACACTCAGGACCTTTGGGTCAAAAATGACCCGCATAGGAAATGAATGGGAAATTGGCAAAAATGTAAAAATACTGAGTTTTTTTGTGCATATAATCTAAAAATCAGCAACGATCTTGAAAAAAAAAGCACACAACAGTGAAGGGTGAATCTATAAAACATCAAGAGTGCAAAACAGACACACACACAAACACACCTTTATACACAAACACACCAAAAAATTCAGATTATACATGTGTTTTGTATTTTTAAAAAGCTCAGTTTGTCCACGAGATGGCATCCATCTAATTTCAAAAATTGCTTTTATGAGGCCTAGGCTTGACTCCAAAATGAAATACAGCTTAAAAAAAACAAAACAAATATATATATATATATATATATATATATATATATATATATATATATATAAAATTCTATTATATTCAATGGGGGAAAATTTGGTCATAATTATTGAATTAATAATAATTATAATTTTTTTTATTTTTGAAATTTTCTCAAAACACCAAAAAAGAAAAGAAAAAAATATTATAAAAAAACAAGTAAAAATTTTTTTATGATTTTCTTTTTTAAATATGAATCCTGCCCTTCGGGTCAATTTTGACCCGAAGCTCCTGAGTGTGACTGTTAAACGAATAACCCCAGAGGGTTAAACAAATAAACATGGCAACCTTTATGCATGACAGTTTATACATCTAATTTCGAGTGCAAAAACATATTATTAGAGTTGTGTGCTGCGTTCAGCACAAGCTTCATGATTCATGACAGCGATGAGCAGGGCAAAAGTCATTCCATTCACTTCTGTATGCAGGAATGAGAGGCTACGGCCGCGGTAGCCTTGAGAGTTCAGATTGGCAGAGAATGTTTGGACTCAGTTTCCACAAATAGGAGAGACTCTGTGAGAGAGGGCAGCTGTGTCGCCATGTTGTCTAGCTCAAACACAGGAGTACTCAAGACAGAGTGATCTGGTTGTGCCATGAAATGCTGCCCAGTCAAAGATAGGAGTGTACTGGATGAGATATGCACAGAGGAAGTGTGGTTTTGTAAAAACCATGTACCCTCTTTCAATCTGTTTAATGTTCTCTTATCTATCTATCTATCTATCTATCTATCTATCTATCTATCTATCTATCTATCTATCTATCTATCTATCTATCTATCTATCTATCTATCTATCTGTGTGTATCTCTCTGTGTATCTATCTATCTATCTGTGTGTTTGCTGGATCAGCAGCATAGGCATGTGTGTGTGTAATGCTGACAATGGCCCTCAGCACGGCTCAGTGAACACACTAGAGGGGCCGGGCCCGGGGCGCCTCATTATGGGCACAGGGAAAGAACCAGACAGAGAATTATAGGGCACAAACGGGCAGAATAGCAAACAAACAATACTGTGCATAACTCATTAAGAATGTGTAAACAAACACATCAATCACAATTCGCACATAAAACAAAAGCATTTGTTAAACTGTCCTGACACTTCAGCAAACAAGAAAATGAGGTACACTTTTCTGAACACAGACATATACAGCAGGGTTTCCCGCAGCACTTTGAAACTAAGGTGGCCGCCTAAGCAACACACGCCTTAACTACGTTGTCAAAAGAACAAAATGTGGGCACACCTATGCCTCGGCGAACATAGCTGAACAGGGCGTTTTTTTATATCTCATCTCCATAAATATATCTAGTAGCCTAGTAAAGCTAATGCAAGGGCTAGAAATCAATTAATTATTTGCTGATACGTCCAAGCCGTCCAAAGACTTCATTTGTCCATTATTTATTTCTAAAGAAACATAAAGTATAAAATGCTCCATTACTTTGTATGTTACGCTACATAACGTTTTGTAAAAATAGGCTGAAGATTGCGCCATAACCACAGGACTTTCTGTCGCACAATAGAGACATTACTGTATAGACAGGAGAAGCTCGCAGGAAATCTTTAACTGTCTATGAGGCAATCGGAGGGACATGGAGGCATAAAGTCAAGGGAGAAGCCCATAAATGGAGTCCATAAAAGCAACGAGACAAAATATTTCAATGTTTTTGAGGAATTAGGTGATTCAGATTTGTTTTGGCACAGCTACTAGTAGATTTACAACTCGTCACGGTCAGTTTGGGCCTGCGCAGTCGCTCAGACATCAGGCAGGAAGTGCAATAATCAGGCTTCAGTCTTCTCGATTGAAATCAATGGGGTCACTGTGTCCATTTCTTTGATTGTCTATGACAGTAAATGATGTCTCTGTTGGTTTCTCTCAAAATGAAAGGTTGATAATAAAGCTTATATTCCAGTAACATTGATTTTACCTTGTTGTTAGTTATGTCATGCAGAGTGGATAAAATCCCTTAAAAATAAATACTGTAAAATCTCTCATTCAGAACTCTTCTGACTTGTGCATCAATAAAATGGCTGCAAGAGCAATTCGATTTAAAACACAAATGTTCATTCATTCATTCATTCATTCATAATACAAACTGTATTACAGTTGCCAAGCAACTAATAGAAAGTGTATTAATATAAAAATAAATTATGCGTCTATATGAACGCATCTAACAGCTGTGAACGTATTTTAACCCCATCAGAATTTAAAGCCGGAACAATTTTATAATGAGCAGAACACACTGATGACACTAGCACACATCTATCCATTCTTCCTGTCTGTCTGTCTCTGTGTCAAAAGAGGGCATTGATCTGCGCTGAGACAACAGTCAGGACGGGACTTTGACACTGTCTGAGTGGCGTTCATTTCAGCTGATTAAAAGCCTAAGAAATCAATGAGCAGTTTCCGATTCAGCATTTGAACCAGTGCCTGGGAGTCACACGGAGGGAAAGAGAGAGATGTTGGTGTTTGTTTACCATAGCCCCGGTGAAGGAGTGCGGGTGCAACACCGTCGTGTCTTCAGCCACTCGTCAGCTCTTTCTCGCAGACTTCAGTCTGAGTGAAGAAAAAAAATTAACACTTTTTTACTTTTAATTTGTCCACAACTTTCCTAAATAACAATGTCATGTAATTAGTTTTAATTATGGTTTCACTAATTGGGAAATACAAACAGTCAAAATGCAATAAACTATAATAACCACGCCACTTGGATCTTACCAAACTCTTAAAAACAATGAGGTGAGGTTTGTTTTGGACAATCCCACGCTGGTACCGTCACTCAGTGTTATGACATTGAAACCTGAGGAAAGAGGAGAAAAAAGATTTTAATCCATTACTCTCTATTTCACATAAACATTGCATAATATCTCTGACAATAAAGCTTTTCACACTTTTACAGCAGGTACTCGGTGGGCAAACGCGGCAGTGAAGCATGACATTACACAGCTGTTCATCTACAGGCTTTTAAAAGATTTGGTATATCACTTATTTACCTGCAAAAACATTTAATTTATTATAGGAGAACACAAGCATATGGATGAGCTCAAAACTACAGACATAAAAAGCATTTCAATAAACTGTAGTATCAAAGTTGGCTTTGATAGCTTGTTTTCATATGACGTCACAAGACAAATGGAGGGCAGGAAGTGATTTGCTGTATTTAGAAAGCACTATAACAAACTCAAAACCATTGAGTCATTTTGAGTCGTTTATGGTTACTTGAATCGATCAAACCACAAGGAGTTTTTATCGTGTACCAAAAGTTGTTGTTCATAAGGGGGAAAACTTTACGAATTCACGAATTAAGGCATATAAAAATGAAAATGTCTCACGAAACAGCGTGCCCCTTCCTACGTCTTTTCAGCGGTTAGATGAGAGTAATCGCTCGACTGAGGAAAAGGAAATTATTATAAAATGCAGAAGGTAAGGAGTGTGAGATTTTTGTTACAACTATAAACTTTGATAATGACAAGTCTGTATTATCTTATTATAATAATCTAATCTTTAAAAATGTAATGCATACATTTGAATGTTTAATGATTTTTAAAAGATAGAGAGATGATGCTGATAGATAGATAGATAGATAGATAGATAGATAGATAGATAGATAGATAGATAGATAGATAGATAGATAGATAGATGATAGATAGATAGATAGATAGATAGATAGATAGATAGATAGATAGATAGATAGATAGATAGATAGATAGATAGATAGATAGATAGATGATAGATAGATGATAGATAGATGATAGATAGATAGATGATAGATAGATGATAGATAGATGATAGATAGATGATAGATAGATGATAGATAGATGATAGATAGATAGATAGATAGATAGATAGATAGATAGATAGATAGATAGATAGATAGATAGATAGATAGATAGATAGATAGATAGATAGATAGATAGATAGATAGATAGATAGATAGATAGATAGATAGATAGAATAGGATTCAAATGTAAATAGATAGATATATATGAAGAGTTCAGATGCAAAAGCCTCTAAGTGCCATTTGAAATTGTCTTCTAAAATGATCATTTTTATAAAGCTTGTATATTTAAGTTTAGTAATTTCACTTAAATGGCAATGAAGATTACCTATTAATTGTCATCTAAGTGAAATTACTGAATTTAAGTATACAAGCTTGATAAAAATGGTCATTTTAGAAGAAAATTTCAAATGGCATTTAGAGGCTTTTGCATCTGAACTCTTCATATATATGTATATGTATATAATTAAAATGTAAAATGCTTAAAATTACAGATTAAAATTACAGTCCAAAATCCATGAAAATCCTGAAATTTGGCAATGATAATTAATATATTACAGGTGTTTATGCTGCAACCCAGAAAGCCTTTGCTAGCTTTGGTCCATTAAAACCACTATTCATCAGCATGCATTGATTAATCCCACGGCATGTAGCAAAAAAAAAAAAAAAAAAGTGCGACCAAATCATATGCTGGTGCGACCAACTGAGAAAGTTGGTAGCACCAGTGCAACCAGTGGAAAAGTTAATCTGGAGCCCTGTAGGTGAGTTAATTCAACTTAAGTGGTTATGCTTGTTCAACGTGTAATGTTTCGAAACTTTGTAAAGTCAAAGCATGTCAGTAAGACGAGGTAGTTGCTGATATCTACCGCCTCGATGACAGGCAAATATTTCAAGTTGAAAAATCGCTCCTCTTCATAACATAAGGATCACGTTCAACATATGATTGATTTTTTTGGTTATATCTTTCTCTTGTAATAGCGTGTTAAAGTAGTACAGTATGGACTTCCCTCCATCTCGTCCATTGCGTTCTTCACTCCCCGCGTCATCATAATCACATGACCGAAACCCAGCTATACACCGCGACAAGCACAAACACCACAGTCGTTCATATACTGTAACTAAAATACACGTGAAAAACACCATTATGTCATTTATTACTCTTCTCTGGAGGTGTATCAGACTGACAACACCAACTGGTTTTTACTATTCTTCCCAAGAAAGCATGAGCTGATACTGTTCCACAGAAGACAACAAAACCTAAACTGTTATAGACTAAACAGAGCAGCAGCAAAGCGTGTCATGAACGGGATGATTTCAGTGACGGTTTGTCTCCTGAGAGTCATGTGAAGTGAGTTCAGTTGGTTCATGGCCAGAGGGCAACAGCATCCATACGCAAAAAACATTAAAACAAGCGCTTCCAGTGGAGGCCACACTGAAGCCGCCTGCAAACTACTGATAAAACATATCTCGAACAGGCAAACACTCATGTTTACTACAGCTGAGGGGTCTGTCTTCAATCTGATTGGCCCTAATGATCTGAACAAATGACTGACTTGCAATGTGGGATCATGCAAACTGTTCTACATGTAAAAGTCTGTTAGTTCTGTGCAGTGCCAAACCATTTTCATACTGGTCTGTATCCCAAAGCATTGTTTCAGGCAGTGTTGGGTATTCAGAAACAACCAATTCTCCAGTCTCTTTTAGGTCAACTGACTGCAGGTGGACAGAAGAATCATTCAGGATTTTTCTTTCCATCTCAAGTGTCACTCTTACTGTCCCAAAGGTCAACCAGCATTGTGTGTTCTCATTCCTGAACTACCGTTGGGACTGATTCAGTTTCATTTTGCCAAAACACCAACCAATGACTACCTAATGCTTATATTTTGCCGTCATTATTTTCACTAGAAACAATGATTCCAATTTCTAAGAATGTGTTATATTGAACATAAACACATTTATCATTTGACTGGAACTGAAAAAAAAAAGATGGAGTAAGGAAATATATAAAATAATAGCATTTTTTTTGTAAAAAAAAAAAAAAAAAAGGCACATAGCCTTTTTTATCTAACTTTAATAAAGTATGATTTCATTTGCTGTGGTGCTGGAGATTCAGCAACGGTGGAAACAACCAAAACTTGCAAGAGAAATGAATGAATACATAATAATTTTGCATTGTCACACATTTAGGCTACTTTTACTAAGCGCTCAATTTCGATTTATTGCTCAGATCTGATTTTTTTTTGTTTAGCTGTTCACATTGTTTTAAATGTGGCCAATGTCAGATCCCAGCGTGAACAGATCGTGTTCCTGCAAAATAACGATAAAAGACGTCGCGCAGGACGCTGTCATACGGAAGTAAACAAGGAAGACATTAAAACAAACAAATACGCATTTATTTATGTGAGTGATTTGCTGCCAAAGCCAGAGAAATTAAGTGCAGGCAATATGAAGAACAAAGTTTTTTTTTTTTACATTTATGACACATCATGTCCTTCCACTGAATACCTTTCACAACTGTCTTGATAACGCCGGCTATGTAAAATCTTTGAAGTGATGTGCATGAGAGCAGAATTATGATGAATATCTATCTAGAGTTACGTAAAAGTAGGGTGACCAGATTTCTCACGGTACAGGAAAAAGAAACTAATTGCAAACATATAGGACAAATAATAGAGCTAAAAAACAACAACATGTTTTTCAGGTACAGTAGGTTTATTTAATATGAATACATTTATTTAACATCTTTTATTGTTTGATTAACATTAATAACACAAACAGAGCGATACTGCAATGAGTTATTTTTTCTTAATCGCTTTAGGCTATCTTTATTTTATTATCTTAAAATAACTTGATTTTTCTTCTTTGTTTCCTTTTCTTTTTTGGGGGAATTCAAGGATTTTAAGTTGTTAACTAGTCTTATGTAGTTGATGTTGCTGATGTATAATGTTGAGTTTTTGTATTTCAACTGTGGGGGACAGGTTAAGCATTTCTTTTGTTTTGTATTTTTGTAAGGTTGTTGTGTTTTGTTATATTATTCTATTTGTGTTTCTAGGACCTTGAAAATGAGGGGGGGCTTTCCTTTCCACAAATTCAAATTCACAACTTACTGTGCAGAATAACTTGATTAAAAGTGCTATATGTAACTCTAAAATGAATCCTTTTTTAGTGCCTGTGTGTGAAGGGGTTGTAATCACACATTAAAATGAAGTGCTTTGAGTGCAGAGAAAAGCGCTATATAAATGTAATGAATTAAGTGTCCGGGTCGAATTTTCTGCAAAATCCATTAGATGTGACAAGCTCCCGAGTCTCTCTCCTTTTTATATACAGTCTATACGACGGCATTGCAGCAAACAACATGAGTCTGATAACACCAAGACACTCCTGCTTTCAGCACAACCTCCACAAAAATAGAAAAAACGAAAAAAAGTTTTATCTGCTGAAGCTCATCAGGCCAAACGTCACTCAGATCGACTCAACATCGATTAACATCGGCAGAGCATTTGAATTATGGAGAGACCTCCGCTTTGTTTTAGATACACGAATAGCTAGTGAAATGCCTTATGCTACATAATCGAAATTGAAATCGAAATTGAGAGCTTGCAAATCGAAATCGAATCAAATTTGAACATTTAAATCGATAACCAGCCCTAGTGAAGATGCTTGTTTAATGACCACAAACGCTTCTTTAACATCTTCGCATCTGATTTGACCTCATCTACTGCACTCTCTAATATCCTGAACTTCACTAATTGCAAGTAAATCGATTATAAATTGTGACTGATGGTACGTTTGTTCTCCAAAATATACTATGATGAGATTGGCTACCTTTGATTGGGCTATTCTCGCGTGACAGAAGACTGCTACTTGCTTTTATACAATTAACCTGCAAAGACAATTTAGGAAAGAAGAAACATGGGACAAAGCATGATTTTTTTTTTAAATAGATCTGAAATACGGGACTGTACCGGGAAAAAGCGGGACGTCTTGTCACCCAAAGTCGCATGAATACCTTTATGACTGTTCAGACTGCGGTCGCATTGCAAAACATCCGTCCTGTATCGGATTTAGAAGTGGCACAAATTGTAATTTAAGAGATCAATTTCCATGTTACCTCATTTTACCTTGCTCTTTGCTTGCTGTTCACACTGAAAAACAGATCCGAGTCCCACATGAGCAGAAAAATCGGATTTGTGCCACATTTACCTGCAGTCTGAACATAGCCTTAATGGAACAAGTCCCAAATCAAGACATGAAGAATAGTGAAGCTAAGTGAAAGCTTCTGCAGCTTATGGCATTCAGGCATTTTTTCGGATGGTGTAATTGTCCAAATGCTTTGTGGGTATGCTGTGCTCTAAACAAACAGCAGAAACAGATGTTTATTATTATCTCCCAGCATTGCTGGAGTTCATTCATAAACTCAACCACTCGCCCTCCTGTCACTCTGGTTTACTGTTGATCGCTCAAACAGGCTCAAGACACACAGTCAGTGACGTGCAAACACACAATCATTCGGGGTTTAGAAGTCATGCATTTGTGCTCATTCAGCAGTTTGAGTTAACCTTTAACCAGATGAATTTTATCCCCAAGTCACACCGTGAGTCAGTCAGATTGACCACACATGAGAAACCCAACACCAAAACAAGAGCAGGAGAGCCAAAGGATCATCTACCAGTCCAACGCCACGCGGATCTGACAGAAACAAACAAACCCTCTCTACAGCAAGTCTTAATTGCTAAAAGTAAAAATAGTTACTGCAGTAAAACTGTGTTTAATGGGTATAGAGTGCAACAGAAGTAAAAGTCCCATTCATTCTGCTGGAAAATATGGTCTACCCATGGCAACTGTTGTTACTACAGTAAATATTCTAATTCACTGTTTGAATGAGACATCATCATTTATTAAATGAGTATTATTAATATGTTACAGAGAAACAATGCATTATTTTCATGACGCCATAGTAATCATAGTCTCCACCAAAATACCATAATAATTAGAGCTATTGCACCAACTGTGAGGTCAAGATAATTAGTATCTCCTCCAAAAAGCGAAGCTTTCAGAACTTGCACTGTAGTATGTTATTATTATGCTGATAACGTGGCAGTTATTGTTACAGAAGCAACAAAAATGGCCTGAACATATTGCATGATGATGCATAACGTTAATGCTTTTTTTTATAACAGTCATTATGCCATAACACCTATAGTTATAGCCTCACTACTAGACTGGTTCATGTAATTTTCTTTTCTTTCGTTGTCAATCGTGGCAGTTTTATACTAATACCAATTGCATAAAGCTGGTTACCATGGTGAACTGTTGTAAGGAGCTCGCGCTCGATCTGTCAGTCATTCGCGCGGCGGCTGTTTCCCTGACTGGAGCTCGAGCGAAGTAACCGACAAAAACTGAACTAAAAGGCCGCATTTTTACCCCTGTCAGGGGTCAAATGTATATCAAACCAACTAAACAGCACAACCCTTTAAACCACGGTGATTTTTTAAAGCTCATGTGAAGCATTTATTAAATGTATCCTCAGCCGAGGCCCGTTTCGGAGTCTGTTGTTGTTGTTGTCGCGAGCAGAGGGCGGACCCCTCAGATAAGGCCTCAAAACACGGCGAAAAACACCCGCATCTCGGGTTTAAACGACACTGCTCACTCACCTGAAGGCAGCCTGCGAGGCAGAGCGGGTATACTCTTTCTTCCGAGTCGCAGGATAGGAGATTAACGATGAAGAAATCGACAAATTGCACCTCGTAGCCATTTGCAGAGTCGGCCCGTCCCACTGTGGAATCCCGTCGTCATCGCAGCCTCCCCGACGTCATGACGTCACGACGCAAATTGCGTCATCACGTTCGAACGAGCGATGGGGAGGGGCGGATATGTAAACAAGCTTTGAAGTGGATGCAAGTAGTGCCGCTTCTCTATACATGAATAAATAAATAATTACAGAGACAATGACGACTTTGGCATGGGAATTTTGGCATAGAAAAATCCTTGTATTTGTTAGAATTGTTTAAACCGCCCATATTAAACTAACTTTAAATGAAAGGGAATAAAGAAAACAAGTTGAGGGAAGACTGGGCTAATTGTCACTTTAAGTCCAGTAAAAATTGTTCAGGTTTATTTTGACTCGATTCCTACATACCTAAAAAATGTATCACAGTGAGAAAGTGCTATTTAATAGTGGCAATATACACTAAGTGCAGGGATAGATTCGCCATTTACGCAACACCACGTTCAAATAAATGTAAATAGTAGTCAGCATAATAACAGCATACTGAATGAAAATTATATTAAATCAATTCTGCCTTATTGGGACAATAAAGCCCTTCACCTGCCCCTAACCCTCCAGATAAACGAGTCATTCTATGAAACGGGTGCCATTTGTGTCCACGTTTGATGAGATGCATAAGGCACATACATGTCCCAAAATGTGTTTTACAAATTTGAAGGTTATTCATTCAAGTGTTCTTGTTAACATGGTATATGATAAAAAATTTTTTTTAAAGAATAACATACTATTTTTATCATTTTTCATTAGCTCATAGCCGATTTCACATGTCCGTGTTGACCAACATGACATTTGCATCTAAAATATCACCAAATAAGTTATATATTTTTTTAAACATGTATTATTTTTAGGATTAAATGCGTGTTCCTTTTTCACATTAGATATATTTTATTTAAAATAAACCTTATTTTTTTTGTGAATATTTTGCAATTTTTGTGCGTCTATTTTTGTACACTTTAGCCTATTATTTAATAACCGTAAGGCACTTAATTACTCATATATTCAAATTGGTTCAAATTCATGAAATGGCAATGCAACTGGACTTGTTTGTAATGTGTTTGTAATTTAAAGTGACCATTGCTTTGGCAATGTAAAGTGAAAATGACTACAGTATGAGGTGTAAAAAAACACACAGACAAAAAAAGGTTTATACAATGATGTACTGTATTCAATAATGACTTGGTACATATGTGATTAAAAGACACATGACATTTATTTGTCCTCTCTTTAACAACCAAAGCTTTAAGTGCTCTGCCATAAGGTCATGGGAAATGTGCGCAAACGTTGGAAAGAGGAAAAAATGCGCAAAAGAGAAACAACCAAACACAGAGTTTTGCCTCCCGCTTGTGTCGAATTCAATCTCATACTCGCCACAGAGCCTCATTTACACACAGTACAAACTCCAAACACACACAGTAAATCATAAGCAGAACTGACAATTAAGTTTTCAAGTCTGACAGTTTTTTAATTCTTCAGTGAGGCGGTTTCATTTTTTACTGTTCAAATAAAGAAAAGGCCAGTGTTTCCTAGGGCTCTGCGATAATTCAAATACAAACACACTCAAGCACCACAGATATTAAAGTAATCTTGTTTTGGCCGAGATACTTGTTATGACCACTCATTTTATTATACTGGAATGGCACTTTCCACAAAACAGGGCCTCCAATGCTTGACGAAATGCTTCCCCTTTTCAGCGAGTAGTTGGTGAAAGGAGGTGCATGAAATGTTTATAATCATCCTCAGGAGGCCGTTTAATGCTCGATTTATTTTATGAGGTCCTGTTGTCAAAATATGGGACGTATGAATACACATATACATTTTTGCATTGGGGTCAAATCATGATAATAGTGCAGGAAAACAGACAGTTAAACATGATTTTTGGTCTTAAAGGAGTATCTCACTTTTGAAAAAACTTCTGCTGATAATTTACTCACCCCCATGTCATCTAAGATGTCCACGTCTTTCTTTCTTCAGTCCAAAAGAAATTAAGGTTTTTGATGAAAACATTCCAGGATTTTTCTCCATATAATAGACTTCAATGGGGTCCAAATGGTTCAAGGTCCAAAAGACACTTTCAGTGCAAACTGCAAACTGTTCAAAGGGCTTTAAATGACACCAGACGATAAATAAGGGTCTTATCAAGCGAAACGATCGCTCATTTAATAAATAAATAACAAAGGTTAAGTTTTATAAGCACAAATGCTCGCCTTGCTCTGTTCTGTGATGCATGTTCGTGACTCTCCTGTTCATCAAAATTAAAAAATATTTTTCTGAGTCAAAATTGTTCGTTTCGTTCTTTGAATGAACCAAATGACTCGAAAAAAGATTTGTTCATTTTAATGAACGAGTTTGAACAGGAGAGTCACTAACGCGTGTCACAGAACAGAGCAAGGCGACCATTTGAGCTTATAAAACTTAAACTTTGTTATTTTTGTTATTAATGAGCGATCGTTTCGCTTGATAAGACCCTTATTCATCGTCTGGAATCATTTAAAGCCCTTTGAACAGTTTGCGGTTTGTACTGAAAGTGTCTTTTGGAACTTGAATCGTTGGACCCCATTGAAGTCCATTATACGGAGAAAAATGCTGGAATATTTTCATCAAAAACCTTAATTTCTTTTCAAATGAAGAATGAAAGACATGGACATCTTGGATGAAATGGGGGTGAGTAAATTATCAGCAAAAGTTTTTTTTAAAAGAAAACAACTCCTTTAAGTAAAAGGGTTTTTTTTTTCAATAGTAGACTTTTAATGGTCATAATTATGACATTTTTGCATGAAAAGGTCAGAAATAGGATATTTTTTAGAACAACCTAATTTCATGCTTGGTTAAATTTACAGTATATGCAATGATAATGTGTCACCTAATCATTCTCAAGCAAATGGAAAAAAAGCACTGTACTGCATTTGTGGAAAGTGCCTAATACAGTATCATCCATTATAACTACAGTATGTGTAAGTGCTGATTTCTTGGGGGGAAATCCACTCAAACATTCCCGATCTTTGCAAATAAAACAAGGCATGCAAAATACAAATGTTAAAAAGAAACATACAGAAAATGAAAGCAGTTTAGAATGGTCAAAAAATCTGTTGTCAACAGGACATTTTTATTACATGAACAATTACATGAGAGAGAGAGAGAGAGTAGTCGTTGAGGTTTCATTTAAATCAACACTAATTGCTTCAGTCACGAGTATGCATTCAGATTTTGTTCAGAAGTTGGTGTCTGGTTGCTTGTTATTAATAATAAGAGTATGCATTAATGTACATGAGATTCTTTTTGATCAGTCAACAGAAAAGCGAACGGCGGTTAGGTAGTAACAGTAAACGTTGACCAGTGGTGCGACCTGACAGGTTTTGTAAAGCTTAGAGAAGCAAGTCTACCCTGAGAAGTTTCTAGAACATGGGCAAGCTTGCCAGACCACCCCTGGCTCTATGTGTTTGGTTAATATAACTGTACACTCTATTAAATATCATCAGCACGCTAGTGTCAAGGACCTAAGATATATCCTTTTCAGTAAATGTGTAATATCTATATATATATATACATATGTTTTAAGATCTGACCCTCAGTACTATTAAGACATGTGCAAGTGTTTAACAACCTCAACAAGACATGAAGGCAAAGAACACAAAATTCAGAATAATTGCTGTACTTTCTTCAATATCTCACATTTTTCTAAGTGCTGCGTGTATTTTTCTCGTGTAGCTGTAAATATCGAGTATAAAACATGATACAGTAGGAAAGGAACGTCAATGTTTTATAATATAATAAATAATAAAAAAAACGTTTTTTCAATCAGCAGCAGCAAAAACGCACCAATGAGGAACATCTGGATTCATCTGCGCTATTATTATTCGATTTCACGCTTTGCGAGGTCTAAAGAGCATGTTTTAGTGTTCACAAAGTTACAGAAAACAAACAGGCCGTCCTTTGAGGGAGAGAGTGTTTGTTTCGCTTTGGTCATTGTGTTCAGACTTCAAATGCATTCAGTGTGTTTGCTTTTGATTTATTCAGTATTAGACCTGAAACAGACTCAAAGCAAGGATGTGAATGCCAGAATTTCTATTAACACAAGCGAAATGTCTTCACTGATATAACACAAGCACATGTGACCAAACATTTAATGAGCCCCACTGACTACCATAGTATTTTTTTTCTCATACTATAGAAGTCAATGGGGTCCAACAATTGTTTGGGTACTGATATTCTTCAAAATATCGTCTTTAGTGTTCAACAAATCAAAAAAACTCATAGAGGCTTGTAGTTTCAATTTTGATATTTTTAGGTCAAACCGTTCTTGTCTGTCAGTCATATAATGGAGGTCTATGGTCACCACCTCAAAGAGCATGCACAGAGAAGTCCAAATTAAACATGATTTAATGACTCGTAAATGTAAGTACACATTGATGGCCTAATACACGTAACGAGCGGTTTGTGTGAGAAAACGAACAGTATTTATATTGTTATCGCATGCTCTTTGAGGTGGTGACCATAGACCTCCATTATATACTGACAGACAAGAACGGTTTGACCTAAAAATATCAAAATAGAAAATACTGCGGAAACAAAGACACCTACATCTTGGATGTCCTTGAGGTAAGCTAAAACATACCAAAAATTAATTTCAAAGTGAACTATCCCTTTAAGGGTGAGTAAATAATGACAGAATTTTAGCTTTTGGGTGAACTATCCCTTTAACGCCCTCTCTTCAAAACAATGTAACATGTAAAATGATTGACAGGCAGAGAGCATTTAATTGGCTAACAACCACAGGCCGCTTGACTCCGTTTTATCGTCTACAGAGTTTTGTTCTGTCATAGAGACAGGTGTGATTTCTCAAGACACCTATTTCTGTGATATCTGTCAGGTAGACATACAATACTGTGTGTGCTATTCCAAAATAAAAGAAAAAACTCAGTCTATATTCTAGCAATGTGCTGAAGAAGCATTCACAGCTTGAGAAGAGTGTGTTTCCGGCCTTTGAATAATTATCATGAAGTTCAATTTCCATGAATCTCCTGCAGTAGAAACTAAAAACCTGGAAATAAGTATCAAAATCACTGGAATACAGAAAATGAGACCAAGTGCTCATGGGATGATAAAGAAACAAAGCGCACTAAAATCTGATCTCCAGTATGTCATAATTTGAGTTGAAGTGCATTTATTTTAAACTCCGCTAAAATGTTTTAATTATAAAAAAATGACCTTACACTGCCTTAGATACGCATACAGTCAATCTCCACAGGAAGTGACATCAGAAGGAGGATCGTGTTATTCCGTTCGGACTCTCGTGCAGGAGGAAACAGACGGATGGATGGATGAAGAATGATAAAACGAGTACACCCGAGACCACGACTGGATCACTGATCAGTTTAAAACATATGCATGCTAACAAACCCCGTCCCACCCCATTATTCTCTCCGTCGGTGGTCTTTCAGGCTCCTTTAAATCTTACATTTATATCCAAACGTCTGGGCGTAAAGGTGAGCTTGAAGCGTTAGAGGTCACAGGAAGTGTGTTTGTGTGAGACCAGCTCGTCGGGACAGTGAGGTACAGGTGTGATGAATTATTGAGGATGTGCAACTTAGCCTTTTTCTCTGGTTTTCCAGTACAAATATCAATAATTGACTTAAGATATTACGTTTTAAATCCTCAAAATTAAGTTTGTGCCTAAAATAGAATAAAAAAAAATAGCTTGCAATTCAGACTTTTTTCCCTCATCATTGCTAGATATACACTTGCAATTGTGAGGAAAAGCGTCAGAATTGTGAGATTTCTTCAGTTGAAAAGAAATTAAGGTTTTTGATGAAAACATTCCAGCATTTTTCTCCATATAATGGACTTCAATGGGGACCAAACGGTTCAAGGTCCAAAAGACAGTTTCAGTGCAAACTGCAAACTGTTCAGAGGGCTTTAAACGATACCAAACGATGAATAAGGGTCTTATCAAGTGAAACGATTGCTTATTAATAAATAAATAACACATTTTAAATTTTATAAGCTCAAAAGCTCACCTTGCTCTGTTCTGTGATGCACATTTGTGACTCTCCTGTTCGAACTCGTTCATCAAAATGAACAAATCTTTTTCCGAGTCATTTGGTTCATTCAAGGAAAGAAACGAACGAATTGACTCAGAATTTTTTTTCATTTTGATAAACAGGAGAGTCACGATGTGCATCACAGAACAGAGCAAGGCGAGCATTTGAGCTTATAAAAATTTGTTTTTTTTTTTTTTTTTAAATGAGCGATCGTTTCAGCTTGATAAGACCCTTATTCATCATCTGGAATCAATTTAAAGCCCTTTGAACAGTTTGCAGTTTGCACTGAAACTTGTCTTTTGGACCTTGAACCATTTGGATCCCATTGAAGTCCATTATATGGAGAAAATCCTGGAATGTTTTCATCTAAAACCTTAATTTTTCGAACTGAAGAAAGAAAGGACGTGGACATCTTGGATGACATGGGGTGAGTAAATTATCAGCAAAAGCTTCTTGAAAAGTGAACTACTCCTTTAAGCACAAACAACTTCTCACTTCACGTATTTGCTTCTGAAGTAAATCTATTTTGTTTTGTTATTTGTGCTGGAAAACAAGAGCAGAAAAAGCATTTGTTTTTTGCAGTGTGTGAACTGTGCACAAGAGCCCTGGTGTAAAACCTCAAAGTATCTAACAAAAAAAATAAAAAAAATGACACTTTCACGAAATCAAAAATGCATCTACCGTCGTACCGACTTTTTTTTTCAACATTTCCTTTTTCTTGTTTTTTGCCGTTTTTCTCTTTTTATAGTATCGCTCAAGTATATCACAGGTTACTATCTAGAGAGGAAAGAGGGTAAATTATGTTCCATGCTACATCTTGTTCAGAGAAGGCTATTGCAGACGATTTCTACAACACACACACAATCACACGTTGTACGCTTGTATAACAAAAGTTCCAAAACAAGTCACCGAGAACTAAATACATATGCAGTGTTCACTATTTAGAGTCTTTTAGGACTATCCCTCGGTCAGAGTGAAGCTGTCGCACGTCACCCGACTCCGTGTCCCGTCTTACAGACAAAAGTTGAAAAATTGCTATTCAAAAATTAGCAAATTTGGTCATTGTCTCTCTCTTTGTTGTTTGTTTTAAATAAGTAGTGCTTTTTTGATGGCTTAAGACAGAGGTCTTTTATTTGAATAATCTCACCCAGTGGCAATCTACAAGACGTCAGTGTGCATTTCATGACACCGCTGCGCTGCGTTTCTCTCCTCCGCTGTTTAAAACAACACCAGCTAGTGCTGTGACGTACAATTCAAAGTTACTTTATCAAAATAGCTAAAACGTGTTTATAAATATATCTGGCGGCGCGACGGCCTCCTCCTGAGAACTCCCACTCGAGCGTTTCCTCGCGGTTGGCGGCCCGCTCCAGCCGATGGATGATGTTGTTGAGGTTGGCCATCTTCTCGTTGCGTCTCTGAGTGCTTTTGTTGAGTTTGGGGTTGAGCGAGGGCGACTCCAGGCTGTAGTTGGTCGGGGCCGGGAGGGAGGGCAGTGACGGAGAGATGGGGGCGGACGAGGACGGGACGGGGGACACGGACATCATGAGGCCGGGTGAGGACGGCGGCCGAGGGCGAGTCGAGGGACACCTCCAGGCTGCTCCGGGACGGTTCGGACGAAGCTTTGAAGCTGACGGGGTCCTCGAGGCGACTCGGCTGAGCTGTTCCTCTGAGGACCCTGACCGAGGCCCACCTCCTCGTCCCCTCGGCCCGGGTCGCTCTTCAGCGGAGAGAACTGGACGCCCACGGAGAAACACTTGGCCTGCCTCGCGCGCAGCTCCTCGTCCTCGTCCTCCTGCTTGAAGCTGAAGCGTCGACCCGGAGAGCTGGTTCCTGTCGTCCCGGTCCGACGCGGGGCTGTGGGACGCCAGCGGGGAGTAGTTGTTGTGTTCGACGTCCGTGTCGTTGTCTTGGAGGCCCTCCATCAGGACCTCTCGCCGTCATACGGGACCTGATGTTGGTAAAACACGCTCAGGACCAAGAGACATTGGGAACGCTTTACAACAAGGTTCATTAGTAGTTAGTCTTTGTTTCCACAGTAGTTTCAATTTTGATATTTTTAGGTCAAACCGTTCTTGTCTGTCAGTCATATAATGGAGGTCTATGGTCACCACCTCAAAGAGCATGCACAGAGAAGTCCAAATGAGATCATGATTTAATGACTCGTAAATGTAAGTACACATTAATGGCCTAAGACTCAAAACGAGCGGTTTGTGTGAGAAAACGAACAGTATTTATATCGTTTTTACCTCTTGTAACCACAGCCACGTTCAAGTGATCTCTTCACACGGTTGAGAAAACATTTCGAAATCGATCTTTCATTGCGATTTCCTGTATATCTATATATGTTTAGAGTCTTCACAGTGAAAGGTAACACTTCTGAAATCTCTGTGTAAACAATGAGTGACATACACACGCGAGAGAGATCACTTCCGGCGCTTGCGCAGAGCCGAAGCGCCCGCGCCCTCAGATCACTTGGACGTGATTACAAGGTCAGAGGTAAAAACGTTATAAATACTGTTCGTTTTCTCACACAAACCGCTCGTTTCGTGTCTTAGGCCATCAATGTGTACTTACATTTACAAGTCATTAAATCATATTTAATTTGGACTTCTCTGTGCATGCTCTTTGAGGTGGTGACCATAGACCTCCATTATATGACTGACAGACAAGAACGGTTTGACCTAAAAATATAAAAAATGAAACTACTGTGGAAACAAAGACACCTGCATCTTGGATGCCCTTGAGGTAAGATAAAACATACCCAAAATTAATTTCAAAGTGAACTATCGCTTTAACAAAGATTAATAAACACTGTAACAAATGTTTTGCTCATTGTTAGTTCATGGTAGTTTATACATTAACTAATGTTAACCAATGAACATTATTTTACATTTACTGTGTGAATGTACAGTATACTGCCTTCTGTTGTTATTTTTGCAGTGAGCAACATTGTTGTCACATGATCTACAAGTGTTGTTATTGTTAACTAAAACCATTAAAATGGAAATAAAATAAAAAAGAAACAATAAAAGAAACGTTGATAGACTATCTGAACTAAATTACTGAAATTAAAACTGAAATAAAAATGAAAATAAATTAATGAAAATTGAAAATTCCATTAATAAATACTAATAGTTTATAAACAATACTACAATAACTAACTACTGGATCTCACTGCATTGCGTGTAATTCAGTGCATCCAGTTATCATCTGAATATTAACATTTCGATAAAAAAAAGAAATAGTTTGCTGTTGATGTGACTTCATGTTCGAGAGCTTTGCATTGTGGGATACTGTAAATATCATTGAAAAAGTCTACTATGCCACTGTTAATAATATAGTACTGGTGCAGTTATGTCCTCAGATGTCCAGCAGAGGGAGCCAACCCCTCATTTACAGCTGAACACAATCTCTTTTACCTGACTTATTACCTGTAAGTAGCAGAAAGGATCAGACTGGTACCTGTAGTTGTGGAACCAGTTGATGACGGTGTTGGTTTTGAGGTTGAGCTGGGCGGCCAGCATCTCGATGGTGTGCTGAGAGGGGTACGGCTCCTGGAGATACGCTTTCCTCAGAGCCTCCTTCTCCTCCGCCGCCAGCACCACTCGAGGTTTCTTGGCTTGGCTGAACGGGCAGAGCTCCAGCGGGGTCAGACCTGGACTGATGCAGTCAGAATGAGCGCCGGGGGAATCGCTGTCTGAGCCGGGACTCAACAGACCGTATCGCCTCTTCAGATACGCTGGAGAAAACGGAGAGACAGAGACTTGTTGTATTTAAGCAGTTAGTTACTTGAGATCACTTTACTGCATGTTTTACAAGTTACGATTAACTCAATCGTTACAGTAAGTGGGCCATACACATGCTTAGTAAGTATTTTTGTCTTGATAAAACACTGACAGCCAATCAGAATCCATCTTGCTTCAAAGAGCTTAAGATGTCCACGTCTTTCTTTCTTCAGTCGAAAAGAAATTAAGGTTTTTGATGAAAACATTCCACAATTTTTCTCCATATAATGGACTTCAATGGGGACCAAACGGTTCAAGGTCCAAATTAGAGTTTCAGTGCAGCTTCAAAGGGCTTTAAACGATTCCAGACGATGAATAAGGGTCTTATCTAGCGAAACGATCGCTCATTTAAAAAATAAATAAAAGTTTAAGTTTTATAAGCACAAATGCTCGCCTTGCTCTGTTCTGCAATGCGTGTTCGTGACTCTCCTGTTCAAACTCGTTCAACTTAAAAGACCGATTGTTTCGCTTGATAAGACCCTTATTTATCGTCTGGTGTTGTTTAAAGCCCTTTGAACAGTTTGCAGTTTGCACTGAAACTGTCTTTTAGACCTTGAACCATTTGGTCCCCATTGAAGAAAGTAACAGATGTTAAGAAGTTAAGAAAGTAACAAATGTGCTTATAAATACATACAAAAAGATGTATTTATAAGTACATTTTTTCTGTACTAACACCCCAAATATACAACAAAATGCATTTAAGGGCTAAAAAAATGGATTTAGCATGACAAAAAGAATGTAATCTTTGAAGTATGAAATTAGAACTGAACTAGTTCATTTTAAAATTTGTGAACTGAACCTTTGAACTAGTTCATGTAGAAAGTGAACTTTCCCAACACTGCCTATGGAGGAGTGATCCAGCTCTCAGATTTAATAGAAAATATCTTAATTTGTGTTCTGAAGATGAACAAAAGTCTTACGGGGTTGAACAACATGAGGGAGAGTAATTGCTGAAAGAACTATCCCTTTAATATCTTCCGTCATTTTGCTTCTCAAGTAAATCTTGATTTAAGAATGTTTAGATATTTGTAGTGAAAAACAAGATAAAAATATTTTTTTTCCAGTGCATGTAATAAAATTGTGAACTGATGCAGAATCACTGAAGAACTGAATAGATGTTTGTTCTTTATTACCTTTCTTCTCCATTTTCTTGACGTCCTCTGAGTTTGTCCACGTTGTGTGGGTCGTTGAGCCACAGCTGCATGCGGACGAACGGCTCTCGACCCTTCAGACTGAGCTTATGCCAGGGCTTCGGTCTGGACAGCAGATCAGACACTGAACCCTGGGTCAATCCCAGAATGCTCTCTCCAAACAGACGCTGACCTGCACAAACACATATACTGTTACTAACTGGCCTACAGTCTTTATAATTCTCCTTAGTCGTGTGTTCGACATGAATAAAAGTGTATGTTTCAATGAATAGATGTTTTTAACTACCTGTTGTGAGTGTGCTCAAAGACCCCCTGTGGTGAAATCCAGCTTTTAATGTTGTTTATATGTCTATGTGGTGATTTTAATATGCTAAACATGTGTAAATTCATAAGTCGACAGCATTGCCCCTTAAAACTGCAGAGAATCAAAGACACGGCTTGAAATCGCTGGTGTTTCTGACGTCACAAACGACCTTGTAACCAATCAGATCAACGTGTGTGAGTGAGTGGAGGCGGGGCTCATTTGCATATATTTATAGAACCGCAAATACTGAATAAGACAAGGGTGTCGAGTTACATTCCACCTAATTTAAGACAGGAATATTTTTTTTCAAAGGAAAACATGTTTAAATATGTCATTTTGGTGATCAAAGATGAGTTTTAAGGGATATACTTATTGACTAAAGGGGGACTTTAAGAGAACGTGACTCTTTATAAATCAGCAATCTGTTGACTTGTGATGCAGCCTGACATTAAACCACACCATGTTTGTTTGTTCGTTGACCAGAGAACTGGTCTCCCATCTGAGCCTGGTTTCTCCTAAGGTGTTTTTCTCCATTTTGTCACCTGATGGATGTCATGTTTTGTTGCCTCTGGCTTGCTTATTTGGGCCCACTTTTAGTGAGTAATTGACTTGTAAAAACACTTTTGCTGATAATTTACTCACCCACATGTCATCCAAGATGTCCATGTCTTTCTTTCTTCAGTCGAAAAGAAATGAAGGTTTTTGATGAAAACATTCCAGGATTTTTCTCCATATAATGGACTTCATTGGGGTCCAAACGGTTCAAGGTCCAAATGAGAGTTTCAGTGCAAACTGCAAATTGTTCAAAGGGCTTTAAACGACACTAGGCGATGAATAAGGGTCTTATCTAGCAAAACAATCACTCATTTAAAAAATAAATAAAAACGTTTAAGTTTTATAAGCACAAATGCTTAGAGAGTCACAAATGCGCATCACAGAACAGAGCAAGGCGAGCATTTGAGCTTATAAAACTTAAACTTTTTTTATTTATTTTTGAAATGAGCCACTCATTTCGCTTGATAAGACCCTTATTCAGTCGTCTGGTGTCGTTTAAAGCCCTTTGAAGCTGCACTGAAACTCTCATTTGGACCTTGAACCGTTGGACCCCATTGAAGTCCATTATATGGAGAAAATCCTGGAATGTTTTCATCAAAAACCTTAATTTCTTTTCGAAGGAAGAAAGAATGACATGGACATCTTGAATGACATGGGAGTTAGTAAATTATCAGCAAAAAAGTTTTTAAATATTGAACAATATTACTGATGTGACCATATTGACACTGCTGTATGAAAACCGAACTGAGCTGGACGATGACATCACTGTTTTCTGCAGAGCTGCTTTATAGCCGAATTGAACTCATTTAATAATTGATTAAATCTTTATAACAGAACTGAATCAACACTGAAATTAACATTTTTTAAAGCTGCTTTACAGCCAAATTGAACTATGTTTGCACCATTGAATTATCATCTTCATGTTATCACGTAAAGCTGCTTTGAAACGATCTGTATTGTATAAAATGCTATAAAAATTAAGGCAAGGATGCATTCGATTGATCAACAGTGACAATAAAGACATAATGTTACAAAAGATTTCTATTTCAAATACATGTTCTATTGAAATTTCTATTCATGGAAAAAATACATCACAGTTTACACAAAATAACTTTTTCCAGCATTGATAATAAACAGAAATGTTTCTTGAGCAGCAAATCATCATATTAGAGTGATTTCTGGATCATGTGACACTGAAAACTGGAGTAATGATGCTGAAAATTCAGCTTTTGATCAAAGGAATAATATATTCCTATAGAAAATAAGTTATTTTAAATTGTAATAATATTTCACTGTTTTTACTTGGTGAGCATAAACGATTCTTGGAGAACACTTGTGAACAGTGTACCTCACGCTAAAATGCTCATCGTCTGTGTGCTAAAATGCTGTCATTCACGAAGTGTGTGTTGTGCAGTAGGTCACCTAAGTTGTTGTCCGTCAGAACTTCCTTCACTCTCTTGGTGATGGCGTGACGTGTCCAGCTCCGGAGACATGGCCACCAGCTCCTGGATGCCCAGCGGTGTGTGTGTCTGCTGGGGACGCTCACACACGGGCTGCTCTTCCCTCCGTGAGGATCCACACGCTGAGGCTGCTGGTTCTCCTTACTGCTCTCCAGCGCCAGACTCACGGGCTCCAGGCTCATGTTGGGCTGACCGTCTTCAGGACTCAGAGGAGGAGACGGGGACGAGCGGGTCGTCACGGGGCTCTTATCTGAGAAGCAACAAATATATATATATATATATATATATATATATATATATATATGTCCTCTCATGCTGATGGGATACACTCTAAAAATGCTGGTTTGTTTTAACCCAACTTTGGGTCAAATATGGACAAACCCAGCCATTGAGTTATATTTTTAATGACATTTTTAACCCAACGTTTGGGTTTGTCCATATTTGACCCAAAATTGGGTTAAAACAACCCCAGAAATATTTAGCAATGATGATTGTTGATGACAAGTTAAAGGGTTAGTTCACCCAAAAATGAACCGGGACAATAAACACTATTATTTAATGGTAGTTTAAAATGCAAAAGGATAGACTCTGGGTTGTTTTAACTCATTTTGGGTAAAATATGGACAAACTAATCCATTGGGTTAAATGTTTTAATTACATTTTTAACCCAACATCTGGGTTTGTCCATATTTTACCCAAATTTGGGTTAAAACAACCCAGCATTTTTTAGAGTGTAGTTCACTTAGAAATCCTCCATCATTTACTCGCCTCATGTCTATTCCAAACCCATAACAGTTTCAATGCTGGGCTGTATTAACACAATTATGGGTCAAATATGGACAAACCCAAACTTTGGGTTAAAAAATGTAACTCAGTGGCTGGGGTTGTCCATATTTGACCCAAAATTGTGTTAAAACAACCCAGAAATTTTTAGTCATGATGATTGTTGATGACAAGTTAAAGGGTTATTCACCCAAAAATGAAGCGGTACAATAAACACTATTATGTAATGGTAGTTTAAAATGCAAAAAGATACACTTTAAAAAAATCTGGGTTGTTTTAACCTATCTTTTGGTAAAATACTAGCAAACTCAGCCATTGGGTTACATGTTTAAATTACATTTTTAACCCAACGTTTGGGATTGTCCATATTTTACCCAAATTTGGGTTAAAACAACCCAGCATTTTTTAGAGTGTAGTTTACTCAAGAAATCTGCCATCATTTACTCGCCCTTGTGTCATTCCAAACCCATAAGACTTTCAATGCTGGGCTGTTTTAACCCCAAATTTGGGTCAAATATGGACAAACCCAAACGTTGGGTTAAAAATGTAATTTAAAAAATTAACTCAATGGCTGGATTTGTCCATATTTGACCCAAAATTGGGTGAAACAACCCAGCATTTTTTAGAGTGGCATTTTCAGAAGATACTTGTAATGAAATCTGAGAGATTTCTATCCCTCCATTGACAGTAAAGGGATCGTAAAATAAATCCATATTTAGTCCAATATTCTGAAAAGACATGATCGCTTTATTTGATGAACATTCAATTAATGCCTTTATTCACATATGAACGCTGATCATAAGAGTAGTCGATGATATCCCTTTATACTAGAGCCAGACTAGATTTATCGGCAGGCTGATATTATCGGCCGATATTAGGCATTTTCCAAACTATCGGTATCGGCAGTTTTAATGGCCGATAAATGAATATTTCAAAAATAAAATAAAAATGGACGAAACATGCTTCAACCATGTCATGAGTGTTGGAGTTGAATAGTTTGTCCACCAGAGGGCACTCTACACCATCCCTGTTGGCAACATCTGTATAACGCGCCACACATCATGCAACCTGCTGATCCAGGTTGCAGGTAGCTTATAAGGCAATGTAGGGACTAATTATTATTTTATTTATCAGAACTTTAATATATTTTGATGTTCCTCTGTTCTGTTGTGACAATAAAAAATGCGTTATCATATTATTTTAGTTCATAAATCATAAATAACTACAAATAACTAATGTTAGGGAAATCTGCTAATATTTTGTTGCGCATTTCTGCAAAAAAAAAAATAAACGGCCGATATATCGGAATATCAGATTTTAAAACCAACAAATATTTCGATCGGTCTCGGCCTTCAAAATCCTTTATCGGTCGGGCTCTACTTTAAACTTCCTTTTGCATTACAGAACTCGTCAAAGCCCCCACTGGCGGTGTGTGTGTGTGTGTGTGTGTGTGTGTGTGCGCAGGACTGACCCTGGTTGAGGCTGTGGTTGGGCAGCTGGTTGAGTCCGTGACCCAGCTGATCCAGCAGCCAGAGCTGCATGCGTATGAATGGCTCGCGTCCCTTCTGAGTGAGTTTGCTCCAGGGTTTAGGCCTGGATAACATGTCACTCACACTGCCCTGAGACAAACCCAACACCTGCGAGAGACACACAGGATGACACGTTCAAAATAAGTCATGCATAGACACAAATCTCATTGCTTTTCACTATCAACTATCCTAGTGGCCACTAGATGGCAGCAAAAGACAAGAGCTTCAGACAGCAGGTCATTACCACACTTAAAAGTTTGGGGCAGTAAGATTTGTTTTTAAAGAAATACTTTCATTCAGAATAGATGCAATGTTCAAAAGTGACAGTAAATACATTTTTATTACAAATAAATGCTGTTCTTTTTCCAAATAAATTATATTTTACTATATATTCAAATCGAAAACCATTATTATGAACTGTTTTTACAGTTTTTTTGAATAAGTAAATGCAGCCTCGATGAGCAGAAGAGACTTTAAAAAACATTCAATCTTACTGACCTTAAACTTTAACAGTAGTGTATAAAGGGCACTTAAGTTTGAAATAATAAAATGATAGATCTAGAGATTAAAAATGAAGATGAAAACAAAAAAGATTATTAAAAAAAAACAATTCTAAATGCAATATTCGTATTATTTTGCATGGATTGAAGTACGAGTGCATTGCAATTGCATGCAAACCCAGTTAAAAATATCTTCTTCAAAAAATAACAAATAAAAGAACCGCAAGGCACTGTGGTCTCATTTCTTCTTTTAAACAACAGATTAATCATTCGCAATAAGGTTAACAAAGTAAATATAGTTTTGATTTCATATAACAAAAACATCTCAACTTAAAGGGATAGTTCACTTTTAAATTATTTTTTGGTATGTTTTATCTTACCTCAAGGGCATCCAAGATGTAGGTGTCTTTGTTTCCGCAATAGTTTCAATTTTGATATTTTTAGGTCAAACCGTTCTTGTCTGTCAGTCATATAATGGAGGTCTATGGTCACCACCTCAAAGAGCATGCGATAACGATATAAATACTGTTCGTTTTCTCACACAAACCATTCGTTTCGTGTCTTAGGCCATCAATGTGTACTTACATTTACGAGTCATTAAATCATGTTTAATTTGGACTTCTCTGTGCATGCTCTTTTAGGTGGTGACCATAGACCTGCATTATATGACTGACAGACAAGAACGGTTTGACCTAAAAATATCAAAATTGAAAATACTGTGGAAACAAAGACACCTACATCTTAGATGCCCTTGAGGTAAGATAAAACATATCAAAAAATAATTTCAAATTGAACTATCCCTTTAAAGAGGAGATTTAGATATAACTTGTTTAGATGTGTGTATCAGATATGTAAAAAAGTGATGTTGACTCATAATATAGAAACAATCCCACCTTCTCTCCGAAGATCCTCTGGCAGATCCCGTTCTTGGCCAGCTTCTCCTTCACCTGCCGGGTCAGCTCCAGGGTGTCCACCTCTCGGTACATGTACATCTCGTACTGCTCGGGGGTCAGCGGCGGACGGTGGGCTTCAGGGTTCGAGGGATGTACGAGGGGAAGTACGACACCCGTCCCCGCTCCACAGGGCGTCTCGCCGCTGACCGACACGTCCGGCTCCACTTTAATCTCCACCTGCCGACCCGACGCGGGCTCGTCCTCCGGCGCGGACGCTTCCTCGCCGTTCACGGGACAGTCTCCGTTCTCCATCCGAGGCCAGGGACGAGGCATTGATGTGGATGAAGAGGAGGAGAGCGAGGGAGAGACGGAGGTGAAAGGGTGAGAGGTGCCGCTCATTCCCATCACCACAGCGCTGCGCTCCACGGACCAGTGCTGGTCGAAATACGAGCCGGCTTCACCGATCTCGGACTTGACTTTCCGGATGATGTTCTGGACGAAGGCGGCGGGTGACAGGACGCTGAGAGGCGTCTGAGGGCTGCCGGCGGGATTGGACACACACACCGGCACTGCACGCCCTCTTCTTGTTTGATGAAGGGCGATGTGGGGGGCGGCTGAGGTTTGGTGGGATCCTGCTGGACGAGACGTCGCTGCTGGACCCCGACCGCACACCTCCATCTCCAGCAGGGCCTGTTGCTGCGCCTGCATCTCCCGACGGGCCTGCTCCAGGATGCTCTTGATGGTTTCGTCAGAACTGCTGCTTCCCCCAGAGCTGTTCCGGCCCGACAAACAGCCCAGAGACGACTTACACTCGCCTGTGTGCGAGAACACATGCATTACAGGCCAAACTGGTGTCACTTTAACATGGGGTTTTAAAAACACGAGATGCTGACAACACGGAAACAGACAAACTAGCACTAGAACAATAATTATGATTTATTAAAATACATGATAATATTATTTGTATTTTATTTAATATATGTTAATAAATAATCATATATTTATAAAATACATTGTATATTATATATCTAATATAATGTATTAAAATAATTGTAAAATATTTAATTATAATAAAAACATGAATAATAGTAATTATTATTATTTACTGCATTATTCAAAACATCAAGACACACAGAAACAGCCAACCTAGCACTAGGACAATAATTATGATTTATTAAAAAACATGACAATATTATTTTTATTTTATTTAATATATGTTAATAAATAATAATATATTTATAAAATACATTGTATATTATATATCTAAAATAATATACTATATACTATAACAATAATTATGATTTATTTAAAAAACATGATTATTATTTAGATTTATTTATTTAATATTAATTATTAATAAAATATATATGTAATATTTAATTCAATTATATTTTAACAAATAATAATATATTTATAAAATACATTGTATATTATATATCTAATCTGATATATTAAAATAATTTACAAATATGTAATTGTAATAAAAACATGAATAATAGTAATTATTATTATTTACTGCATTATTCAAAACATCAAGATACACAGAAACAGCCAACCTAGCACTAGAACAAATAAACAATATATGATTTATTAAAAAAACATGATTATTATTTTGATTTTATTTGATTAAATATTAATTATTAATAAAATATATATGTAATATTTAATGCAAATATATTTTAATAAATAATAATATATTTATAAAATACATTGTATACTATATATCTAATCTGATATATTACAATAATTTTAAAATATTTAATTGTAATGAAAACATGAATAATGGTAATTATTATTATTTACTGTAATATTCAAAACAGCAAGACACACAGAAACAGCCACTAGCACTAGAACATGAACATGGAACAATAATATGATTTATTAAAAAACATATTATTATTTTTATTTTATTATATAATTATAATTAAATATGAATTATTATTAAAATATATATGTAATATTTAATGCTAATATATTTTAATAAATAATAATATATTTATAAAATACAATGTATATTATATGTCTAACCTATCATCTGGGAACATATTTCTAAATACATTATTGTTCTTTTTTAATTACATTTTATTTATGAAAAAAATATGTTTGTACACTGTAAAAATATATTGTTGGTTTAACTTAAAAAATAAGTAACCTGGTTGCCTTAAAGTTTTAATTTAATTGAAATGGAAAAATTGAGTTAATACACTGATGGAGATTAATTTAATCACCAGAAACTCAAAATATTATGTTATCTGAACCACATAAATTAGGTTGATTTGAAAAAAAAGAAAAAATGTTGTGATTACAAATCATGAAAATATTTTGTTTATGATATGTTTATGATTAAATTTTTTTCTTCTATTTATATTTATGAAAAAAGTTTTTAAATCTGGATATTTTCTCCACTAAAACAATTTTGTTTCTCAAGTAAATGTGTCTTCAATTTTTTGCAGAAGTAATTCTGAACCATGAGTACACTAAAAAAATATTGTTGGTTTAACTTGAAAAAATGAAGTAACCTGGTTGCCTTAAAATTTGAAGTTCATATAAATGGAAAAAGTGAGTTAATACAATGAAGGAGATAATATAATAAAATATTATGTTGTATGAACTACATAAATTTGATTTGAAGTTGATTTGACAAAAGAAAAAATGCTGGGATTACAAATCATGAAAATATTTTTTTACAGTGAGATGATTCCAACAAACACACACATCAAGCATCCCATTATGCAAAATAATCATTTCCGCACTGCTGTGTGTTATTGTGTGCGCTTCATAAACTGCCTGTGGATTTGGGGTCTCTGAACACACCTCTTTGTGACTGGATCTCCTTCTTTGGCCTGCTCTAGAATATTCTTGATGGCATCATCTGACCCAGTTTCAGGAGTTCGGATGCGAGGAGTGATGCTCCCTGCCGAGAGAGAGAGAGAGAGAGAGAGAGAGGTGAGTGGGCCGGCTGATCAGAGAGCAGATCCAAAGCCTTGCGTTTGATTGCCAGATCAATGGCCGCCTTTGAGAAGCTGGCATCAAGTGAGAGTGCGCTAACATGTGAAAGCTTTACTTTCAAAAGTGAGGAAGAAAACAGCGCTGTGAGAGTATCACAACAAACACAGTGCGGAAGTAGTGCACAAATACAGTGATGTACAGGAAACTGGACTGATTCTCTCCGGGGGTCTGAGACGGTTCTGTGGGGTTGAGGATGAGACATCTTCAGGATGACAGATGGGCCTGTGGGATCGGTCATAGACTCAGTTCACAACACATTCATCTTCCATAATGGGAAATCAAATTAGAAGGACACAGCAGGTGGATAATAGTAGTTGTGATCTCTCTTGAAACTGTCAAGAACATTTCAGGATCATAATCAGCTAAAATCTAAAAAATATTGGGGTGTCTGAGGTGTCTGATCATCTCCATGTCTGAGGCCAATGTGACACGCATCTCGACGTATAGCCAACGATACGATACATTAAAGATACATACAGTAGGTGGACAACCAGAATGACACTTACCGCCGCGGCAAATCCACTACGGCAAAAATAAACCAGTCGTATTTCAAAGTCGTTCACGAAATGACCACCAGGTGGCGCAAAGGGACATTTAGCAAAAGCAAAACGTAATTATGTAAAATTAGCCTACATTTTAAATAGAATATAGCAAACTTTTATAGCAGAACATTTTATGAATCAAATTAAAATAGGCCTATCTCGCTGTCAGTGAAAATAATTGGGTGCTTTCAATGACGATATTGAGGAATGAGAAGATTAAAGAGCGCTTCTCTGCGCGCGCACACTGACTGCTGAACAACCGAACTTCTGGGCATTTATCGGTGACAAAAGTTGTGGTCGAGTGGTAGAACTTACGCATACGCATGCGATACGCATCTCGATACGATACTTTAAAGATACATATTGCGATGCGGTGCGATTCGATGCGTTTCAATGTAAAATACGATGCAATGGAGAAAAATATGATGCTATGCAGTTCAATATGGTATGGATAGTTAACTTTTAAATGATTTCATTCAGACATTCAGCAAATTATAAAGTAGCTTAAGTGCCATCTGACTTTTAACGCATCAAATACCAACAGAAATCAAAACCGGACAACCTCTGCTAGAAATCTTATAACGAGCCATGTTTGGGTATGTCTGTTCCAACATGACAGAGATCCACAAAATCAAAACACAAATGGGTTGCAAAAAGTATTAAATAAAAGGGGGCAAATAATTGTTCCCAATGTGTTTTGGAGAAAAATGTTTATTTCATAATGTGACTTTCAATTATTTTACTTCACTAAAAGATCAGATTTTAGCATTTTTTGTAATATCAAAAGTATAAACAATGCATATTTATTTTTTACATCCATTATTGATCATATCCAAGGGGGCAATTAATTCTGACCAGCACTGTGTATGTATGTATATATATATATATATATACTAAAAATGCTAGGTTGTTGTAGCCATATTAACTTTATAGCCCTGTAATTGTAGACAAATGTGGGCAGTCAGGTGTGATCCTAATTTTTATTTATTATATATGTTAAATCACTGTCTTCGATAAAGTTTTGTATATCCATTTATGATGTTTTTTTATTTTTATTCTGGGGGTATTTTTGAATTTATTTACTTCCAAAAGTACCATATTTTCTATGTAAATAATGCTTATTTTTATGTTTTATTTTTTTAAACTACATTAAACTATCATTCTAATAAGTTCTTAGAGCTAAAACCTAAAGATGAAGTGACTTTTCTGTCACCTGTTGTCTTATTTTGTCTTATTTTAGAATGCTCTAAATTACAGTTTTTCCCATTCATTTCTATGGGTGCCCATTTTTGACCCAAATACAAGATTAAGGAGGTTTTTTTCACCCACTTAAAATTGTAGAATTGAGTCAAAAACAATTGTGTGTTCAGGAGGCAAACTTAGGAAAAGTAGCCAAGTCTTGTACCGCTCAGATCAAGGGAAGTATTTTTTAAAAATAAATCAAAACTATTTTGGACAAATTTTGCCCACATTTGTCCAGAATACGGTTTTAGGATTAACCCAACTTTGGGTCAAATACGGACAAACCCAAACGTTGGGTTAAAAATGAAATTAAAAAATGTAACCCAATGGCTGGGTTTGTCCATATTTGACCCAAAGTTGTGTTAAAACAACCCAGCATTTTTTATAGTGCATATATATAAATATATATATATATATATATATATATATATATATATATATATATATATAGGTTGTTATAGCTAATGTGTTTGTGATGTAATAATTGCTGTAATGTCATTAAGGCGACTGCATCTTTAAACTGAGAGGCAGTCACTGTAATGAGTGTTGCAGTTTCTCTGGGTCGCTTGGGGTCACTCACCTCGCTGGCGGACCTGGATGGTGCGTAACGCCAGGATGTTCTGCTCATCTGACAGGAACTGCTTCATCTTGATGAAAGGCTCTTTGCCCTTGACGGTGAGTTTTCTCCAGGGTTTGGGTTCGAGCCAGGATCTCGCTGACCGGAGCCCTGCGAGAGGCCCAGCACGTAGTGACCGAACACACGCTGACCGATGTTGTGTTTCAGTAACTGCTCTTTGACCTGAAAAGCGATTTCTGCAGTGTCCACCTGGTCATCGTCTCCCGCCCCTGAGCTCCCGCTCTCCGATTGGTCGCTTGGCATGCCCGTCTCCATCGCGACTGGCATAGAGGCGTTCTGATTGGCTGACATGAGGGCCGCTTTAGCCGCGTAGAGGGCGGTGGGGAACGCCATGATGGAGGAGCCGTCTTTCTTGAAGTGGGGAGACAGGAGCTGCTTCTGCAGGAGCTGATCTCCGGGATGTCTCGCCTGAGAAGGGTGACACTGAGAAGGGGCGGGGCAGTTCCTGGGTGGAGGAGGGCGTGTCAGTGTTGGGCGGGCCTGGGCTGGAGGAAGTGCGCCCATTTATGGGCAGTGTTCCTGGAGGAGAGGAATACGACCCCGCCGGGCGACTTACGTTCTTGCTGGAGTCCTCAGAATGACCCTCATCTTATGCAGAGAGACAAGACGCATGTTGATTTGATAAAACTGAAAATAAAATCTGACTGGGTGAGCCATATAAACACAACTACTAAATAAATAAATAAAGTACTAAATATAAATAATTATCAATTATTTTATTTAATGATTATATTTTATTAGAATAAATGAATAAAAATGAAAAAATTAATGAAAAAAAAAGAAAGAAAAAAAAAGAAAAAAAATCATAAAAAAACACAAAATAAATACAATTAATTTAATTATATATGTAATAAATAATGTATGCATATGTGTGTATATATATATATATATATATATATATATATATATATATATATATATATATACAATTCAATAATAGCCATTTATATATACACATATATAAAATTTAAATAAAAAAAGCCATTTATACAGTTAAAAAAATATTTTTACTATTTCAATTGAATTTAATCACTAATTTTAATTGATGATTAAATATTAACAAACATATATAAATCATATATACACATTATTAATAATTATTTAATTTAATAACAAAAAAATAATTTAAAATTGAAATTCAATAAAAGCCATTTATACAATCAAAAAATATTTTTTTAATATTTGTACTATTTCATTTGAATTTAATCACTAATTTTAATTGATGATTAAATATTAGCAAACATATATAAATCAAAGTTAATAAATAAAAACACAAACAATATATATAGAATGATACAATTTAGCTAACATATTTTATCACATAAAATGTCTAGCTGTATTTTATTTTAGTATCAATCAGATACTATATACTATAAATATATATATTATATTTTGCATTTTATTGTAATTTTAGTAAAAATAAATTGTCATTTTGTTGTGTGTGTTTGTCATTTTTATTAGTTATATTAAAAATTAAAACAAAAAAGTCTATATAATGTTTTATTTCAGTAGATCAAGTTAAACTAAATGCAAATGAGAAATGTTGCTTTGATAACCAGCTGAAATAAATATTGTTTATAAAATATTATATATAATTTCAGTAATATTTTATTTCATTTTAGTTCAAATTTATTTAAATAACAAAAATATATATATTTTTATGGTATTAGTTTTAGTTAACTACAATATCCATTCTATCGGTACTTTAAAGACAGAAGAAAGAGTTTAGTGACGTGTCCGTGTGCAGAAACAGACTCACCACTGTTGTGTGAAACTCTGGACTTTATCCACAAGAAATTTGTGAGAGGGGAGAAAGGCTTCTTTGTCCAGCAGCAGTGCCTCAGTGGTTTTGGCCGATTCCTACACACACACACACACACACAGGCAGTTAAACTCTCATGATCAATGCAGATCTACATTATGGATGACGCTAGCGTGGCGTTTACACACAGATCACTGTGGCGTTTCCTCATTGACAGGGGTGAGTTTATTTGTCTTTTAGTTGAGAGGGTTCGTAACCTTACGTCAATAAAATGCAAAGCTGTTAAAAATCCTAAAGCTCTTTGCAGGAATAACACTTGTTTCACTCACCTGGGATGAACTTCCATTGGCTGATGCCAGTTTCATGGCTTTCAGGATGCTGCAGGACACACAACCACACGTTAACATCATCGTCCTGATGCATCATCGCTATATCTGTGTTCCTGGGAAGCTCACCTGAGTTCTGTTTTGATCTCTTCATAATCCATCTGGGACTGCAGTTTGGCCTCCAGGGTCTACAGACACATCACAATGTTAATTATGGGTCATTGTTAAATCAATACAGTCATGAGAGAAGCTGAAAGAACCAATATGTTGTAGTCTGATCTGTCTGGTTTCTTGTAAAATGAATAAGAAAGAAACACACATTGATTTAAAATTGCATGAAATTGCTAAATTTTGCATCATCTTTTGTGTTCACAGAGACTGCATTTATTTGATATATTATTACAATTTCAAAAAACAGTTTTTTCATGTGAATACATTTTAAAATATAATGTATTCCTGAATTTTTAGCATCATTACTCCAGTCTTCAGTCTACATGATCCTTCATCTCTGATTATTATTGATAATTTCTGATAGTTTCTGGAAACTGAAACATTATATTTCAAAACAAGGTTCAAAACAACAGCATTTATTTGAAATATAAATATTTTCTAACATTATAAATGTCTTTTTGTCACTTGTGATGCTTAATGAATATTAATTGCTTTGAAAAAATGTTACTGTAGAATGTCAGTTTACAGAAAGAGCACAAAGTTTGTTTATTTACACAATTTGTGCACTATTTTACACACGTAATGAATCTCTGGACTTTTAGATGTAATGTAAGTTGCCTTAGATAAAAGTACTGTAAATGGAGCTGAGAATACTGTGACTGTAATCTGAAATCAAACTTAAATCATAATCAAATTAGCCAAAAAGTTTTAATTAACTAGATGCAAGAGGTGGAAAATGTTAATGAAGGAAATGCAACTTTAAAACAACACAAACTGCAACAGTGGTTATTGAGTTACATAAAAACAATTAAAGGAGTAGTTCACTTTTTAAAAAAAACTTTTGCTGATAATTTACTCACCCCCATGTCATCCAAGATGTCCATGTCTTTCTTTCTTCAGTCGAAAAGAAATTAAGGTTTTTGATGAAAACATTCCAGGATTTTCTCCATATAATGGACTTCAATGGGGACCAAACGGTTTAAGGTCCAAATGAGAGTTTCAGTGCAGCTTCAAAGGGCTTTAAACGACACAAGACGATGAATAAGGGTCTTATCTAGTCGAAACGAGCGGCCATTTCAAAAATAAATTAAAAAGTGTAAGTTTTATAAGCACAAATGCTCGCCTTGCTCTGTTCTGTGATGCGCGTTCGTGACTCTCCTGTTCATACTCGTTCATCAAAATGAACGAATCTTTTTTGAGTCAGTTAGTTCATTTCATTCGTTGAATCAATCAAATGACTCTGAAAAGATAAGTTCATTTTAATGACCGTTTCGAACAGGAGAGTCACGAACGTGCATCACAGAACAGAGCAAGGCGAGCATTTGTGCTTATAAAACGTACATTTTTTAATAATTTTCTGAAATGGCCGCTCGTTTCGCTTGATAAGACCCTTATTCATAGTCTGGTCGTCGTTTCAAAGCCCTTTGAAGCTGACACTGAAGCTCTCATTCGGACCTTGAACCGTTTGGTCCCCATTGAAGTCCATTATATGGAGAAAATCCTGGAATGTTTTCATCAAAAATCTTAATTTCTTTTCGACTGAAGAAAGAAAGACATGGACATCTTGGATGACATGGGGTGAGTAAATTATCAGCAAAAGTTTTTTTTAAAGTGAACTACTCCGTTAAGCTAGTTGTAAAAGTATACCTTTAAACTATAATATACTGACCTCATATGAATGAAGTTTGATTTACTCTCACCTCTATAGCTTCTGACTTATAGGCCAGCTGCCGCTCCAGCTCTGCTATCTGATTAGCCGACGAGTCCTGGACTTCCTGTAAGGTGAACTGGAGTCTCTGGACGTTCTCGAGCAGTCTGAGGATCTCTCTGTCCTTGGAGAACAGCACCACCTCCAGCCGTGACAGCGAGCCCTCGTCTCGCTCCTCACGCTCCCTCTCCTGAGACCACCAATGAAAGGAGGAGATCAGGGGGACATGAAACTCTCTTTTCAACTTCAAAATACCATCCCGCTCTCTGGCTTCCTATAATCACGTCGCCTCAAAGAGCCACTAATGAGGTTTCAGTGGTGTGGGAGCAAGTGATCATTTCCCTGCACTTCTGATTGGACATGTTAAGGTGGCAATTTGTGGCGTCCGGCTTTCATCTGAAAGCGAGACTCGGTCTTTACCTCGTTGGGTCGGTCTTCTGACGGGCCGGTCCCTTTAGAAGTGCTCTGAGTGCCGGCGAGCTGCTCCCTCAGCCTCTCCACCTCCCTCTGGGCCAAATCTGCTCTCTGACATCAAACACACAAGTTTGCACAACTTTAGAGGAGCTGAACATTCGGCTTGTGTGTACCGTGAACGCCAAGAAGTTTTCAGACACTTAAAGTAGTAGTTCACTTTTCAAAAAACTTCTGCTGATAATTTACTCACCCCCATGTCATCCAAGATGTCCATGTCTTTCTTTCTTCAGTCGAAAAGAAATTAAGGTTTTTGATGAAAACATTCCAGGATTTTCTCCATATAATGGACTTCAATGGGGTCCAAACGGTTCAAGGTCCAAAAGACAGTTTCAGTGCAAACTGCAAACTTTTCAAAGGGCTTTAAACGATTTCAGACGATGAATAAGGGTCTTATCAAGCGAAACGAGCGCTCATTTCAAAAATAAATAACAAAGTTTAAGTTTTATAAGCACAAATGCTCGCCTTCTGTGACGCGCGTTCGTGACTCTCCTGTTCATCAAAATGAATGAATCCTTTTTTTGTGTCATTTGGTTCATTCAATGAACGAAATGAAAAGATTTGTTCATTTCGATGAACGAGTTTGAATAGGAGAGTCACGAACGCGCATCACACCCTAAACCTAACCATAAACAGAGCAAGGCAACCATTTGAGCTTATAAAACTTAAACTTTGTTATTTATTTATTAAATGACCGCTCGTTTCGCTTGATAAGACCCTTATTCATCGTCTGGAATTGTTTTAAAGCCCTTTGAACAGTTTGCAGTTTTCACTGAAACTCTCATTTGGACCTTGAACCGTTTGGACCCCATTGAAGTCCATTATATGGAGAAAATCCTGGAAAGTTTTCATCAAAAACCTTAATTTCTTTCAAACTGAAGAAAGAAAGACATGGACATTTTGGATGACATGGGGTGAGTAAATTATCAGCAAAAGTTTTTTTTTTTTAAGTCAAATACTTCTTTAACGCTGTAAAGTTTGAAATTATAGTCAGAAAAATTAACCAAACAGTTTAATTGTAACTGTGATACTCCAATTTCTAAGGTTTCTGATTTAAAACTTTAACGATAGAAAAAGTAAACATAAGAATAACTTTTATATTGTTAGTGATATTGCTATAAACACTTACTGGACTGAGGTTTACTTGATTATCCATACATCAGTTTTTAAATGTTCAAATGTGAGTATCAGATATGATCATCAAGCTTTTGAGGAAGGTTTATTTGTTCATCTATCATCATCATTTTATTGCATTGCATTATATGTTTTAAAACTACAGAGCTTTGATCATAAAACATTTGATCATATCATCTTACTAAGACATATTATTGGGAGTTGACAGCTGATATCATTATGCATTATATATGTAAGTATTCTGCTATACTGTTATAAAGATCTCACCGTATTTACATTAAAAGAATCATAATTTCATCTTGCTTTGGCCGTATAAAGATCAGTGTCTGCACCAAATTGCATATTTTTGCTCAGTTTGAGCCTCTGAATAAAATAGCAATGTTTTCTCCTTGAGTCCTCACTTTACCATAGGACATCTCAAATATGATTCTCATTTTTTAAATATTTTCTCTAATAAACTGTTAGATCATTATTGTCAGGCTTTACATGGTCGGTGTGGTTTAATAATTGTGACAATATACTATCCTACTTTTCCATCTTACATTATGGCAGCACAGTTACACTCTAAACATTTGAGTCAAATATGAACAAACCCAAATGTTGGGTTAAAAATGTCATTTAAAATACCCAACTTCAACTTTCACTTTCAACTGTACATTTTTTTATTACATTTTAACCCAACATTTGGGTTTGTCCATATTTGACCCAAATTTGGGCTGAAACAACCCAGCATTTTTTAGAGTGAATGATAAAAGCCACAGATAAATCATCTAATGTAATTTTTCTTTCTATTGCATCAATGCTAAAAAATGCTTCCTGTCTTTTTAAATAAGATAAACAGAGAGAGAGAATGTGAATTTCCCAAACACATCCATTTTACTTTAAGACCAAAATCACTTGAACGAGAATCATAATTATGACTTCCCAACTCGTACACAGGAGCTTCCCATGAGGACGCAGTTCCCAGAAAAGCTCCTGCAGCATTTGAGCACAGATGACACTTGCTTTGATAGTTTATTTCTAACACAATGACATTCACGCGTTTAAGTAGAACTCTAGTGTCAATACTGTTTCGATTTGCACTGTTTTTCCACTTAAAATGTCTTTCTTGAACATAAATGATGCTCACTTTGATATCTTCCATGCAATGATTTTCAGACACTTTTATGTCTTCTTTACACTCAATATCAACGCAGACTGTTGTTTAGTACACTGCACTGTAAAAATGCTACAGTGAAAAACTGTTAATTGGTTAATGGAACCTTTCCTTACTATATACGGTAAAAAACTCTGATAGATCTAATGGTAAATTTAATGTAATTTTACTGTAAAATACCAGTTAAATTTACAGTTTTTAAAGTGAAAATGAACAACTCATTGTATAATTTACGATTATGAATTGACGTAAATTGACATTCCCACAATTCCCTGTGTGACACTTTGCATTTGATGTATTTTTGTTGAAATAACTTCTTCTTAGTCTTTTTCGAATCAGTTATGTACATTAGGGTTTTATATGACATTTAATATTGTTAAATTTATGTTTATTGCCTTTTTACTGCTGTGATTGTTGGTTGTCAGTGTATTACAATGGTTCAAAACATATATTAATACTTCAAATAGTTGATAATTTAACATTAAATCAGATAATAAAAACGGTTTATTTCTGTAAATTTTAAGTTAAGACTGTAAAACCTTGTTACCATAAAGTCTTGCTACCGTATCTTTATATGGTAAATTTCTGGCAACCACAGCAGCCGGTATTTTACCGTAAATTGAACACGTTTTTTACAGTTTGTTAAAATTAGACAGTAAATTTTACGGTAAAAAAACGGCAGCTGTGGTTGCCAGAACTTTACCGTTAAAAATTATCGGTAGGAACGTAAATGGTTTTACAGACTTAACTTTTATTTACAGTAATAAACCGTATTTTATTTTCTGATAAAATGTGGATTTACCAATTTATTGACGTATTGATATCCGTTTTAGACCATTGAAATACACTGACAACCAACAATGAGTTACAAGAGCAATCGCAGCTCATCACAAGTGAATACTTGTATAAAGCAATACTTATTTAAAGAAGCTGCACAATGTCAATCACACAAACATTAAGCAACATCATGGTAACACACATAAAATAAAAAAATGCAATAAACATTAATTTAACAACATTAAATGTAACATAAAACCCTAATGTACATAACTGATTAGAAAAAAAAACAATAAAACTATGAGGAACCATAGTTATTTCAACAAAAAATACATAAAATGTGAAGTGTCACACAAGCAATTGTGGGAATGTCAATTTACGTTTTTTCACTGTAGATTATACAACGATTTGTTCTTTTTCACTTTCAAAAACTGTAAATTTAACGGTATTTTACTGTAAAATTATATTACAGTTATTTACCGTGTATAGTACGGAAACTTTCTGTTTACCAATTAACAGTTTTGCACTGAAGCATTTTTACAGTATTTTACCGTTAAAATCACTGTTATTTTTTACAGTGTAAAATACCGGCAATCAATACAAATCAGGACCAAACATTCCCCGAGATCCATAATCAAATGAACAATCAGGCCGGACGTAACGAGAACGCCCTCCAAACCCCAATCAGACGAGACTTGCGGGAGCAGAGAAACATCCGCGGCTGAAACGGCGAGTCTGCTTCGTTCTGCTGAGGTGCGCGTTTACTTGCAGGCACTTTCTTCTCAAACTGTTTACCTGCTCTGTCACACTCGGCCTGCTAATTAATGACTCATTTTCGAATCATTTATCTAAGAGCTGCTGGCAAAGGGAGAAAAAGCAAATCACAGTGGAAAAAAGGAAGCAATCAGCGCAATGAAGCAACTAACAGCCCTCCTCGTTCGCCACATCTCTCAGCATCCACCTCTCTCTCCTGTCCTCCGCCGCCCGCACGGCATCATGGGAAAGAGTGGTGGGTAATCACGGGCTCTGCGAGAGCGAGGGCGAGGAGGGTGGTGGGGGAGGAAGAGGGTCTAATTAAACTCAAAGTCTTGATTAGGAAGGTGATTATCTTCACGACGACGGCGTCTCAATCAGAGGCTGAGAAGGAGGGCACACACTCACCTGGTTGGCCTTCTCCCAGGTTCACCATTAGAGCTCCCATCTCCTCCACTCTGGAACACACAAAACACACGTTAAACATCCAACCTCCATCACACAGCTTCATCCCACTGAAGTGATGACAAGCGGTTCACTGAGCACGGCCAACAACGAGAGGAAGATATTTTGACGTTTTTTTGCCGTAAAGGAATTAAAAAACAGGTCCAGACTTCAGATAGACACCGTTGCACAAAGCGCTTAAAGGAGTAGTTAACTTTAAAAAACACTTTTGCTGATAATTTACTCACCCCTATGTCATCCAAGTCTTCCTCTCTTCAGTCGAAAAGAAATTAAGGTTTTTGATGAAAACATTCCAGGATTTTCTCCATATAATGGACTTCAATGGGGTCCAAACGGTTCAAGGTCCAAAAGACAGTTTCAGTGCAAACTGCAAACTGTCAAAAGGCTATAAACAATTCCAGACGATGAATAAGGGTCTTATGAAGCGAAAACGATCGATCATTTTAAAAATAAAATAACAAAGTTTAAGTTTTATAAGCTCAAATGCTCGCATTGCTCTGTTCTGTGATGTGCGTTCGAGACTCTCTGTTTGAACTCGTTCATCAAATGAACGAATATTTTTTCATGTCATTTGGTTTCATTCAATGAACGAAATGAATGAGTTGACTCTGGAAAAGATTTGTTCATTTTGATGAACGAGTTCGAACAGGAGAGTCACAAACGTGCGAAACAGAGCAAGGCAAGCATTTGTGCTTATAAAACTTAAACTTTTTTATTTATTTTTTAAATGAGCGATCGTTTCGCTTGATAAGACCCTTATTCATCGTCTGGTGTCGTTTAAAGCCCTTTGAAGCTGCACTGAAACTCTCATTTGGACCTTGAACCATTTGGACCCCATTGAAGTCCATTATATGGAGAAAATCCTGGAATGTTTTCATCAAAACCTTAATTTCTTTTCGACTGAAGAAAGAAAGACGTGGACATCTTGGATGACATGGGGGTGAGTATTTTTTTAAAGTGAACTACGACTCTGACTATCTTAAGTAGGACTACACTGCAATGCATTCTGGGTAAAATTAGACACTTTTCAGAACAAAAAACATGGCAGATCGTGTAAGCGAAAATAAATAAATATTGTATTTAGTAAAATATTATATATATATATATATATAGTATGTGTGTGTGTGTGTGTGTGTGTGTATATGTGTATATATATGTGTGTATATATATATATATATATATATGTGTGTAAAATATATTTTTCATATGTTTAAATAAAAACACATTTGTCTCACAAAAGTCTTGCATTTTTAGTGGCACATGGAAGTAAGAACTTCACATATTAACCCACGTTCATAAGGATATAGAGTCATCAGACTGATTCAAACTGGAAACTTTTAGAGTTTATTTGAGTGATTCATCAAAAGAACTGCCTTAGAAGAGTAAATTCTGCACTGGTTGCGATGCAAAGCGAAGGAAACTCACTGAATATCAGAAAACACTGATGTTGGATACAAATATTTTACATTGCCATGTAAATCACACAGCAGAAGAAATCCCGAACGGTCCACGTGAATCTGCCTAAAAAGGGTCCTTGTGCTTCACTCCAGAGAATACACCACAAATAGAAGAAATAAATAAATGAACAAGTTCAAAAGTTCTTAAGGGAGACACCGAAGTCACTAAAATGCAAGGTTTGCTGTCATTAGAGTCGAGCTGAGTCGCATCTTATCTAGCGGTGTGTTCGGCATCATCGTATCCCAACATGCCCACACACACGCGCGCGCTCGGCACAATCAGAGAGCTCTCATTTGAATAGCGTCTCGGGGAGATTATTCATAAGGTTTGTTTGAAGTTCAACGGTTTCCTCTCAGCCATCAGGGAGTTGATTTTCAAAAGGTGGAGAGGCAGCGGAATAAAGAGAAGTGAAAGATTGATTAAACATGCGAGTCTCTGAGGTTGCGCTGAAACAAAGATACCTTCTCAATTAGACGAGATTCGACTTTAAGAGCACAATCAGAGAAATTTAGTCTGAAGAGAGGGCCGTTCAGTGCGCTCGCGAGCCGCGCGGGCCTCTGTCGCTCTGAGTCAAGATCGCTAATGCAGTCGTATCATCAGAATCGAGCGAAAATTTGTTAGCTGAACAGAAACTGAAATACCTTTTTGATCTGAACTAAACAAAACCCATCTCAGGTTTACCACATCAGAACATATTTATTTCAGGTTTAATATGAACGTGCAAATATATTAAAGGACAGGATTTAAAGGGTTAGTTCACCCAAAAATGGAAATTATGTCATTAATGACTCGCCCTCATGTCCGTAAGACCTCCGTTCATCTTCAGAACACAGTTTAAGATAGTTCAGATTTAGTCCGAGAGATTTTCTGTCCTTCCATTGTAAATGTGAATTATTGTAAATGGACATTAATGTCCCTCAATGAAATAATGTAATAGTATTTAAAGTATTTAAAGGAGTAGTAAACTTTTGCTGATAATTTACTCACCACAATGTCAACCAAGATGTCCACGTCTTTCTTTCTTCAGTCGAAAAGAAATTAAGGTTTTTGATGAAAACATTCCAGGATTTTCTCCATATAATGGACTTCAATGGGGACCAAACGGTTCAAGGTCCAAATGAGAGTTTCAGTGCAAACTGTTCAAAGGGCTTTAAACAATTCCAGACGATGAATAAGGGTCTTATCAAGCGAAACGATCGCTCATTTAAAAAAATAATAACAAAGTTTAAGTTTTATAAGCACAAATGGTCGCCTTGCTCTGTTGATGTACGTTTGTGACTCTCCTGTTCGAACTCGTTCATCAAACTGAACGAATCTTTTTCCGAGTCAACTTGTTCATTTCATTCGTTGAATGAACCAAATGACACGAAAAAGGATCGTTCATTTGTCTTTTAAAGCCCTTTTAACAGTTTGCAGTTTGCACTCGAAACTGTCTTTTGGACCTTGAACCATTTGGTCCCCATTGAAGTCCATTATATGAAGAAAATCCTGGAATGTTTTCATCAAAAACCTTAATTTCTTTTCGACTGAAGAAAGAAAGACATGGACATCTTGGATGACATGGGGGAAACTACTCCTTTAAGTTGTAATTATATTTTACATATATGTGCAAAGTATTTTGTGAAGTACAGCGGTATCCCATAATGCAATGCACCCGACTTGTAACGTGTGCGCACCAAAAGTGCTAATCTGGAGAGATTTTGAACCCATGTCGGCTGGTTTCGGGTAAGAATCAGAGTTAAAATTGGGTATTTGACTAACTTTAAACCTTTAACTAAGGTCAGAGAAGTTCAATTTTGGATGAGACTGGAAATGGTAATTGTGTCACCATGTTTCATAGGAGCAACAGAGGGGAGAATAGATGCTCCGCGCAGACAAATCAGAACGTAGCTTGAGATGAAATCACAGAAACTATTCCAATGAACACAAAAAGGAAACAGCATAATATGGACACGTGTTTTCAATAAGTGTCTTACTTTTCCGCCTTTTCCTTGTCGTATTTACACCTCAGCTCCTGCAGCTCCGTTCGGGCCGAGGTCAGCGCTGTAAGACAGAGACACGGGTGCAATTACTGACCTCTGACCTCATATCAAGCCTCAGATGACCTCAGTGTTTGAGATGGATCTTACATGACTGGAGCGCTTTGATACGGTCCTCAGCCTGGCCGAGTCTGACAGGCAGTGAAATGTCTGATTCATGTTCCTCCCTGTGGAAACACATCCAGAGAGACGTTGCAGAGATCAGAACAGGAAGTGACTGAAACCCCCGCTGAGAAATCATGAAGCCGCTTGAATGGATCTCTGGAAACCAACAGCTGCTTTCATCTAAACATCTTATTCGCTGTTGGATTAGCAAAGGAAGATATTTGCTTTTAAAGAAAAGGACTACAACAAACGGCTGGTAGGGACTACACGACATTACTCCCGGGTAAGTGACATCACCAATCCTAAAATGTGCATAAGCCCCACCCCGGGAACACAGTCCATGTTGAGAAGAGGAAGAGTGGTTGTATAAGAACACGTTTGTGAGTCAGCTCAAACTTTAGCATCCATCTTTTCACATACAATAGAAAGTGACTCACAACAGTTCCTATATGAGCGATTTATAGATTATCATGAGAGAATATGCTAATTAAAGATTGTTAACTCCATATTAGCAACATAAATTCATCAACTAACCATTCAGAGATGTCCTGTTGCATTCTACATGTTGTCACTACTTCTTAGTCTCTCCATCTTTGACTGACTCCGTTTTAACATAAACAGTTTCTGACATTTTAGTGTCTCTGTGTGAGGAAATCGTAGCTGCTAACAAACACGAGCTCTTGAAACCCCGCCCAAAGCAGCAGCTCATTTGCATTTAAAGGGCCAGCCACAAAACAGTGCGTTTTTGCAAACCCTCAAAAAGTGACAACTTTAAAGGAGTAAATTAAATTGTGTCATTGTTTTGGAGCACACTTGCTTATAGATAACAGAAAGACTAATGTATTCATACTAAAAACCAAAAAACTTAAATTTTGATTTCATGGGGACTTTAAAATCTGAACAAATTCTGTCAGATCTTCCAGTGTGTTACTTACCTTCCTGCGGGTCCTGGTGGTTTTGGAGTGGGGCGTTCTGTGTGCTGTTTGGTGTCATCATGGGCCGCTGGGTCGACGCCTCCCCCGTCTCCACGGTTACAGGCCCCTCCTCTGTGTGTTCTAAACACATTTATTTAAATGTTGTAACATTGTAACTAGCCCACATTCTCTTTGGAATAACAAGTGCAACCTAACAGTGTTAAGAATATTTAAAAACATTATAAAGTTACAATACTGTTTTTTTTTAATAAATTAAGATTTTAATTCAGCAAGGATGCATTAAATTGATCAAAAGTGAAATTAAAGACATTAATAATGCTACAAAAGATTTCTATTTCAAATTATTGCTGTTTTTATTAACTCTTAAAGTGATTTCTGAAGGATCATGTGACACTGAAGACTGGAGTAATGATGCTGAAAATTCATCACAGGAATAAATTACACTTTATTTATTTATATAGAAAACCGTCACAATCACGTTATTTTAGACTCGTTGTGTATTATCATCATCTGCCTTCGTCACTCATTTGTTGTTCATCTGTGCACATCATTATCATGGGGATGGACTCAAAAAATAACCAAAATAATTCAACAATCAATTCCTAAATCATGAATTGGTGAATGTTTGAAGTTACATCAGAAATTATCAAAAGTCTCCAGTTAGAGAATCAGTCAAATGTTTGTGTCTGCGAAAGTGTTGTATTTTACAGTGTGTGTGTGCATGTGTGTTGAGTGTGTGTAGACTGACCTGCTTTGTCAAGGCACTCCAGGTGTCTCCTCCAGTTCTCAGAGGTTTCTATGACCAGAGCATCACCTTCAGGGGCCGGACGCTGTAGATCTGCCAGTCGCTCCTGTGTGGCTTCCAGCAGCGGAGCTCGGATCTGTACAAACACACACACACACAAAGAGACATAAAGCTAAATCAGTGTGCGGTTACCTGGGCGAAACAGCTCCGTTGTCCATAGTCAATAGCATAGCGATTCATATACTGTAGCACCGCTCACACTGAAGTCACTTTAAAAGCAGGTAGCTTTCTGTTGGTCGTGGTGAATGTGCATGACCAACTTTAACATCATCACAATCTGAGGGAAATATTAAACCTTCTAGTGAAACTCCTGATCCTGTGGACTCCTATTGAAACGGCCGTCATCATTCCCATTTAAAACATCAGTAACACTTTAAAATAAGGTCCCTTAAAGGAGTAGTTCACTTTAAAAAAAATATTTTGCTGATAATTTACTTATCCCCATGTCATCCAAGATGTCCATGTCTTTCTTTCTTCAGTCGAAAAGAAATTAAGTTTTTTGATGAAAACATTCCAGGATTTTCTCCATATAATGGACTTCAATGGGGTCCAAACGGTTCAAGGTCCAAAAGACACTTCAGACTGCAAACTGTTCAAAGGGCTTTAAACGATTCCAGACGATGAATAAGGGTCTTATCAAGCGAAACAATCACTCATTTCAAAAATATATAACAAACTTTACGTTTTATAAGCACAAATGCTTGCCTTGCGAATCTTTTTGTTTTAGTCATTTGGTTAAATTCAACGAATGAAATGAACAAATGACTCTGAAAAAAGATTGATACCCATTGAAGTCCATTATATGGAAAAAAATCCTGGAAAGTTTTCATCAAAAACCTTAATTTCTTTTCGATTGAAGAAAGAAAGACATGGACAATAAATTATCAGCAAAAGTTTTTTTTAAAGTGAACTACTTCGTATTAAATGTATCAATGCATTAACTAACAATGAGCAATGCATTTGCTTAATATTAACAGATACATTTTTTTAAAATAATGCATTAGTAAATATTGCAATTAACAATAACTAAGATTACATGCTTTAGAAGCATTGCTCATGGTTAACTAATGTAGTGAACGGATCCTTATTGTCTAAGTGTTCCCAAAAAAATCCCACATCAGACATCAGGCCTAAAAAGCACCAACCTCAGCTGCTTAACTCGCTCCCAAATACTTATCTAGACAAATCCAACAAAGTAGAAGAGGATAAAAAGTCACCCGAAAAAGAAATAGCATATATATGTATATAAAAAAGGTGAGATTCTTTAGCACAACAGAGGAGCTGTTTTGCAATGCATGTGCTCAGTGAGGGGCCCATGGGGCCAACTAGGAGGCTGTTTCTGCGCTAACAAGTCTCCTCTGGATCATTTGATCATTTAAATTATTATGCCAGGAATCCTCAGGAGGCGACTCGGCTCTCCACATCACAGGGCTGTTTTTAATCTTCCGTCTTCCCTTCTCTTCCCTGAAAAAGTTCAGCTCTGCGCGGCTCAGAGAGGAGTCGCGCTCCTGTTGTGTACCTGGCAAAGGAGGTGACTCCCCGAACCGAGGAGGCTCATGGGAGCGGGCTGGCACGGGGAGGGGGATGCAAGTCTTTCAACAACCAAAAGAAGAGGGAAATCGCTTCTTTTTCCTCCTCGACCCGTGACGGCTTTCATCCTGCGCGACAGGGGTCCTGATCCGCTCACTTTCTCCGACGCTCAACTGGAGACAGCATCGGATCTGCCAAACATCCCTGGAAACGCGCGGACAGAAGACGTTTCCTCCCAACCGATTCGAGGTCAGACGCGGAGGCCGCGAGGGCGAGTGGCGTATTTAATAAATCAGCATGCGAGACTTTATAAATGCAGAGCGCATGCACGTGTGTGCTTTGTTACAAAAGCACGGTGGATATTGCGTCAGTCACTCGGGACACTGCTTTTAAGAGTAGTATAACTCCTTTTACACAAAGACAACGGATTAAATCAGTGCGCTTCTGCGCATTGAACTCCTTATCGCTTTCTTTTAAGTTCTAATGATCAAACCCTTCAGGCTTTATTCTTCGAACGCAACCAGAGATTCTCCTCAATCAGAGAAGCTCTGCAAACTCAATGCGTTTGTGAGACGGCAGAAATCACATTATGGAAGCCGCTGAGATATTAAAGTGTGTGTTTGTGTATCTGAATGATGTCGGGATGCATCTGCATTAAACTGTACTGGGAAGTGATCAAACCAGAGACATATTGCATGTGGCTTCTGCTTAATTTCCAGGGAAAGAAACCAATAACACAGTGTCAAAAGGGATATTTCTTTGCACATGTACTAAAGCAAAACATTTTATATTTTTCCTGGCATGGTCCCATAGTATTTCAGCTTTTTTGTTGATATTCTAGGAAAGACCATGAAGTTCAGTAATACTGGAAAAAAAAAATAACATAGGATTACTATTTGATTTTTGGATGGTACTTTCGAAATTCATGTACCGTGCTATTTACATGATGCTACAAGGAAATACACTCACCTAAAGGATTATTAGGAACACCTGTTCAATTTCTCATTAATGCAATTATCTAATCAACCAATCACATGACAGTTGCTTCAATGCATGTAGGGGTGTGGTCCTGGTCAAGACAATCTCCTGAACTCCAAACTGAATGTCAGAATGGGAAAGAAAGGTGATTTAAGCAATTTTGAGCGTGGCATGGTTGTTGGTCTGAGTATTTCACAATCTGCTCAGTTACTGGGATTTTCACACACAACCATTTCTCAGGGTTTACAAAGAATGGTGTGAAAAGGGAAAAACATCCAGTATGCGGCAGTCCTGTGGGCGAAAATGCCTTGTTGATGCGAGAGGTCAGAGGAGAATGGGCAGACTGATTCAAGCTGATAGAAGAGCAACTTTGACTGAAATAACCACTCGTTACAACCGAGGTATGCAGCAAAGCATTTGTGAAGCCACAACACACACAACCTTGAGGCGGATGGGCTACAACAGCAGAAGACCCCACCGGGTACCACTCATCTCCACTACAAAGAGGAAAAAGAGGCTACAATTTGCAAGAGCTCAACACAATTGGACAGTTGAAGACTGGAAAAATGTTGCCTGGTCTCATGAGTCTCGATTTCTGTTGAGACATTCAGATGGTAGAGTCAGAATTTGGCGTAAACAGAATGAGAACATGGATCCATCATGCCTTGTTACCACTGTGCAGGCTGGTGGTGGTGGTGTAATGGTGTGAGGGATGTTTTCTTGGCACACTTTAGGCCCCTTAGTGCCAATTGGGCATCGTTTAAATGCCACGGCCTTCCTGAGCATTGTTTCTGACCATGTCTTGTCCATCCCTTTATGGCCACCATGTCCCCATCCTCTGATGGCTACTTCCAGCAGGATAATACACCATGTCACAAAGCTGGAATCATTTCAAATTGGTTTCTTGAACATGACAATGAGTTCACTGTACTAAAATGGCCCCACAGTCACCAGATCTCAACCCAATAGAGCATCTTTGGGATGTGGTGGAACGGGAACTTCGTGCCCTGGATGTGCATCCCACAAATCTCCATCAACTGCAAGATGCGATCCAATCAATATGGGCCAACATTTCTAAAGAATGCTTTCAGCACCTTGTTGAATCAATGCCACGTAGAATTAAGGCAGTTCTGAAGGTGAAAGGGGGTCAAACTATTAGTATGGTGTTCCTAATAATCCTTTAGGTGAGTGGACATCACAGCAGTACCATAGAAAGTACATGAATTTCAGTATCTTGGTATATTACCTTATAATATACCATAAAATTGCCATAAACCATCGTTCTATCATGGTACAGCCAAAGCTTTTTTGACATGTATGTACCATAGTATAATATGGTACTCCAAGGTCCATAAAAATCATGCTTTTTTGACAAAAGGTTATTATTGGAGTAAAAATGTAAATACCATAGTATTGCATATATAATACACCGCCCAAAAAATGAAGATTCTGTCATCATTTACCAAAGGAAGTCAAAAGAATTATGTACAGGATTAATTACGTATTATAATTATATAGAATGTCCAAGTAGCACATATAATTCAATTAATTGTGAATAATTTAATACTTTTTTTGGAGGGGGAAATATATTTCATCTTATACTCCAGTAATTACTAAATATTTAGTCTATGGAGGTAACACTTTGGAAAATCAGCTTTCATCGCATGTTAATTTGTTTTCCCCATACAAAACGATGTCAGATCTGCAATACTAAAATAACAGTCACGTTCATTCTGTTCAATTTGCTTTGTGCTGTAAAGTTTATTCATGTTGATTACGGCGGCTATTAGAGAGTGCCAAACATATTCTATCAAATCAGATGCAATCATCCCCTGATTAAATGAAGTGTTAATGGCAGGTAAAGGAGGACGAGTCTGGGTTTGGACATCACAGATCGTCGATTATCTTTAATGAATCTGTCCTTTAACCGTCCATGTACATACACCGCTCGTTTTCTCATTTCTCCATAACTTCATTACACTTGATTGGATGTTTGCCTTCAGGTCATGTTAACTAATACCACCAACCTCCTTATAGACTGTTATAAATCATAACCACACACACAAAAAAACAAAACAATCAATTTCAACATGTGTACAGAACATTAATATGAGAATATGAGAATTTCTGGTAGTATGTTATCCCACACATAACCACACTACTGGTGCTATTTCAGCTGTAATTCTACTTTATTGAATTGCCAGAAGTATTTATTTCTGGAAACCACCTGCAGAATCAAACATGCACAATAAGAGGTCACATGACGATGATATAGCATATACCCTCCATCACTGCATGCTGCATTGTTTCATTTATTCAAAAAGAAGTATTCAGTGCACAGCATGCAGTAAACACTGAACCCAGCCTTTGTTCCTGGAGCTCAAACAGCATGGCTCTTGCACACCAATATCAGCTCGATTTATAGGGAATGCATGAAGTGATACAACAAAAACTTGAATAAAATGTAAATCAGTTTGGAAAAAGTATCTGCCAAATGTATAAGCGTATACTTCTGTTCTAAAGCAAATTACTTCTGTTTAATTCAGCAAGGATTTTAATAAAATTGACCAAAAGTGACAGAAAAGACTTTTATAATGTTTCAAAAGAGTTTTTGGTAACACTTTACAATAAGGTTTCATTAGTTAGTTAACATGAACTAAGACTGAGCAATACTTCTACAGCATTGGTCCAAGTTAATGTTCAGCATTTACTAGTATATTATTAAAACTGAAAGTTGTATGTATTTTTATAACATTAAAGGCACAATAAGTAGGGTTTTTTTTCACCACAAGAGGGCGCAGTTTCCAACAATAACACAGGCGTAGGTTGATGATGCAGTGACGAGCTGAATGATGGGACTTGCTGTCAAGCTGATGGATCTAATAAAGTTTATGGATGAGTGCAAACATTCATGTTTTTTAACATTACAGTGGTATGAAGCAGGTCGCGATTGCTAAAGAGACAGATATCACACTCGAGTCCCGCGGATATAAAGGAATAAGGACATTTAATTCTACCGAACTAACCGCAAGTACTGGATTAATACTCACACAGGTCATTTTATTAGATGAATTAAACTTGTGAGGTAACACAGCGCTGCTTCACTTGCTCTAACGTTACACTACCACACTAAACGGCATTTAAATGTGTTGAAAGTCTGCTTGCCATGGTCTATGTTTGAAAGAAACAAGAACTGCGAAGCCGCTAAACGTTGCTCACTACGCAGCGGTCCACGTCTGTTGCCATGGTTACGTTATGGCTATGGCAGCATGAACGGAAACCGAAGGATAGCGCGGATATTGTGTCATTGACAGGCGACATTTTCCCCGGGATGGCCACTTATTTAAAATTGGAATTTCTCTTAAATGAAATAACTTTGGAGACTTTTGGGATATTGTCAGTACACAACTGCAGGAAATACATCAGTGCAAGTGATTTTTAGATATTTTATTACCTTTAAAGAAATATTATACCTTTAAATATTATACCTTTTAAATGTTATACCTTTAAAGAATGCACTGTGAACTAACATGAACAACCAATGAACAACACTATTTTTTATTAATATTAAAAAGGTTTAAGTACTGTAACAAATGTATTTCTCATTATTAGTTATGTAGGTAATGGATTAAAAAAATAACAAAATGAGACCTTATATGTTAAAATGTTACCGATTTTTTATTTCAAATAAATGCTGTTCTTTTGAACTTTCTGTGCATCAAAGAATCCTAAATTTCTTTTTTATCAAAGTTTCTGTAAAAATATGAACTGTTTTGAGCTGCGATAATTATCAGAACTGTTTCTTGAGCAGTAAATCATCATATTAGAGTGATTTCTGTAGGATCATGTGACACTGAAGAATGATGCTGAAAATGCAGCTATGATCACTGGAATAAATTACACTTTAAAATATATTCACATAGAAAAAATGCTATTTTAAATTGTAATAATATTTCACAATATTACTAATTTTACTGTATTTTGGGTCATATAAATGCAGCCTTAGTGAGCAGAAGAGACTTCTTTCAAAAACATTTAGACGGTATTTCAACAGCATGTTGCATTTTTTATGAGTCGCATGAGGCAATTTGCTACTTCTAAAAAAAAAAAATTGAAAAAAGAAAAATCTCGGAAACCCTTAATTTGTAGTTTCCCTCTCAAACGTGATTGGATTGTGCAGGCGCCACTGATTGGGACAGCCTATCAGCAATCACCTTCAGCTTTGCGCCAAAGTCAACTCCATGGTCAGATTCAGATAAGAGACAAAACCATGGACGAAACAATGGATGAAGATGCAGCCGGTCCATCCCGGGAATGTGCCAACTGGGCCCCACCTCGCCAAACTATTTCAATTATCTGAATTTTCTGAAATTTTCTGAAATGTTAAATAAAGCAATGTGGTAAAAAGCCGAAAATAACTTGATTTCATTTTCAATTCCTTTTACATTCTCCAAGGTATTAACATTTTTCATAACTCCATGTAGGACGTTTCTGTACATAAATGTTAGCACTGTTGCAGTAGTAATGCAATCTTTAGAAAATGTACTCTTGATACTCAAGTGCTTTTAAAAAACAAGTATTCAAGCAGACATCTGACTGTAGTATACTTGTACTTGAGTAAAATTTAGCAAGGTGTATAAAGCTGTGTACTCTGTCTGGCTCGATGACACTTTATGACATTTTTTGCGAACTGTGTTCCACAAAAATCAGCTTTTCGTCTCCTGCTTTCAACTCTAATTAAGATGCTTTTCATGAAAGTTCATCTTCCCTCATACCTGATAAAACGACAGCGTAAACTCTCCGCGCCTGATGCAACATCCCCCAACTGATGAGCCAACCCCATCCAACAAAAACCCCATCGATTCCTGTCCCGCGGCCTGCAGACGAGACGCCGCGCGCATCTGAAACTCACTCCAGTCGTGAGCAGGTGTGTCAGGGCGGTCTGTCTCGGCCCTGTCAGCGCTACACCGTCATTAGCAGCGGGGAGCGCGCGCATCTCTCTGGGCCCTCTGTAATTACGCTCTGACATAATTAACCCAGCAAGCCCATTAGCCTAGCGCCGACTGCAAAAAAAAGCTTTGCTATAATTATTTGTTGTGTGCATGCTAATGAGACCAGCTGTGCGCCCATCGTACAACACGAACAAATTAATTTACAAGGCTGCGCTTTAAGGGTTTTTTTTCCCTTGTACCTCTCAAATACACACTCAAAAAGCGTCACTACTTTTTTGACTATTAAGTGGATGCACAAAGTTCAAAAACTGTCTCTTGTCAGACGAGCTGCTGGGGGTGAACTCTAGTGTTTCCAGCAAATCAATTAGAAATACAAGTCAACTTCTTATTTTAAGCGAAACAAAAAGTGGAAATTTATTCCAAGTATATCTGCAGAAAACTATATATATGTGTGTGTGTGTGTGTGTGTGTGTGTGTGTGTGTGTGTGTGTGTGTGTGTGTGTGTGTGTGTGTGTGTGTGTGTGTGTGTGTGTGTGTGTGTGTGTGTAGAGAGAGAAACTATTACACTAAACATCTGCAGACAGAGCATATTTGGATTTAAAACCCCATACATTCTTCATGATTTACACTTTAGCCAGATTATTATGGATATAAAGTGAAGTTAGATGAGGAATACATTACAATAATACAAACTTAAAGGGATGGATCACTTTGAAATTAATTTTTGATATGTTTTATCTTACCTCAAGGGCATCCAAGACGTAGGTGTCTTTGTTTCTGCAGTATTTTCAATTTTGATATTTTTAGGTCAAACCGTTCTTGTCTGTCAGTCATATAATGGAGGTCTATGGTCACCACCTCAAAGAGCATGCACAGAGAAGTCCAAATTAAACATGATTTAATGACTCGTAAATGTAAGTACACATTGATGGCCTAAGACACGAAATGAGCGGTTTGTGTGAGAAAACGAACAGTATTTATATCATTTTACCTCTTGTTACCACAGACCGAAGCGTCCACGCCGTCAGATCACTTGAACATGTCTGTGATTACAAGAGGTAAAAATTACATAAATACTGTTAGTTTTCTTACACAAACCACTCGTTTCGTGTCTTAGGCCATTCAATGTGTACTTACATTTACGAGTCATTAAATCATGTTTAATTTGGACTTCTCTGTGCATGCTCTTTGAGGTGGTGACCATAGACCTCCATTATATGACTGACAGACAAGACGGTTTGACCTAAAAATATAAAATTAAAAATCTATCTATCTGAAATCATTCAGTACCACAGTATACATCACACAATATCTCACAGTAATATTAAATTTTCATCCGATACCATCAAAGTGACATATTTTAACGTTTTCTCTCTGTACAACCATGGGAACATTGTGACCTGATCTTAAATGTACCATGAAAAACACCATTGAAACTTAAATTCCTCTCATTTTAACATTCAACATGTCTTTGCCCTTCATACTGGAGCGGTAATAATAAATGCTTCTGCAAAAGCCTTGATGAAGAAAGTAATAACGTGGAGAGAGAACGAGGTAAAGAGAGAGTTGCGTCTCTTCCTACGACTGCGTGCGCTGAAAGACAAACTTGCCACTCAAAGCCTTTTTGTTTTAGTGGCGTTGTGAAGGACACAGTCGGACAAACATCAATAAGAATCAGCTGTGAAGTGCGCTTGAAAGCGGCGCAGAGGAGCAGCTGCGCGAGGCTCCGCTAGAGACGAGTGATCTCAATAAAAGATGAAGGATACAAACAAGAGGAAAGCCAACGGATTGGCCGAGAGAGGCCAAGCATTTGTGTTAACTCTGGAATATTAACTGAAGGCCACCAGGATGATTTCAGGAGACGCTGGTGACGTCTAGTGCCACGCAAATCTGAGTCATGGCTTTATGAACATGGTGCAAAAGCTGTGAGTGATTCAGATAAAGTCATATTCACAACCTGACTAAAAAAAGACACTTCAAATCACTTCAGTTTTCTGAATGTCATTGCATTAGAATTCAAGATTTCAAAGATGCATTTAGACACTTTACAAGCAAACATTTGACAACATTTTGGCTCCACATACTTGAAACAAGACTGACTTGCAAATAAAACATGCATTGTATATGAGTCGTTATTTTGAATCTTTTCAAAACCAGTCTGAACGAATGAACCAAAAGATTTGCTTACTTGAGACTCCGCTGTTCTGAGCGGTTCTCCATGTAACATCTCAGACTCCACCTGGTGTTAATGAATTTTATAATTGCTTAAATGCAACTTTTGGTTTGGTCCTAAATGAGCTGATCTTTGAACTGAACTGGGACACTTACAATTCGTTAGCCATTTTGTGTTTTTTCTTGTTTTCCAAAGACATTGAAATATGACTTAGGCATTTATGCTATGAGGCTAACGAACTGCAATAAAAAAACATATTCATAAAGCTTGATCAAAAAAAGTAAACAGGCAGCATTATGTGTTGTAAACATAGCTATGGCTTATTGGAGTGTTTTGCATGTAATGAATAACTGAATCGCTTTTGTTGAATCAGTTCTTTGAAACGAAAAGTTCAAACTCATTTTTACCACTCATTATTACATAAATGCCAATGGGCTGAGAAAATAAGCTTAATTCAAAACATAATCTCATCAAAATCATAATTTTGCTTGTTTTAAGGACGTTTAAAATTAGCTTTTTGAAGTCAGAATTGTGAGAAATAAAGTCGCAATTCTGAGAGATAAAGTCTCAACTGCGAGATGTAAAGTTGCAATTCTGAGAAATAAAGTCGCAATTCTGAGAAATAAAGTCTCAATTCTGAGAAATAAAGTCGCAATTCTGAGAAATAAAGTCGCAATTCTGAGAAATAAAGTCGCAATTCTAGAAAGTTGCAATTCTGAGAAATAAAAGTCGCAATTCTGAGAAATAAAGTCGCAATTACGAGATGTAGTCGCAATTCTGAGAAATAAAGTTGCAATTCTGAGAAAGTTGCAATTCTGAGAAATAAAAGTCGCAATTCTGAGAAATAAAGTCACAATTACGAGATGTAGTCGCAATTCTAGAAATAAAGTTGCAATTCTGAGAAAGTTGCAATTCTGAGAAAATAAAAGTCGCAATTCTGAGAAAATAAAGTCGCAATTACGAGATGTAGTCGCAATTCTGAGAAATGAAAGTCGCAATTGCGAGATATAAAGTTGCAAATCTAAGAAATAAAGTCGCAATTCTGAGAAATAAAGTTGCAATTCTGAGAAAGTTTTAATTCTGAGAGATAAAAGTCGCAATTCTGAGAAATAAAGTCGCAATTGCCAAGATATAAAGTTGCAAATCTAAGAAATAAAGCCGCAATTCTGAGAAATGAAGTTGCAATTCTGAGAAAATTTTAGTTCTGAGAGATAAAAGTCGCAATTCTGAGAAATAAAGTCGCAATTACGAGATGTATTTGCAATTCTGAGAAATAAAGTCTCAATTGCGAGATATGAAGTTGCAAATCTAAGAAATAAAGTCGCAATTCTGAGAAATAAAGTTGCAATTCTGAGAAAGTTTTAATTCTGAGAAATAAAAGTCGGAATTACGAGATGTAGTCGCAATTCTGAGAAATAAAGTCGCAATTCTGAGAAATAAAGTCGCAATTGTGAGAAAAAAGACAGAATTGAGACTTTTTTAGCACAATTGCGAGTTTACATCTCGCAATTCTGACTTTATAACACATAATTGCGAGTTTATATCTCTGAAATTCTGGCATCTTTTCTCAAAATTGTGAGATATAAACTCGCAATTGCAAGTTATCTGGCCAAATCTAAGGAAAACAAGACAAATTTTTTCCCTCTCAGAATAGTTTATATCTCACAATTATGACTTTATATCACACATTTCTGACTTTATATCACTCAATTATGACTTTATATCACGCAATTCTAACTTTACATCTTGCAATTCTGACTTTATATCTCGCAATTCTGACTTTATATCACGCAATTCTGAGAAATAAAGTTGCAATTCTGAGAAAGTTTTAATTCTGAGAAATAAAGTTGCAATTCTGAGAAAGTTTTAATTCTGAGAAATAAAGTCGCAATTATGAGATGTAGTCGCAATAAAGTCAGAATTGCGAGATGTAAACTCGCAAATGTGAGAAAAAAGTCAGAATTGTGAGATAAAAAGTCGCAATTACCTTTTTTATTTTTCATTAAGTGGCGGAAACAAGCTTCCATACATTTGTATACGTCCAAATACTTTGAGGCAACTGTATTCAGTCACATTTCCATGCACACAAACTCTACAATTACTTCATATAATTTACCATTATTTCATCAGGCAAGGCACTTAAAAACTTCATTATTTCCATGATGGTCTGTCAAGAGGATATAGTGTACTGAAAGATGCTCAGACACGTGAAGCCTTATATATTCACCTTCTCAAACACGCACACACACACACACTTGTGTGTCTCCCGGTGGGCTTGTTCTCTATAGGGACTCATTGGCCGGGCAGCACTTTTATGAACATAATGCATTATTAAACATCTCAAACATCTCCTGGGCTTTGTGTTTATTACTGCTCTTACAAATCATCAGTACATAATCTCTGGCGGCCACAGAGATCTCTCTCTACAAACACACACACACACACACACACACACACACACACACACACACACACACAGGATCTCTAGCGAAAAATACCCTGAAAGTGTTGCATCTTCAACAATAAGACACCCAAAGTGTGAACTACTAATGAAACATGTGACACGGTCCCGGAGGACCTCACGACCACAAACAACCAGAACACTAGTTTCTTTATTTTCTAGATGAAAAGGTGAGTCTAAGCATGTTATTTTTTAAGGGTACAAAAACTACAGTATTTCATGTGAGTTTCACTTTCAGTCTACAGGAAAATAATGAACTACACAAAATACTGTCACTCTTCCATGAAAACAGTGACATAAAGAGGCTTACAGATGCGTGAGGTGAAAAATACATCCTGCTGTAAGCGATTCAATACACACATGATAAATTACATCTCAAACTGTCATGAACTTTGAATTCTTGAATGTTAAAGAGTTTACTGGCCATCGTGTCTTTCCAGACCTGTATGACTTGAATTTATTGAGCACAAAAGGAGGAGCTGATCAACGTTAAATGAAGATGCACACTGTAGGCTCCAAAATGACAGAAAAAACATAATAAAAGCACCAAAAAAGCTTAATATGATTCATGCACTTGCATGCCAAGTTTGTGTGAAGAACAGAACCAATTTAAGTCATTATTCACTGATCCACAGATCTCAAATATCACGTTTGCATTCAAAATGCGCCCATTAACACCACGTTTGACAATGATATAAGCAAATGCAACACAATATTCATTTTATCGTGATTATTAAAATAATCAAAATAAACTATTTGAGCTATTTAACTATTGGTCTGTTCATCAAACAACCATCAAATGACTTGAGAAAATGTGGAATATAGTGCAAGATTAAATTTTTATAACAATTTAATGGTGCTTTTTGAGCCTGAAAGTACATGCAAAACGAAAGTTAAAGCCCAAATTTAAGCCGCTGATTCACAGCTCTCAAATGTAATATTTTCATTCAGAATGGGGACATCAACCATATGTTTGACATCAGTGACGCCAAATATTAAACCCAAATGATTTGAGCGCTAGCCTACAGAGGAAGATTAGCAGTGAATGATGTCTTAAACTTTTGTGTTCCTCAAATAAAGCATCAAATGACTTCAGACAACTTGGAAATAGCGCAAGAGTCGTATGAACTACTTTTTAAAACACTTTAAATTCGCTTTTTTGTCCTATTTGGAGCCTGACGGTACTGTACACTCTAAAAAATGCTGGGCTGTTTTAACCCAATTTTGGGTCAAATATGGACAAACCCAAACACTGGGTTAAAAAATTTAATTTAAAAATGTAACCCAATGGCTGGGTTAAAAACCATATTTGACCCAATATTGGGTTAAAATTGGGTTAAAAGTAGGATTGAGCAACGATTAATCGCGATTAATCGCATCCAAAATAAAAGTTTGTGTTTACGTAATATATGTGTGCGTAGTGTGTATAATTATTTTGTATATATAAATACACACACATGCATGTTTATATTTAAGAAAAATGTGTTCTTAATATTTCAAATATTTATACATAATATTAATTATGTATAAATACATATAAAGTATATACATGCAAATATTTCTTAAATATATACCGGTCAAAAGTTTAAGATCGGTAAGATTTTTTATGTTTTTAAAAGAAGTCTCTTCTGCTCACCAAGGCTGCAATTTTTTTATGAAAAATACACAAAAAACAAAGTAATATTGTGAAATATTATGATAATTTAAAATGACTTTTTTATGTTAATATATATTCAAATGTAATTTATTCCTCTGAAAAAAGCTGAATTTTCAGCATCATTACTCCAGTCTTCAGTGTCACATGATCCTTCACAAATCATTCTAATGTGATGATTTTATGCTCCAAAAACATGTATGATTATTATCCATGTTGAAAACAGTTTTTTACATTTTTATTTCAGGATTCTTTGATGAATAGAAAGTTCAAAAGAACAGCATTTATTTAATTAGAATCTTTACTAACATTATAAATGTAAACTTTTAATTCAATGTAACTCATCCTTGATGAATAGAAGTATTGATTTCTTATTTATTTCCCCCAAAAATAAAATACAAATTCTTACTGACCCCAAACTTTTTAAAGGGTAGTGTTTAATGTAACAAAAGCTTTCCATTTCAGATAAAAGCTGTTCTTTTGAACTTTCTATTCATCAAAGAATCCTGAAATAAAAATGTAAAAAACTGTTTTCAACATGGATAATAATCATACATGTTTTTGGAGCATAAAATCATCATATTAGAGTGATTTGTGAAGGATCATGCGACACTGAAGACTGAGTAATGATGCTGAAAATTCACCTTTTTTCAGAGGAATAAATTACATTTTAATATATATTAACATAAAAAAGTCATTTTAAATTGTCATAATATTTCACAATATTACTGTGTTTTTTGTGTATTTATCAAAAAAATTGCAGCCTTGGTGAGCAGAAGAGACTTCTTTTAAAAACATAAAAAAGTACCGATCTTAAACTTTTGACTGGTAGCGTACATGCATGTGTGTGTATTTATATATACAAAATGAATCGCGATTAATCATTGCCCAACCCTAGTTAAAACAACCCACCATTTTTTAGAGTGTATAATTAAAGTGGTCTGGATGTTTACTTGCGTTTCTGAACACTGTGAAGTCAGCCTTTCAGGTTTAAAGATGAGTAAATAAGGCTGAAGTGTGGCGCAGTACCACTGGTCACCACTAGCCCGCGCAATAGCACTAGCATTCATTAGAGAAAGCGTCAGGGTCTTTCATGACAAAGGCGTCTTCAGAGCCGGCTAAAGTTGGGTCCTCTCAAACAGAGCTGGTTTTGGTCCACACGCAGAGATTTCCTGAAGATCCAGGTACTTCTGAAGAGCAAGACTCTGCCTCAGGGGTATTGGTGGAGGGAGAGGTGTGGAGGGGGAGGGTACTGGTGGAGGGAGAGGTGTGAAGCGCGGCACAGGGGGATTATGGGTACAAAAACACAGGCAGAGGTAGAGCGCGCACCCGCGGCGTGTGTCTTACGGCGACGCCCCTGGCAACAGCCTCTCCAGGTGAGACGGATTCAGAGACGCCTTTGAGTGACAGTACATGCACACGCTCCTCTGGAGGGACTAACTTTGACTTTACCCGCTTTTCCTCCCGTAAGCTGATGCAGAAACGCAAAGCATCCATATGACCGCGGGGCATGAATACGACGGCGCTAAAAACACATAACCGAGAGGTGTGTTATTTACGGCGGCGATTGTTCTTGCAGGGATTGGGATGGGGAACGTGTAACAGATGGCCGGTTAACAACATCAGGTGAGCCGCGAGCCTCCCAGAAGAACTACCTGAGAACGCAGAGACGCTTCGAGTCGGACGCTTTTAGAAACCAGACAACAGACCTTCCCTTAAGAGCCGCGCGTGCAAAAACTCAAGAGCCGCCAGATATGAAATAAAATGTTTAACTTTGTTATTGAGAAAATCCCTCGAAAAAAACATGTTATTTTGGTGAACGCACACACACACTATGTCTCTCCCGGAACATGTTTCTTTAACTGCAAACGCTTTTATGTCCTGAAGGTTGAATTTATTAACACTAACAGAAATAAATAAATTTGTTGTGTGAATTTTACTATCATTTTATTTTTAAAGCTGCAGTTCGTAACTTTTTTTTTGGTGTTAAAAATTATTCAAAATAAAATGTAGCAAATGCATAACCAGCCAGTGTTCCAAACTATCTGCTTGCCTTAGCTCGATTCAAAGCGGCAAGATTCAAATGCGATTTACTACAATGGTTTTTAGTTGGTCAGAAGAACAAAAGTGGATGTTACTTGTTCAGATTACATTTGGGTCAAACTCTTACGTTGGTCATACTCAAAAAGAATAATCTGGGATTCTGAATGCCAGTGTACACACTGCGCGGTGACAGAAAGACACACACTCTCCCAAAACATTGTGTTCATCCTCACTGTGCAGTGCCGAGGGATAATCTCGCGTAAAGTCGATAATTCCGCAAATGACTGCAATTGCAGATTTCGAACAGAGATGGCGACAAAGAGGAAAAACTGTGGACTGAAGCTTTAATACTGAAATGTCGCACACACAAACACACTCACTCACACACTCATTCTTGTGCTATCTATCTTTATGAAGACATTAATTGACTGCAATCTCTAGCTCCTTACCCCAACCCTTCACAACTAAAAGCCTAACTTGAACCCTGACCCTGAACCTAATTATAACCTGAACCTGATTCCTAAATAAACTCATAAACTCCTGTCCTGACTTTACTCTCTTTGTCCTCACTACGATGGTCTAAAACTCCCTAAAGAACTCAGATGATCTAAAACTCAGATGGTCTAAAACTCCCCAACAAGATAGTTGTACACACGTACACACACACACACACACACACACACACAATAGCATATATATATATATATACACTCACCGGCCACTTTATTAGGTACCCCATGCTAGTAACGGGTTGGACCCCCTTTTGCCTTCAGAACTGCCTCAATTCTTTGTGGCATAGATTCAACAAGGTGCTGGAAGCATTCCTCAGGGAGTTTGGTCCATATTGACATGATGGCATCACACAGTTGCCGCAGATTTGTCGGCTGCACATCCATGATGTGAATCTCCTGTTCCACCACATCCCAAAGATGCTCTATTGGATTGAGATCTGGTGACTGTGGAGGCCATTTGAGTACTGCGAACTCATTGTCATGTTCAAGAAACCAGTCTGAGATGATTCCAGCTTTATGACATGGCGCATTATCCTGCTGAAAGTAGCCATCAGAAGTTGGGTACATTGTGGTCATAAAGGGATGGACATGGTCAGCAACAATACTCAGGTAGGCTGTGGCGTTGCAATGATGCTCAATTGGTACCAAGGGGCCCAAAGAGTGCCAAGAAAATATTCCCCACACCATGACACCACCACCACCAGCCTGAACCGCTGATACAAGGCAGGATGGATCCATGCTTTCATGTTGTAGACGCCAAATTCTGACCCTACCATCCGAATGTCACAGCAGAAATCGAGACTCATCAGACCAGGCAACGTTTTTCCAATCTTCTATTGTCCAATTTCGATGAGCTTGTGCAAATTGTAGCCTCAGTTTCCTGTTCTTAGCTGAAAGGAGTGGCACCCGGTGTGGTCTTCTGCTGCTGTAGCCCATCTGCCTCTAAGTTCGACGTACTGTGCGTTCAGAGATGCTCTTCTGCCCACCTTGGTTGTAACGGGTGGTTATTTGAGTCACTGTTGCCCTTCTATCAGCTCGAACCAGTCTGGCCATTCTCCTCTGACCTCTGGCATCAACAAGGCATTTCCGCCCACAGAACTGCCGCTCACTGGATGTTTTTTCTTTTTCGGACCATTCTCTGTAAACCCTAGAGATGGTTGTGCGTGAAAATCCCAGTAGATTAGCAGTTTCTGAAATACTCAGACCAGCCCTTCTGGCACCAACAATCATGCCACGTTCAAAGTCACTCAAATCACCTTTCTTCCCCATACTGATGCTCAGTTTGAACTGCAGGAGATTGTCTTGACCATGTCTACATGCCTAAATGCACTGAGTTGCCGCCATGTGATTGGTTGCTTAGAAATTAAGTGTTAACGAGCAGTTGGACAGGTGTACCTAATAAAGTGGCCGGGGAGTGTATATGTATATATATATAGCTCATTTCCAGGTGTTTCTTCAACTTCAAGCACTTTTATGGCCTGAAAGTTATCATGAATGCCACTGTCATTTAATTTGTAATACTCAAATGTATTTTATACACTGATTTTAATGTTGTAACTTTGGCCGTGATACATTCTCAATCTTAACAGATGGAAATTCACCATACAAAAATTATTTTATGGTCAAATAATGAAATAAACTGTAGAAAATATATATTTAGATAATTGTTTTTCACACAATAAATACTGAAAAGTTTTTTTTACACAAAATTGTTATTTTCACCCCAACCAGCAATACTAACCCTAATCGTGTTTTATCAGACGTAAGACAAAAATAATTAGAGAAATATCAAGGTACATCACTTTTTAAATATCATATTTAGTTTATCAGAATATTTTAATAATAACAGAATGTTTTATTGTGCATCATTTCCAATTAGGCTGTAATTTGGTCACAAAATGCAAAACTGAAAAACAAAATGCAAAACAAATATTGAATTGTGTATATTCAGGATACATAAAATTATTAAATTAACTCTTAGCAAGAAATAGAAATCATTGAGATTTCTAGATGACAATATGTCATTTCCACCACTAATGATGGAATGATGGAAATAAAAATAAAATAAAAAATTGATGTCGCACATTACAGTAGTAGTCGACAAATGAAATAAACAAGTGAAAGTGCAAGTTTATTTTCTAAACATCCACAGGGCCAAAAGTGCTAGAGTTGGAGAAACACTCACATCTGTTTTACAATTATTTTTTCATAATTATACACAGCTGAACAATCAGGGATTCAATAATTGCTGATGAAACAGTAAAACAGAGCAAAACATAAGAACGTGAAAACGGGGAGCCATCATCACATTGATATCAGACAGAAAGAGAGAGACACACGGAGCGATTAGCATGTAGACCGTAAAGGAAGCATCAGCATTTTCCCTTCGCCTCCTCCTGCAGTGAAAACACAAACTCAACTCTTTGTAGATAAACAGATGAGCAGCATGTTCTGTGTTAACTTTATCAATACCTTACAAGCGGGTCGCAGGACTCTAACGCTTTAAAGACAGCGGTCAGATATGAGTTTATCTGAAGAGAACCTCACGGAGAGAATCATAATACTGGTGAATAAACATTGAAGCCGCCTATAGAATTATGATTATGACATAATCACATAAAACAGGTTTGAGTTGTTAAAGCAGAACCGATCGGGATTTGACTGGATGGAAATATGTTCTGTGATATTATTATGTTCAACCCTAACCCTATATATTAAACTTTATTACATAATTCATCCCACACTGATCGTGGCATGAATGATGCCGTAAATAATGAGGCTTGCTTTTCTTACAATCATCATTTTATATCATCCTATTGCCTAGCCCTAATCTGACAACTCATCGTTATTGGAAAATAAAAGTATTTTTTTAGAAATTTCAACACCATCTCATGACCAATTCGTACGAGATGGCTTATTCGTATGAATTCATACGACGTTACGAATTCGTTCGTATTTGTCTAAACCCCAGTGATGGGTAGGTTTATGGGAATTGGGCAACTCGTAAAATTTGTACGATTTAGCAAAAATAGTACAAATTCGGTATGAGCGAGGTCGTATGAATTCGCACAAATTAGCCACTTCGTAAAATATGCAAGAATTGGCGTGAGATTAGTGGTTTAGTAGTTTGCATGTAAACTAGGGCTGGGACAATAAATCGAAAATGAATTGAGAAATGATTCTTGATTCGATTCCAATTTTCTCGAATTTATCGCTGATTCTCTTCAAATCAATTCGTTAACAGTTTTAAGCGTCCAATGCCTTACACACCACTTGAACCTTCTATAAAATAATCATTGATAAAGTTTGAAAAAGTTGAAGCGAATTACAAGGGTGTTTGCAGTGGGCTGTTTACATTAATTTTGCATCATAAAAGCAATCTGAAGTGCAAGTACATTATCAGGCTGCGTCCGAAATCGAATAATATATAGTATGTATAATATAAAAATGATACGAATAATAATACTGTCGAATTAAATTATACTGTCGAATAATATAACAGTATCGCTGAGCAGAGTAGTATGTCCGAAATCATAGAATTCGTAAACAGTAGGCAAAAAGTACCCGGGAGACCTACTACTTCCGTGCGCATACGATGGACACTTTACTATCCCATGATGCCACGGGAGAGGAGTTGTTTTCGTTATATTTAAAATAACGCGGCAGTAACGTTAGGAGATAAACATCGACACACATGCATATCTATTGATTCATTCATGTTTATTTATTGATGGTAATATCACAAGCAAATAAATGGCTTTTTCCTTGCCAAATATCAACATCTGTCATTGTTCGTAGGCATTGTGTGTGTGTTTTATGAGGTCAAACTTATTAGGTAAATAAATGTTATTTGAGAATTTCCGCAAAAGGCGTGATCTGCGAGCAGCTGACCGACGTCTCCTCTTGATTGTCGGCTCGGACGACGTAAAAAAGCAGATGAAAACAGAAAGCAGCGCGAACTAAAAACAGCGCGAAGTTGATGCAGTCGAATGGGCTCTTTAAATTTTTAACGTTATGACAGCGTATGTCACGCGTCAACAACATGGCGCATGTAGTACATCCAGACTACATTCATACTACATTAGTACATTCATACTGCCCGTATTCATACTATATTGAACGTACTTTAACAGTCGCGAAGTACGTTTTTATTTAAAAATAGTACCTACTCACATAGTACACGTATTTCAGATGCAGTATTACACGGAAACAATTCTGAAGAGAAAACGCAAAATTGGCGTTGCGTTATCACTTTTTATTCTGCGTTTAGACGAGCGTTTTGGGTGGGAAATTTGTGTGCATATGGTGGCGCAAAAGTGTGTGAAATTCAATGTAGTATGCACTCCAGGCGACTAGGTGGCAATGTGGAGCACTGCCACACAACAACACCAAGTCCGCGCGCCTGCGTACAACCTTCACTGTCTAGCAGACTTTTGCGTTTTTACCCTTTACACGGGAACGCGCCGGTGGAGCGTTTTTAAGATTTCCACTCTTGAGGGTGGTTTCACTTTTGTGTGTTTTTAAGCCCCAAAAACACCGTCGTGTAAACGAAAGGCACATCCGATAAAATATTTTGACGTTTTCACCCGCGAGCTTTGTGTAAACAGGGCCTCAGACTCAGCCGAACCCATGAGCGCTCTTCTTCATGAGCATTTGAGTATACGGTTAAAAACTAGCCTAGAGCGCCATCTGCTGTTAAAAACTAAGCTCAGAATCGATCCGAGACAAAAGAAGTACGATGCATTCGGAAAAATTGGAATTGATCCACGAATCGCAATGCATCAATTTATTGTCCCAGCCCTAATGTAAACCCTTTGAAAAAGTTTTTATAATTGTTGATTTGTGGCATTTTGCTATTCAACTATTCAAGTGAAGACAGATTGTGTTTGTGCGCTGATTTTGAACACACACATGTTGGATCAACAATCCACAAGCATGTTGGTGTTTCTGGCAGCTGAGCTAGTTTACTGTCCTTTATGCACCTGAAACGGTTCATTCCCGGGATGGGGGGGGTGACCTTGCTCAAAGCCAGAGGAAGGAACAGATTAATAGGTTGCTGTAGACAACAGGCTCACCCTCACAGATGGCAAGATCCGTCAGAGGTCGATACAGATGAAAACGTAGCTCTTCACAGGGAGGTCAAGTGCCGGGTTACGCTCGCATCACATGAGACCGATGACATCTGATGGCCACGGCTTTGGGGGGAAACTTTGGCCACGTTTAACCACAGTCACCCTTGGTTGCATGCAAATCAGAACGTGTTTTTGTGCAAAAAATGACAATAATAATAAATGCCACAGACGAGGTCAAATGGAGTTATTCACTGGGACTGGAAACAAAGATGGCCGTTTATAAACACTCTAACATACTGCAGGCAGCAACTACAAACAGCACTGCTAGCATAAAACACAATTTCAATCGCTCATATTAACGCTGCAATACTTCAAAGGGTAACTAAACCCCTGGTCATATATATTTTAAATATATATAAAAGCAATATTTGAATAGTAAATTCAGCATTCGAATAGTATTGATTTTTTAAATATTTGAATTATATTCAAATTTCGGAATTCGTTCCAACAGCCCTACTTTATACACAAATGTCAAAAAAGTTACTCGAATCAATGACTGGTATCAATAAAGATCCATTCTTACAGATCATTAACTAAAAAAGTTGTTTTTGGGTTTAGTTACTCTTTAATAAGCATATGCTGCACACACAAATAGTGGTTAATTACACTTTAAATCACACATAATAATAATAGAGTTGCCATAATAATAGTAGTAAGTTTAGTAACTATCTCTGGGCAAACTATTTAAAAATGGCGGGGTTATTCTGGATACAACATCTAGCGCGTACAATGATGATGCAGTGAATGATGACGATTCTTTCTGACCAATCAGCAGTCTGCATTGTTTTTATGTCGCATTCTAGTATCCCCTTAGCTCGCTCAGAACCTCGCCGGACGTGATACTAAAAAAAGTAACCGAACTTTTACACAGTGGAAAACCAAACAAAGTCTAGGTAGGCAGCTCACTAGGTTTAAGATCAGAGTTTATCTCTCCAGAAGAAGCTTCCATTACCCAATGACTGTGTAGAGAGTGGCATCAAGCCTTCTGTGATCTCTGATAGGACGGTCTAGCATCAGGCCCCTGTCCTCTTTCTCCCGTCTCTGTGTGTCTCTTTCTCTCTTATCGTCTCTCCCCTACTTCACACTCCTCATCAATCCCACATTTCACATCCAACTGAGCTCTGATTGGCCCACTGCAGTCATCAGAACCTGAGACCATATGGACCCACCCGACCCCAAACCACTCCAACAAGCAGCACTTTCTACATGTTCATAAACACTTATTATATTACTTTTACTTACATGATCATTTTCTAACAGGCAGTTTTGTGCTACTGTATCTTTAAGACGTGCATATCAATATGACCTCAATAGAGCAAACCAAGTTACTAAATAGGTGTTTATGTGTAAGTCAGATGTTAATGAGCTCATGTGCACTTTAATACAGTGGACTAAATCAGTGTTGTTATTGTTAATAAATGATACAATTATTAGTTTGTTAATTGAAATAAAGCTGAAATAAGAGATAATATAAATATGAGATAAAAAAAAACATTGTCAACATTTGTGACTGTACCTTTAAGATGTCCATATCTACGAAATGTTTGTTATTTGGAGTAAAGCTGAAAATAAAAACGTATCCTATATCTTTAATGAAAATGTTGGAAATGTTTACTAACTAACTGAAATAAAAGAAGTTTAAGTTGACGAATGAAACTGACTAAAACTGAAATAAAATTAAGTTAAAGCTAAATAAAAATATTTAAAAAACGTGATAAAATTAGGGCTGTCAAACGTCATTATCGTGATTAATCGCATCCAAAATAAAAGTTTGTGTTAACATAATATATGTGGGTGAACTGTGTATGATTATTTTGCATATATAAATACACACACATGCATGTATATTTAAGAAAGATAAATTATTTATATAAAAATATTTATATTTATATATAATATAAATTATATATAAATCTACACAGTATATACATGAATATATATATATATATATATATATATACACATATGATATATATATATGAACACACATATGAATATATATATGAATATATATATGGATATATATATATATATATATACACATACATACACAATGCACCCACATATATTAACACAAACTTTTATTTTGGATGCGATTAATCGTGATTAATCTTCTGACAGCCCTAGATAAAATATAAAAATAAAATTCAAAATACTTGTATTTAAATAATCCTAAAATATCACTGACCTGTATGTTTATGTATAATGATCTGTGGTCACTAGTAAACAGACGAGCTCATGATTGTTATGTTGTGTTTTTCTAAATCAAACTCTTCTCCTTCAAAAGAGGCAGACAAATCCTGTTTTACATGATATATGACACTTTTAACAGATTTTTAATTGCCAAAAAATTAACAATATCATGCAAGTTTCTTCTTATAGGCTAGTTGAGTTCTTTGAGTCATGAATGCTCCTTGTTTCTGCAGGTTTGTGTGTGTGTGTGTGTGTGGCAGGTGTGCAGCTCACCTGGGGCCTCGATCAGCTGTTTATATATTCCCAGGAACGCAGACTCCGCCTCCTTACTGCGCTGGCTCAACGCAACCACCTGCAGCAGAGAGATGAGCTCATCAATCTCACACACACTTAAGGGCCACGCAACACATAAGAAAACATTACAATCAATAATTCTGCTCCATATGTTGATACCGCAGAGCTGCAAATAAACTTTGTTCCAGTACTTAAGCGGAGAGAAAACATTAGTGTGATGGCTCTCGAGGAAAACTGTCTAATAAACTCACCAATGCAACAAAGCATCCGATACTGCGACAAATAAACCAGATACTCACACTCATCACAACTCTCATACGGGTGCGTTTAGAGTTAATTCTGCAGTATGTAAACAGTGCATTATGGATGGCTTAATAATACTTTTGGCAAGGTGTGCAGTAGCGCACTGCTCACAATACTGACCTTCCAAGTCTGATGAATAAACCATTAATAATATCAGACTTATTTAATTGAACTGCTAAAAGTGGAAATATTTAAAAACTGGACTGCAAATTAAAACTAAATAACTGTAATTATATATTACAGTTATTTACATTATAAATATATATTAGGGCTGTGCAAAGATTAATTGCGATTAAATTCATCCAAAATAAAAGCTTGTGTTTACATAATATATGTGTGTGTGTTTATAATTATTTATGCATGCATGTAGATATTTAAGAATTATTTGCACAAAACTACTGTGTATATATATATATATATATATATATATATATATATATATATATATATATTAAATATAAAAATTAAAATATATATAAATATCTATATTATATATAAAAATAAATATTTATATATGAATAACACATTTTCTTAACTATATGTGTGTTTATTTATATATACAAAAATAATTATACAAAGCACACACAAATATATTATTTAAACACAAACTTTTATTTTGAGTGTGATTAATCGTAATTAATCTTTTGCACAGCCCCTAATATATATATATATATATATATATATATATATATATATATATATATATATATATATATATATACATACAGATAGAGAGAGAGAGATATGAAGGACAAAAGAAAAAATATATAAATAAATGCAATAGTGAAAATAAATATTTTTTTGTATTATAAATGGCTATTTTTTTACATGTATTTATTTATTTATTTGTGCATCTATATATGTATCTATTTTTGTATTTATATATTTATATATTTATATATTTATTTATTTATTTATTTATTTATTTTCCTTTTGTCATTTTTAGTCCTTCATAAGAGATTGAGAGAGGGGCTATATATACACAATAAAATATAAAAACAATATATTTATACATAAAATGCAATTAGGAAAAAATATTTTTATCCAATAATAATAATGTGGGTTATTCAATCATTGTAAATAAAACAAATAACATTAATAAAAGTTATAAATATATATGTAAATAAATGGAATAATATATTTATTATTTATGTGCACTATCCTATTTCAATAGTATAATAGTATGCACATAAATAATAAAATATATATTATTCCAAATAATTCCAAATGTACAAACGGTCATGTGACAAAAATGTAGCATACTGTTCAAAACATTTTTCTTTGTATAGCGCGTGTGTGTGGAGTCAGAAATGAAGAGGATAGTGTTGCTGACAGCTCTGAGTCTGTGCTGGACTACTGAAGCCAGGTCAGACTCAACCACAACCTGGCCTAACCCGACCCGTCACCCCTGCTATCTCCTCTCTCACAGGTGACTCAAACCAATTACGGATTCATTTAGAAAAGAGCGGGAGCAGAATGGCTCTCACCTGGCCCCATAGAGAGGGCACCTGTGCCTGTGGATATGTGGGATAGAGCTGCAAAGACCACACAGAAAACCTCAGAAACAACACTCGCGCCGTCATTGAGATTCAAGTGCACACTGGAGGGGAGGTTATACTGCTCCGAAACCCTGACGGGACGCTTGCTGCCCATGTGAAATGCGAGCAGACAGGCCTGCGGGTGAAGCGGGTTTGATGCCAGTTGTGATGGGAGGAGAGAGACTCACAGCGGCTGTGACTCAAATCAAACACAAAGTCCTTTATATTCAAATCAAGCCATTAATGTTTGACTCAAAGGATGTTTTATACTGAAGTAAATCAAAGTGTGTTGGGTGAAGAGAAGTCAGTGGATGCACACTGTGAAGTATACACGAGTGAAAAGTGTCAGGAACAGATCTGGGTCATATTTCAGACCACAATCAAAAGAAGATAAACGAAGAAGATACCATCAATACTTCCAAAACGTGTTTTCGTCTTACCCTAATTCACTATGGTAAGGCTATTATAAGTGTTTATAGTTCAGATCTGTCTGGATGGATTTCGAGGGAAATTGCATACATTTTGCATACATTGTATACAGTCGCTCGCACATGTGTGTTTCGTCATGTCTGTATATAGAGAAAAGTTGCTCCGTCTTCTTTAAGAACATCACCTGTAAAAAATTATGGTGATTTTAAAGGTAAAAGACTGTAAAAATGCTACATTGAAAAACTGTTAATTGGTTAACAGAAAGTTTCCCTACTATACGGTAAATAACTGTAATATATAGCTAATGGTACATTTAATGTTATTTTACTGTAAAATACTGTTCAATTTACAGTTTATGGATAAGTCATTGTATAATTTACAGTGAAAAAAATGTTAATATTCCCACAATTCCCTTCATGACACTTCACATTTAATGTATTATTTTTAAATAACTGTTTACTCAGAAATTGCTAGTAAATTCACTAATAATTACAAAGAAATGGCAAGTAACCTGAAATTTTGAAGTACAGACTAAAATTATATTTTCTTGTGAAAATCGTACTCTAATAATCTTCTGATTTAAAAAAAATGCAGTGTGTTTATAGAAGCTTAATACAATGCTAAACAAATTATAAATTAATTATTTATGCGTACAAATATTTTTTGCCTTTCATTTAGGCTGATTTCAATTTTAAAAGGTTAATTTTTTATTAAAATTAATTAAATCATTAATAATCAATCTGAATGGTTCTAAAATAGGCTTTCTTTTCATGCAAAATATAATTTATTTTTATTGGTTTTGAGGTGAAATATGAGCCACTGTGTTTATAGAAGCTTAATGCAATGCTAAACAAAATATAAATTATTAATGCGTAAAATATTTTTTGCTGTAGATTGCCTTTAATTTAGGCTGATTTCAATTTTAAAAGTTTTTTTATTAAAATTAATCAAATCAATAATAATCAATCTAAATGGTTCTAAAAATAGGCTTTCTTTTCATGCAAAATATAATTTATTTGTATTGGTTTTGAGGTGAAATATGAGCCACTGTGTTTATAGAAGCTTAATGCAATGCTAAACAAATTATAAAATAATTTATGCGTAAAATATTCTTTGCTGTAGATTGCCTTTAACTTAGGCTGATTTCAATTTTAAAAGGTTATTTTGTTTTAATTAAAATTAATCAAATCAATAATAATCAATCTAAATGGTTCTAAAAATATGCTTTCTTTTCATGCAAAATATAATTTATTTTTATTGGTTTTGAGGTGAAATATGAGCCAGGTATTTCTTCATGAGATTTATTGACACTGAGAAATTAAAACCTGTAGGCAGTTTTATGTACAAACCATGCAACAAACCATATATAACTCAGTAGCATTCATTTATAGCATTGTGGGATACAATATTCAGTGCACATTTAGTCAAATTGACTAGGAAAATTTGCCTTCTTCACACATTTATGCTTTCTTTGAAATCTAGGCATCTGTCTGTGCTCTGTAAGCATCATGTGATCTGAAGTGTGCCGTACGCTCAGTCCTCTTCAGCCTCATGAACTTCATGCAGAATCCAGCGGCGCTACAGGAATCAATACTGATACAATAGTCTCCCGCGCTCGCTGTCTAAAAGCAATTGTGTTTCTCTCTCTTTTTTCAAAGACATGGCCTTCAGTTGCTCCACCAGCACTGGAGCTCTCACATACCAACAACACAAGCCAGTAAACGCAGAGAAAGAGTGTGTGACGCTCACTGTGAAGACATGTTATACTAGCATCTGCTGATCTGATAGCTTTAATATACTGCTTCTCAACAGCACTTACAAAACCTGCGAATAGTTGTCTAAACACTCCCAAAAAAATAGTCCCACCCCAAACTCATGCCATTGGTTGAGTTTCTGACACGTCGAGCTGCTCAAAACCAACAGATCAAGACACAAGAGTGAAATACTGACATTAAAAATGTATTTATTACCCAAAAAAGATACATATCTTGCTTTTAAATCATTCCTTTTTACATATAAATCATACATTTGTGGTCTATATAAAGTGAAACTGCAATGCTTGTGTCCTAATTCCTCATTATTAAAGCTCCACAGGCCCCTTTTCCCCTTTTCTGATGTGCGTCTGTGAGCAACTCGTTTTGAAACGGCCTCTTTAAAGGAGTAGTTCACTTTTGAAAAAACTGATAATTTTGCTGAACGAATCTTTTTCTGAGTCATTTGGTTCATTCAGCGAACGAAACGAACTAATTGACTCGGAAAAAGATTTGTTCATTTTGATGAACGAGTTCGAACAGGAGAGTCACGACCATGCATCGCGGAACACAGCAAGGCAAGCGTTTGAGCTTATAAAACTTAAACTTTGTTATTTATTTATTAAATGAGTGATCGTTTCTGATTGATAAGACCCTTATTTATCATCTGGAATCGTTTAAAGCCCTTTAAACAGTTTGCAGTTTGCACTGAAACTGTCTTTTGGACCTTGAACCATTTGGTCCCCATTGAAGTCCATTATATGGAGAAAATCCTGGAATGTTTTCATCAAAAACCTTAATTTCTTTTCGACTGAAGAAAGAAAGACATGGACATCTTGGATGACATGCGAGTGAGTAAATTATCAGCAAAAGTCTTTTGAAAAGTGAACTACTCCTTTAAGTTGGTATCTGATACTTCTTTTAGTGTTCAGAATCCAAACAACTTTATCCGTTTCCTACAGCATCAAGACTGAAAACATGAATGAATTGCACACAGACTGTCTCACATATGGCTGGATAATCACACAAAGATAAATCCCTGTAATTCTGCAAGAGACAACAAACACTTCCTTATCGAATTTACACAAGATGAAGAGCCGCTCCAGCCTTCATTTGTCAAGGGTATAATGACTTATTAGACGAAAGCGCGATGATCACCATCATCATCCTCATCACGTTAGATTTGAACATTTTTACGCACCTCTCAGAGTTCTTCATCTATCTCTTAACGAGCGAACACATAGATTACCTCCAACATCACACCATTAACCCGTCAACTCCAGCGCCTATACATCAATTACACACACACACACACACACACGTGCGCATGTGCTGATGTTAATATGCACGGGACGCCTCCACATCACTGATCCAGCATCTGTCTCTCCTGAGACAATCTCAAGTCCAGATAACATACGACAGCAATGTTTGTGTTGCATTAAATCATATTGAATATTCATTTCGATGGATAACTGAGAAATATTAAGAGGCTCATTTGAAATGTGAATTTGATACTACTAAAACATTCTGCGACAAGAAAGAGTTTAAAACGTTCTCTTTTGAAATTGAAATTACATTTTTTGCTTTAGGAAATTTGATTTCTCCTGTATATAAACTGACAACCAATCAAAAGATTGAAGATTGAGTCTCTTCGGCTCACCAAGACAGCATTTATATAGTAATATTGTGAATTATTATTATTATACTCACTGTCTTCAGTGTCAGATGATCAGAAATCATTCTAATATGCTGACTTTATGAAACATTTCTGATTATTATCAATTTTGAAACATTTCTGATTATTATCAATTTTGAAAACAGTGCCGTTTCATATCTTTGTGGAAAAGTCGTGATACATTTTGTTTTCATTTAAATACCCAAGTTGGGAACACTTTATAATAACTGAACACTATTAATCATTAGTTAAGCAGTTAATTCATCATTTAAAAAGCATTAATAGACATTAACAAGCAGTTATAAATACAGCTATAAATGCTCTTCTTATCTATAATTTTTTAATACACTGTAAAAAAATATTTTCATGATTTGTAATCACAAAATTTTTCTTTTGTCAAATCAACTTAAATAATTTAATGTAGTTCAGAAAACAAAATATTTTGAGTTTCTGATGATTAAATCAATTTCCTTCATAGTATTAAATTATTTTTTCCATTTCAATGAACTTAATTTTAAGGCAACCATGGAGTTACTTATTTTTTTAAAGTTAAACCAACAATATTTTTTTACAGCTCACAAAATAGTTAATTGACCCACTGTAAAAAAAAAAATATTGTTGGTTTTACTTTAAAAAAAAAAAAAAAAATAACCTGGTTGCCTTAAAATTTAAGTTCATTGAAATGGAAATTGAGTTAATACAATAAAGGAAATTCATTTAATCACCAGAAATTCAAAATATTATGTTGTATGAACTACATAAATTATCTAAGTTGAGTTGACAAAAGAAAAAATGTTGTGATTACAAATCATGAAAAAATGTTAAATGCTTTATAACTACCCAAATTAACCCTGAATTAAAGCATAGATACATGTTAATAAAGCTATCACTATAAGTCCTGAATAATAAGTAATAATAATAGTTTATTAATCATTTACTTACACGTTCACTTAAACGTATTATAGTGTATCTCCACTAGTGAAAGTGTGTTTAAAGAAAGTCCAGAAGTGTCTATAGTTGAACACGAGCCCTATCGTAATTCTTTGAAAAGTTTACAGTAATTTCTTCTTCTAGTTTGTAAAAGCAGAACTCAGCACTGCACGTCTTCTAGTACTTTATAATTACAGCTTCAAAGCATAGAGAACTTTAAGATACTTCTCAGTCCTCGAAACTTAAAGCAGCGATCTGCCAAATTTCAAAGGTATAATTTAGCTTTTACATTAAACACACTCCAGCATTCATGCATTGACTAATTTCCCATTTGCACAAACGAGGAAAAAAAAATTCAAATGCTTGACTGCCAAAAGCATCTGTGGTTGGATCCCGTAAATTAATTTAAAAAACAGAAACTATGCTTAATTTTCGGAATCTGTGAATGTGAAACACACACGTGCAACTTGTGTGTGTGGGTCAAGAGGAGCACGAAGAAATCAAGAAAAGTCAGTGTACAACGTGACAAAAGACAGCGCTGAGGCAGGGAGACTCCAATAAAGACTAGCAATTAGCAATTATACACTCATCAATTACAATTATCACAACTGGTGATTATGCAATTAGCAGAATCATCATGTTTAGCCTTGATGGCTGAACATTTAGGATGTGCTACGGAAAGAGTTTGGGTTCATGAGGACAAAGAGTCAGATTGAGTGACTTCATTAAAAACTACAAGAAAGTTAAAATCACAATCAGTGTGAATTAGACATTTTTAAAGGGATAGTTCACCCCAAAATAAAAATTTGCCATCGTTAAATTGCTGTGTTGTTCTAAACCCTATAAGCTGTTATCTTTTTGCAAAACACACACTTAAAAGTTTAGATGAATCATACTAAATTATACTTACATTTACAATGAAAGTGGACTGATGCTTTCAAGCTTTTAAAAGGACATAAAAGCACCATAAATGTCTTTGCGTATCACTAAATTTCAAGCCTTCTGAAGTCATACGAGTTGAGGAACATACCCAAAGTTAAGTCAAAATTCTCCTTATAGACAATGACATGATCTTTATTTAAAGGAGTAGTTCACTTTTAAAAAAAACTCTTGCTGATAATTTGACTCACCCCAATGTCATTCAAGATGTCCATGTCTTTCTTCTTCAGTCGAAAAGAAATTAAGGTTTTTGATGAAAACATTCCAGATTTTTCTCCATATAATGGACTTCAATGGGTTCCAAACGGTTCAAGGTCCAAAAGACACTTTTCAGTGCAAACTGCAAACTGTTCAAAGGGCTTTAAAATTATTCTCAGATGACCAATAAGGGCTCATCAAGTCGAAATCGATCGCTCATTTAAAAAAAATAATAACAGTTTAAGTTTTATAAGCACAAATGCTTGCCTTGCTCTGTTCTGTGATGCGCGTTCGTGACCT
>JAQIUQ010007232.1:0-7500 GCA_030378365.1 Hybognathus amarus | reverse complement strand
GATGGGTTGAACACATAAGATGGGTCAATCCTCCTGACCTTAGGTCACTAAAATAAAGTACCACTGTATTCCCCAAAGCATAATGCAAATAGTGTATAATTAGAACCAGGTCTCCATCAGACAGCATCAGTGTGTAGAGTTGACCCAGCATCGTGTAATTGGCAGCTAACACACGTCCTAAGCGGCCCGTGAAACACCTCAAGAGGGATCCGGCTTGCACAGACCACTGGAGCCCAGCAGAAAGCACTTTATAAGACCGTCAAATGTCGCAGCCAGCCATCGGAGAGTGAAATATTATGTGTCGGGTCTGTCACATTCCCTCCGTTTTCACGTCGGCAGCACACAGACGATCGGGAGGCAGAGAGAGAACAAACACAGTGTGGCGGGAATTACCGTGACTGATGACGTGTCTACGTCTCATCTCCAGCTAAACGTTCAACACAAACACAATAAAACGGCATCTTTGAGCGCGAGGAGCAGCTCTAAGAGTGTGTCTGTAGCTGTAATCCGCGCACTGACTCGTCTCCGCTCCTCTCGGCTCGCACCGCGAGGGGAGTTTTGCATAATTAATGACTGTTGATGTTTCCAGGTAGTCGCCCGGTAAATTCACTTCAGACCGACTGCCACGATCACGTCTGCTTCGGGAGCGACACCGGAACAGACAGCTAACATTACCGCCATAAACAAGGCAATTTTGTACAGTGTCTTCTGTCATTATTGTGAAGTGTTCAGGGGCGACAGTTCGAAGTCACTTCGGAGATGAGAGTGCGAGGAAAAATGATGAAAAAATAAAGGCGACGCCGAGTGCTTTTCTGGGTTGGCAAACCTACAGAGGCTTCAGCTCCTTGTTTAGTGAAGCTTCAGTGAGCTTGGAGATGTCAGCAGAGAATCTTTTGTGCTGTCACAGGAATACGAACAGCTCGCGGAAGAATGTATTCATTGAAATGTAATAGGGATGAGCAAAACTATATTTTATCATAATAAGTCGGAAGAGTCTGAAACAACCACTAAACCCCCCTTAAAATCTGACGTCATGTGGACACATGAGATAAATAAAAGCAGTTTTATTAAGGTTAATCCATCTCTGAGGCTTGAGCATTTACTTTCTAATTATTTTTAAATGATTTACTCTATGTATCATTATTGCAAAACCACCAGTTTTTAGTCATTAATGGAAACCTCAATATATCTTCTCAGGATTGGAGTAAAACAGACCTCTAGAGCTCATTTCAAGGTGCATATAAAAACAAACATTTTGCACGTTCTTGTTCTTTCTCCATATAATGGACTTCAATGGGGTCCAAACGGTTCAAGGTCCAAATGAGAGTTTCAGTGCAGCTTCAAAGGACTTTAAACGACACCAGATGATGAATAAGGGTCTTATCAAGCGAAATGATCACTCATTTAAAAAATAAATAAAACAGTTTAAGTTTTATAAGCTCAAATGCTCGCCTTGCTCTGTTCTGTGATGCGCGTTCGTGACTCTCTAAGTTTCGAAGTCATTCATTAAAATGAACGAATCTTTTTTCGAGTCATTTGGTTGATTCAATGAACGAAATGATTGTAAGATTGAGAATAAACTCTAGAATAAAGTAGCTGTGTTTCAAGAAAAATAACCCTCTAAATACAATCTTGAGAATAAACTCATTAATTTTCAAGAATAAAGTCGTTGTGTTGCGAGAAAAAAACTCGGTAAATTTAGAGAAAAAAGTCAAAATTTATTCTCAAGATTGTATTTCAAGTTTTTTCTTGCAACACAATAACTTTATTCTCAATATTTAAAAAAGTTTTTTTTTTCAAAACATAACGACTTTATTCTCTAATATTTAATGAGTTTATTTTCGAAAAACAACTTTATTCTCGATATTTAATACGTTTATTCTAAAGATTGTATTTAGACTTTTTTCTCAAAATGTAACTATTTTTTTTTCGAAACACAATGACTTTATTCTCAATATTTAATGAGTTTATTCTCAAGATTGTATTTAAACTTTTTTCTCAAAAATTTTTACGTGCACACAACAACTTTATTCTCGATATTTAACAAGTTTTTTTTCCGAAACACAACGACTTTATTCTCGATATTTAATGAGTTTATTCTCAAGATTGTATTTAGACTTTTTTTCTAGAAATTTAACGAGTTTAATCTTGATTTATAATGACTTTAATCTCGAGATGGTTTTCTTTTTTTATTATTGCTTGGCCCTAATCCTCTTCCGTAGAATAATTTGTCACTTAAAAGAAAATAAAAATTACTAAAATACAATGTTTAAAAATATTAAAAACATTTCTAATTTGCATTTAGTTTAACGTGATGTTACGGAAGCGTATTGCATTCACTTGAAGAAAAAAATCTACTCTTTTTGAATTAACGAGATAATCAATTTACTATTAATGCATTTAAGAAAAGATATAAGTTAAACATTATGGAAAAGTATAGAACACTTGAATGAAGAACATTAGAAAAGTAAGTGAAAGTGCATAACATAATTTTGAAATAAAAATGATCAAACTATTTAAAAACACTCTAAACTGAGAGTGATAAAGAGTGTTTCCTGATGGCTGCAGCAACAGTGCTTTAAAGAGAAGGACATTAGAGACATCTTCATGTTAAACTCTCTCAGAGAAGTTGTGTCTCTTAAGCTAAAAATGAAAAACATGTACTCTCACTGAATCGACGAGTGGAGACTCCTGACCGCCCTGAAGATGAGGAGTTTGCTGGTCATCTACAAGCACCACATGCGACATTAAACATTTAAAACACACCACCCACCACGGACGGGCTATTTTTTACAACTTTATCCTCTCATTATTAATTTGTAATAACCTTTAAGGCTTTTTGATGTCATGCATATTTCACAGAGAGATATCCTTCCTTTTTCACAGCTCTCACTGTGGGCTGTCACATGACGGATCACCGGCGCGCCGCCGAGGTGTGACATCACCTGCTATAATAAGAACAAAGCGAGGTCCTAACCTTGACCAGCACGAGTCTTTTTAGTTTGCGTGAAAACGTGATATCAGAAGGTGATCTAAATTAGACAACTGACGCTGCATGTGTGAATGATGTCTGCGAGCATTTGCAGGTTATTTTAAAAAGTCCCGAGACGTGAAAAATGATGCGGCTGGTGATAAGCAGCTAATAATTTCTAGCCACTTAGGCATGTATGAATATGACCTGCGAGACCTTGTCCCTCCCCTCACGCAGTGTAAATCAGCAGCGAGTGGAATGAGACCCGGAGGAGCTGATGAGTCCCATAACTCTCCGGGCTGGATTCCTCCACCGTGGGCTCCTGGACCCCGGCCAAATCCTCAGAGCACCACCACTCGGAGCCAGACTCCAAGAGCCTCGGCGTAAATTCAGTCTGTTTGTTTAAATGCCAAAGTTTCTTGGCCGGACACGTTCACTGTAATAGTGGTGACCCAGATGATGCATTGTCCTCCTAATGGGACAGCATACAAAAACAAGATTTTGACCCTTCATTGTTCAAATTCACTACACTTTCGTTATGTTTGTGGCTGAAAACAGCTTTAAACTGCTGTAAAAATGTATCAGATAAATATTTTTTTCAAATTTTTTTGCATAAATCTATTAAATCAACCTCAGTCCTGACCAAAACTACAAAAAAAAAATTAAATCAGGATTTTAACTCTTTAATTTCCAAATTCATTAATGATGCCATTGATTTGAGGGAAAACTTACACAAAAATACTTATTTTCAATATAATTTTAATTGTAAATATTTATTTTTACCTTTTATCACAGTCAAATTGTGTCAGATAAACATTTTTTTTTTAATGTTTTTGCATAAATCTATTAAATCATCCTCAGTCCTGACCAAAACTACTAAATGGTTTTTTTTTTTTTTTTTTTTAAAAACAGGATTTTAACTCTTTAATTCCCAAATTCATAAATGATGTCACTGATTTGAGGTAAAAACACACAAAATTACCCTTATTTTTTACCTTTTATCACAGCCTTGGACATGTCAAAGATTAGAAACAACATTGGTTTTGATGCATTGTTAGTTTTCAGCCATGAACATAATGAATGGGTAGTGAATTTGCCCACAGTGTACTGTTGAGTTTTTGAAAAATTTCAAGGCATTTTCCCAAAATATGTGTCAAAATAAGATTGTCACCAAAAATCATTCCATTTGCTGAAACAAAAAAAATATCTGGATTTTAACTCTTTAATTCCCAAATTCATAAATGATGTCACTGATTTGGGGGAAAATTATTTTTTCTTACTTATAATTATTATTTTTATACTTATTTTCAATATGAATTATGATTTTTTTTTTACTTTAATCACAGTCTTGGACATGTCAAATATTAGAAACAACATTGGTTTTGATGCATTGTTAATTTTTAGCCACGAACATAATGAAAGGGTAGTGAATTTGCCCACAGTGTACTGTAAAATTTCAAAGCATTTTCCCAAAATATGTGTCAAAATGAGATTTGTCACCAAAAATAATTCCATTTGCTGAAACATGGAACAAGTTATGGCCAAATTAAGACTTAAAAATAACCCCCAGTCACAACAGCACATAAGGGTTAAGTCAAGGCAAAATCAAATTTAACTCTATTTATTACTTCCATAATACCCATTTGGTCTTATTCTTCCAATAAAAATGAAAATGTCTTATATTTAAACCTCTTCTCCACAACAATCACTTTTCAGGATCCAATAAATTCCTGATCAATAAAGTTCATTTTATAGTAAAATGTTTTTTTTTTTTCAAACATTTCTATGAAAGACCAGTTTTATTACATAAGGGGATAAATCACGCTTTGGTAAATAACAATAATGACATAAAAAGTCAAAATTTAACACAAAAAGACAATTATGACAAACTACGAAATAACTAGTCAAATTTGTTATTAAAGGAATTATTCAATATTAATGTTTACAAAAGCAAATTTGTTGAATAAACTGTATAACTAACTGTATAAACTATTCTTTTCTGCAGTTTTTTCTAATATGTACGTCGTTCGGTTTTATGTTTGCTTATATTTTTATCAATTTCTGGTGTTCTTGCTTAAACATTGATTATTACCTGCATGTTGCCTGTGTTGTTACTGTAGTCGTACTGTGTGTGATTTTAATCATTTATTCACTAAATAATTGAGTTTAATAAAACACCCAAGCATGCTGGATTTAACTATTAACCCAGCGCTGGGTTGCTTTTAACCTTGGATTTGTTTGTGTTTAAAGTCTGCAGGTGCAAACTAAAGAAAGTGGGGTCACTATAGCAGTGCATTATGGGTGTTTTTTTAAAAAAAGGATTATATTTCTATTTTTTATCAAATATGACAAACAGACCAATATTGAAATATCTTACATTTATTTACCCTTTTTGTTATTTATAATTACAGTAGGCATCCTTATTATAGTGAATGTAATAAATATTTTTTATAGATTTTCATATTTTCATATTTTATATAGGCTAAAAAAGGCAAAAATAAATGAACAAGCTGAAATCTGTTAAATAAAAATACGCCCCAGGACACAATCGTGCCTAAAGTCAAAGAAACGCTGTTATTATTTCTTGGCATCGTGTCAGTCGTCTCAATTACAGATTGTTATTTTAAAATCTTTCTGCAGTTAAAAGGAAGCAAACACTCCAACGTGACAGTGAAAGTCACAAAGAAACCATGTTCCTATTTATATGCTGAATAGATGCAGTTAGCATTTAAATGACATTTCGCATTACACACTCCCCATCCCTGATGAAACAGCCCTTAAAAACAATATAAACACAGTCTTCTGGGTCACGGATTACGCGCAGGTAAACTGGATTAACCGTGGTAAACTGCGGAAACACATCGCTCTCCGTCCGTCAGATAAACCTCATGTGTGATGGATCTTTGACAGTGTGAAGAAAGAGGATAACAATCAGCCTGGCTTGCAGAACGATGATTACAGCAATTAAATGTAACTTAAAATGCTGCAATTCATCAGTTAAATCATAAGACATATTTGAAAGTCTGCATATCTTTGAAGAAAGCGAACGCTAAACAAAGCGGAAAGCAGCAGTGCATGTGAAGACGAGCGAGTGCATGTTTGAACTGCGGGACAGGAGACAACGAGTTGATTTAGTCGGGGAATAGATGTCTGTCCTTCAGAACACTGGATAAAATTGGTCTCAATATAAAATGTAATAAGATCTCAGTGCACCTCCAGTCATTCTGCACATCTCTGCTTTATAAGGTACAAACACAGGCAGAAAGAAAGGCAGACACATATGCTACAATCATTGAAGTAAAGTAGTGTTTGTGAAGTTACGAAAAAGAAAGACCGAAAGAGCGAAAGAAAGAGCGAAAGAGCGAAAGAAAGAGCGAAAGAGCGAAGAAAGAAAGAAAGAGCGAAAGAAAGAAAGAAAGAAAGAAAGAGCGAAAGAAAGAAAGAAAGAGCGAAAGAAAGAAGAGAGAAAGAAAGAAAGAAAGAAAGAAAGAAAGAAAGAAAGAAAGAAAGAAAGAAAGAAAGAAAGAAAGAAAGAAAGAAAGAAAGAAAGAAAGAAAGAAAGAAAGAAAGAAAGAAAGAAAGAGCGAAAGAAAGAAAGAGCGAAAAGAAAGAAAGAGCGAAAGAAAGAAAGAAAGAAAGAAAGAAAGAAAGAAAGAAAGAAAGAAAGAAAGAAAGAAAGAAAGAAAGAAAGAAAGAAAGAAAGAAAGAAAGAAAGAAAGAAAGAAAGAAAGAAAGAAAGAAAGAACGAAAGGTTCCACGTGCAGCAAACTGTTACATTTTGTCACAGTATACTGCTTGTTACTGGAAAAGATCCCAGCTAAGCTTGCTTCCACCACTGAAAAAAAAAGTAATTGCGACTTTTATCTCACAACTGCAAGATATAAAGTCAGAATTGTGAGAAACAAAGTCGCAACTGCAAGATATAAATTCACAGTTTTGAGAAATAAAGTCGCAATTGCGAGAAAAAAAGACAGAATTGAGACTTTTTATCTCACAATTCTGACTTTACAACACGCAATTTCAACTTTATATCCTGTATGTCTGGCTTTATATCTCGCAATAGCGACTTTATATATCTCGCAATTCTGACTTTATATCTCACAATTCTGACTTTATATCTCGCAATTCTGACTTTATATTCTCACAATTTTGACTTTATATCTCACAATTCTGACTTTACAACACGCAATTTCAACTTTATATCCTGTATGTTCTGACTTTATATCTCGCAATAGCGACTTTATATCTCGCAATTCTGACTTTATACTCGCAATTTTCGACTTCATATCTTGCAATTCTACTTTATATCTACAATTCCTGACTTTATATCACGCAATTCTGACTTTATATCACGCAATTCTGACTTTATATCACGCAATTTTGACTTTATATTACGATTACAATTTTGACTTTATATCACGTAATTTTGAATTTTATATCACGTAATTTTGACTTTATATCTCGTTAATTTCCTAACTTTATATTCACGCAATTCTGACTTTATATCACGCAATTCTGACTTTATATCA
>JAQIUQ010007231.1:794260-831704 GCA_030378365.1 Hybognathus amarus | reverse complement strand
AAATCTACTAAGACTTCAGTTACATATTTATGAACATGTATGTTGGTTGTCTTTACATCATAATACTATTTCATATAATCTAGATATGGAATGAATAACAGTCGATACAAAATGAACGTTTGAAGAAATCGAACGTTGAAGTAAATCTCGTATATGGAAATAAAGTTTTAGGTGATAAAATATTTTCTTTGTTTGTGCATAATCCCAACATGCATTTATTCATATTAAACCATAATTTATTGAAGCATCCACACACTTCACCACGTGAGCAAGCAGCTAGGTTCCTGATTGGTTAACGTGGCACGAATTGACGCCAAAGTGCAGATTTTTCAAACTGGGCGGGCAGACGCGAATTCGCGTCAAACGCGTGAATGCAAAAATGGCACTAACTAAATTATGTTAGCATTGACGGCGAATGAGGCGTAGTCGCGTCTTCCGCTCCTCGCTCATGCCTCTTTCGCGCCGCAGTGATTTTTTACGCACGAAACGCGTCTTCTGCATCTGACTTAACATTGACTTAACATTGACGTGTTATTCGCGTCCGGTGTGAACGCACCATGAGACAGCAAGAGAGTAGCCAGTTAAGCAATGAGGTTTCTTTACAAAGATTAATTAAGAAATTAAGTTGATTAATTGAGATTAATTAAATTAAGTTTATTATTCAGTAAAACAATGTTATTGTGAATATAATCACGAAGAACTTATCATGAAGAACAACATAGTGACAAATAGGGCTGTTGGAACGAATTCCGAAATTCGAATATAATTCGAATATTTAAAAAAACAATACTATTCGAATGCTGAAATTACTATTCGAATATTGCTTTTATATATATTTAAAAAATATATATCTATATATGCAATCTTTCTCGCGGCTTACACGCATTTGAAAATGAAATGCTTTTGTTTCGTCTAATGAACAATAAAGTTTTTGAATCGTAACGCAATTGTGCACGTTATCCAAGCTGTAGGCTATCATCAGGGTTTCCCATACAGACATCCCAAGTCTCCCGGAAGATCCGGGAGTCTCCCGCATATTGATAGCGTCTCTCTGATGCCCGCAAATTAGTTAAAATCTCCCGGAATCTAGAGCGAGAACATACTGCGCGCATAACGTACATAGCGCGCGGCGCGTGCATGGCAGAGAGGAGAGAACGAGACCTTGCGAGTGCCGTGCGAAAGCCAGTCCCGCGCCGCTCTCTCCCTTTGCAGACTGATCTCATGAAATGGCTCAAAATACATATAGATAACACTCTGACTTGAAAGTGGCGTGTATGTTGACGCAAAAGTCATGATGTCATGTTGCCCTTTGGAACACCGCTGCACAAATCAGTCCAACACAGCGCTGTCAATGTCGGAGAACCAGCTTTAAAAAAGTTATTAGCCAGCATGCAAGGAGCCTATCTAATAAGGTGAGCTAAGTTATTATTAGAATACAGCTGTATTTTCAAGGTTAGCACGCTGTATAGCTGGTAGTTAATATCGATGGACACGCGTTTGTTTCCGCTTTTTATTGTTAATAAGAAAGCGATCTAAATGTTTATTGTAGTAATGTTAGATGTCCCTCTAGTGGACAGAACGTGTAACAACAACCACAGGCTATAGTGGCATTGGCGATCCATAAGAATGTGTAATGTTGTAAATATTAATAATAGGATGAATTTGAGCATTTAATATTCGAATATTATTCAAATATTACATAAAATATGGAATGGAATTCGAATAGTATTATAGAGGAATATTGCACAGCCCTAGTGACAAAGCGCGTCTGTCACGTTTAGGGCCACCGTAGAAACATGTCAAAGTGTTAGAGAGAAATGGCTCATTATATATAACGGTTCATTATATGAGGTGTTTATAGACCACTGAAAACACAGTTATGTATTTGATATTGTATTTCTGTCAACATATCCTCCTAAATATTACACAATGCACCTTTAAATGAATGAATAAACAACAGACAGAAGCTTAAGCAACTATCAACACACAAAGCCAAGGTTTCCTTCACTGAAAAATGAAATAAATTTATGCTTAAAATTAGGAAAAATAATTTTTTTTTATTTCCAGTAAATGATTGAAAAAAAATTGAAAAGGTTTTTTTTTCCAGTGTACAGAAAAAAATCTTTTATATTTCTTCCTCAAGCATTGCTACACTTCTATATTCAATAACTGAATGCACTCAATCTACTTTTCCTCTTGAAACCAGTGCGTTTGACTGTGTTGACTCACCATCAGTCGACACATGGAGAAGAGCACACTGAAGAGGGTCTCCAGCGCACGGATACAGTCTTCAGTCCCACTCTCACCCTGAACACACACACACACAGAGAGAGGATAACAGCTGCAAGCACTGCTGACTCCTCCGCTCTTAAACACACACAACACTGCAGTGTCACAACATCAAGCATCACGTCTGAGCCTGCAGGTCCTGGGTCTCATTTAGAAAACTGTGTGTGCGAGCCTGACTGAATGTTAAAAATGAAAAATATTCCAAATTCCCTTTATAAAACTCGAAATCTCCATATACAGGTGAAACTCAAACTTAGAGTATCGTGCAAAAGTTCATTTATTTCAGTAATTCAACTTAAAAAGTAAAACTAATATTTTATATAGACTCATTACATGCAAAGTGAGTATATTTCATGCCTTTATTTGTTATAATTTTGATGATTATGGCTTAAAGATATAACAAATTTTCACAAAATTCTAATTTGAATTTGGGGTTTTCATAACCTATAAGCCATAATCATCAAAATTATAACAAATAAAGGCTTGAAATATCTCACTTTGCATGTAATGAGTCTATATAATGTTAGTTTAACATTTTAATGTTGAATTACTGAAATAAATGAGTAGAGAATAAAATATTTTGAGTTCCACCTGTATATGGAGCTTGCAACGCCTAGTTTTTTACAATTCACATATGCAAATTCATCCATGTGAATCCATGTTTAACGGTACGAGACATTAGGAGAATCTGAGATACACATGTGTGTCACATTACACTGCTAAAAATCATTTAGTAACTGACCCTTGCTTATTTTTTAATAAATAAATCAAAATAGTATAAAGTCATTTCAGAGATAGTTTTTCTCAATCCTTTCCACTGGCCAAATAGAATTTTTAATTGCTTTATATTTTTTAATGGAAACGGATAAGCCTTATTGTGGTCTATTCCTTTTATCCCTATTTCCTTCATTCCTTTTATTTCATTCTTTCTCTCTTTCTTTCCCTTTTCCTTCCTTTCCTTTTTTCTTTCCTTGCTTCTTTTTCCCCTCCTTCCTGTCTTCTTTCTTTCTTTCTTTCCTATTTCCTTCCTTCCCTCCTCTTTCCTTCTTTCCTTCCTTCTATTTTTCCCTCCTTCCTTCCCTCCTACCTTCCTATCCTTCCTTTTTCCCTGTTTCCTTCCTTCCTTTTATTTATTTCCTTTTCTCTCTTTTCCCTCTTACCTTTCTTTCCTTCTTTCTTTCCTTCCCCCTCTTTCCTTTCATTTTTTTCTCTTTCTTTATTTCCTTCCCTCTTTTCTTTCTTTCCCTCTTACCTTGCTTTTCATCTTTTCAACTCCATCCTTCCTTCTCTCCTTCCTTATTTTCTTTGTTTCTTTCCTTCCTTTTTCCCTCTTTCCATCCTTATTTTATTGCTTTTCTTCTTTCTATTTTAATTTTTTTCTTTCCTCCTCCTTTTCTTCCTTCCCTTTTCCCTCCTTCCTTTTCTTTTCTTTCTTTCCTTATTTTATTTCAATTTTTCTTTCTATCCTTCTTTCTTTCCTTTTCCCTCCTATTTCTTTTTTGTAAATGGTCCAAGCACTGATTACAATAGAGATGAAATCTGCACAATGGATGAATAATGGCATTCTGGGATGAAGTATCTGTATTGATCTGTGCTTTAACTTCAATCTGGGTCGCTTCTAGCCCAAGTCCCACAAGCAGAGTCAAGGCTCCGGCAAAATATATTTCTTATTTCTTTATCAATATAAATATGAAACAAGACTTGGACAGGTGTTCTGAGATGGTGTGTGAGTTCGATGTCTTGCCTACCTTCAGGCGCCTGCGGTCCGTCCGCACGTACCAGTTGGTGAGCATATCCACGAACTTCACCAGTCTGGGAACCACCGTATAGAGTCTGTAGGCTGGAAACATAAGCACACGTCTGATTTCAGATCGGCCTTGCTGACAAATCACTTCAAGAGCAGGAGTTCATCAGACGCTTACCTCCCATCTCATCCCTGAAGAACTGGATGAGTGACTGGGTGAACCGACTGGATCCATTTGTCCATGATGTTCTCGCTCACGATAGCCGTCCTCTCGTTGTACAGGAACGCGATGCCCTCCTCCTAATGACGGGAAAACCATCATGGCCCAGTCAGATGCTTTTCAAACAGTAAGCAGTTAAAATAATCAAATAAAATATATTTTCTTCACTTCAATAAATTTTAATACGCTGATTTACTCAATATTTCAGTGGAAATTGTGATTAAAAAAAATCAGCTAAAATAACAGCATTTATTTGAAATAGAAATCTTTGGTAACATTATAAATGTCTTTGTTGTCACTTCTAATCAACTTAATGCATCCTTGAAAAAAAAAAGTTAGTTAGGGATATACCGATATGAACATTTTGCCCGATACAATAACCGATAATTCTTTATATTTAAAAGCCAATAACCGATAGATTGGACGATAAATCTGAACCCACTTTTTAATATAATTTTGGAGATCCTGATTACAAAGCAAAAAGTATCATCATTAAAAGTCATGCCCAAAAACACACAATCATAATCTGCTCATTATAATGTCATGTAGCCGATATGATAGACTTGAGTTGCACTTTACTGTATTTTCCCTTTTGAAGTGATTCCAATCATATTTCAAGCAGTGTTGAACAGCTAAAGGAAATAATCCATTATTTATCAGCTTTTATACATCAGACAAATATTCTTTTACCAGGCCGATAACTATAACATTAAAAATTAACCGATGTCTTCTGATACCGATATTGTGGCCGATACTGTATATCGTGCATCCCTAAATTTAATTCCAAATGAATAAATAAAGACATTCTCACTACAAACTTTAGAACGAAAAGTTGTACATGAATGTGGTTTGGATTGTGATTATAATTGTATTTTTTTCTGCTGTTGCCAAAAAACTAAACCAAAGTAAAAGTGTTGAGCTGACGAAGCAAAGCCTTGGAGCTGCAGAGCAACTGAATGTGTTCAAGAAACATTTCTTATTTATCAACAATGTTGGAAACAGTTATGCTGTTTAATATTTTATTATTGTAAGCATATTAGTTTATTTTCAGCTTCAGAATCATGAATATTCTGGTGTGTAAATTATCCTGTGCTTTGGGTTTAGGCACCAGTCCAAGACTATTCATTTACACACACAAAGTAACACCAAATTAAGCATTTTAATCAACAGTACATTTTTTGCACTTCGAATCGTGACATGAGGGCATCGTTACACTCCTAATAAATAAATAAATAAATAAATAAATATATTTATTTATTTTTTTTGAATAAATAAGATGGTGCAGTACATTAGACTGGCTTCTTAAAGGATTGGATTTGAAGAGCCTTATCTCATGTGTGTTCAGAGAAACATTTCTTATTTATTGCTAATGTTGGAAACAGTTGTGCTGTTTAATTATTTGTGGTCCGAGACCCCTACCATCTGCAGTCTCTGTATGTTCTGCACCAGGAACCGATAGGCGTTGTACCAGGGCAGGAACACGTCCTTCAGCACGTCCCGCACGCCCTCTTCTTTAAAGCGCAGGTTCTCGGCCCGGACCACCGCGAGTCGATCAGGTACAGTCTGAAGAAACAGACACAGGGGAATCAGAGCTGGAGAAACACCAGGAGGAGCGGGCCTCTGGATCAAGAGCGTCTTTCAAAAATACAAAACTGGACCGGGCTTACTAGCCTCAGTGAATGTGTGATGCCTAGTTTTTAAAATCTGTCATGTAGTGTATTCCAGCCTTGAGATGTAACCCTATAAACTTTAAGAATGAGCAATAGTGAACGGTTAATAAGAAACAAATTAAAAAAATTATAAATTTAATCCGTCAGGGGTCTGTGGGGAAAGCTAAATACAACTTAAATGTATTAACATCAATAAACTGTCTGTTAAGCATTATATAATGAATTAGTGTAAGATTATTATGAAGTGTTAAGATAATCTAGCTTTTTTATCCCACTGGTGCATTCACGTTGTAGCGTTTTGGCCGTGTGTGTGTGTGTGTGTGTGAGTGTGTGTGAGTGTGAAAATGATTCCCTGAAACAGTTAGAAATTGGTCTACGATCTTTAGGAAACTGAATTGTCAAATTAAAATCCACAAATTTGAATAAATCTAAAATCAACATCAAAATGACATGAAATTTACAATAAATATTCAATATATCACACATTGTATGTTGTGATTATAGAATATTTGTGTGTGTGTGTGTGTGTGCCAGTAAAGGGCATTAAGTATATGGTATATGCTCTTGAACAATGTCTTATGTTTGATATGTTGTGTATTTTTTAATAATGTCGATATTTGTATCTATATTGTATGTATTTATATTTATTTGTATTTGGGGACTGCAGATGTAAATTAGCCTAAGGCAAACTCTGGTGTAATGCATCAAATGTTTACATTTATGTTATTAATTGCACATGGTCCCTTCTAAACAAAAATCAAAATCAATCATTCCAAGCACAAAAAACAAAATCTAAAATCATCGGATTTAAACGCATTATCACATCATACGTGATGGTGTTTAGTTTGACTGTCCCATTTGGATGGATATAAGTATGTTTTTATGTATTACCCATTTGGTCACGTCTCAGCTGTGCTTCAGGTGGAGTGTAAAGTGGTTCACAAATGAATATTCGGAGATACTGGGAAAAAGGCAAAACTAAAAGCATGATAATTAGCATCAGTGTGTTGTGCTCACCGCAGCGCGTCGGCGCCGTAGCTCTGCACAATCAGACCGGGGTCGGGGTAATTCTTCTTACGCTTGCTCATCTTCTGTCCATCGCTGCGTGTACACACACACACACAGAGAGTTTCCAGGTCAGTGGGTCATTCTGAACTAGTACTGTATTTCTGCCTGAGGACGGAGCCCGCAGGCTGTGTGTGTGTGTGTTACCTCAAGCGAGAACCAGGCCGTTGACGATCACGTTCTTGAACGGTGGTTTCCCGAACAGAGCCGTCGAGAGCACGAGTAACGTGTAGAACCTGCAGCCGACACAAACACAGGCATTACCGAGATGAGCTTCATCTACAGCGCTTGTGGAACTGAACGGGATGTCCGGCTTGTGCTCAGATTCAGTGTGAACGCCTCCGAAAACATGTTCCACCAACAAAACAGGGCAAGCGCATCATAATCATTCAAATCAACCCTGTACCGTTCAGGAATCAGATCACTCTTAAACTGTACTGTTATTACACACTTTTTGCTTTCTTTGTGTGTGGGTTTGTTTATGTGACTTATGAGGACACAAGTTTGTATAATGACATGTGTATTACACTGGTATTACAACTTTTTGGTGGTTTATGAGGACATTTCAAAAGTCCTCATAAATCAAATGGCTTAAAAACAAAAAACAATGTTTTATTAAAAAATAAAAAATGCATCATGTCTCCTGTGATGGGTAGGTTTAGGGATTGAGTTCAGTGTAGGGGGATAGAATATATAGTTTGCACAGCATAAAAACTATTATGCCTATGGAGAGTCCTAATAATGCTGTTGCAACAACATGTGTGTGTGTGTGTACTCTTAAACTGTACCGTTATTGCACACTTTTTGCTACCAAAATGTTACCAAAGCAATACAAAAACTAAAACAACACTATCTTGGCTGTTTTTAGCCATCCTGATATCTAAGATATCAGTCTCAAATAAATGAATAAATGACCTGGCATGTTTTGGACAGATCTACTCGGTATTCACATTCGTTATTTTGGGTCTTTTATTTGGAAGTTCATGTTTATTGGTTGCCTAGAAATCTAGACGCACCCTAGCGGCAGCAAAAATTATTTTGCCGCAAAGTGTGGTCTAGCAACTCTCCATAGACGGTTTAGCTGGAAAGGCCCAACTCTGGCCGGGCCAATCACATCGTGTATAGAGTTGGCGGGCGGGCTTAACATAATGACGACAGAGTTGCGACGGTGAGAGCCAGCTCGGACATATTCGGTTTTAACTCGTTCATCCTCGGATGCGGCCGGCGCCGCGAGCGCTGTTACAAAAAAGCTGTGGCGAAACTATCAACTTCTCATTTTGTCGTCGAGGATAAAGGTTTTACTCCATGTCAGCGCGCGCTTTGATCGGTAAGGTGCACGGACCTCTCCCGAATTATCTCCACCACTCCGAAGCGCCACTACTCCGCCTCCGTTTCCCTCGTAAGTTGATATTAGTATTTAAACATTCTCTATGATATTATTTTTTTTAATGACACACTGTCTATTTCTCTCTCAAACACACACATACTGTCTCTTTCTCTCTCACACATGTAGGCTAGTTATACACTTTAGGCTTTTAATGATTAGTGTTTTATTTTTAAAGTTTGTGGGTCGTGTAAAAAACAAAAACAAAAATCCCTTATGTTGGGGATGGATTCCGGGAAATCTCCCTTATTTTCAATATACAGTGTTGACAGCTGGACTGGATGCGGTAAAAGTTTAATATATCAACTTGCTCCGCTGAGTACGTCACCTTCTTCATTGCTCTGATTGGCTTTAGCGCTATCCAATTGCGTGCAGAGAGAATTTGAAAGACAACCATTTATCCCACCCCTCGGATTGAGCCCTGTCAATGAAGAGTTTCCAGACCTAACATCTAGATGTAGGTCTGGCATGCCAGGCTAGTTTATTGGTCCATCTGTTTGTCATGTGACCTGTAAATGTGTCATGTTCTCATTGGTTCTGTCTGTTCATTGGTTGCTTTTGTCACATGATCCCATAAGCCCTTATGTTTGGCACGTGACCTTAAGCCTTATTCACACTACATGATTTTAAAACGTCGGGCTGAAGTGTGCGGTTCACACTACATGACTTGCTCTCAGTGAAATCAGGAGTGTTCAAGTTGTTTAGCTGTTCACACCACACAACACAACGTGATTGATCCACAACAGGAGGTAACGCACTACACGAGTTGACAACGCACTACATAGAGATCCAACCAGAGCTGTTTCAGTACTATGGTATGGTCTAAATCCTGAAAATAATCAAATAAATAACGAATTGACAACTATGTCACCCAACGATTCTATCTCTGTCTACAAACCACGTTTTGTCACGAAAAAAACGCAATAAAACGAACCAGAAATGACGTGAAACAGCACAACACACGAATACGGACGTCAGACAGAAACTAGTGCTGCACACTGTTTGCGCAACGATCTGCTCTGAAAAAAAAAAAGAAAAACTAAGATTTACCTGGTGTCCTCAACGCATGCGTTGCTCTGATTGGCTGTACTCATGACATCACTGAGTTTGAGTCGCGCGACGGCTCTGGAATATCTAGCAGGCTAGATATTTTTCTGGGCTCTCGTGCGACGCGTCTGCGAGCGTTTTCGCTGCGTTGTTGGCTCTTATATACTAACAGATTGGCAAGCGTTCATCATCCGCTAATCCCCGCGATAACACCCTGACCTGTCGGCGAGCTTAACGATTTGCAAATCAGGCGTAAATTGGGCTTAAAATCCTGTACTGTGAACTTGGCTTTACTTGCTCAAGATAAGGTCACGTCTCCTTTATTTACACAGCGCTTTAGCAATGTATACTGTTTGAAAGCAGCTCTACAGTGATGACAGGAGATTACAGTAACAGAGATTGTTTAGGCTTTACAGTAGATCTAGAATAAAGTTATTGTCCAGATAAAGTTAGCTTTGATGGATTCACTTCCGTTAAAAAGATCATTAGTTATTAACTTAGGGGCTGCTAACACAACACGGCTCTAATAATAATACGTTTATTTTCTATAGCACCTTTAAAGGTCCAATATGTAAGTATTTTGTAATAAAATATCCAAAAAATCACTTGCACAGTGTGATATATTTCCTGCAGTTGTGTAATTACAATATCCCGAAAGTCTCCAAAGTTCTTTTATTTCAGAGAAATTCCAATTTTAAATAAGTGGCCGTCCCGGAAAAAAAATGTCGCCTGTAAATGACGCAATATCCGCACTATCCTCGGCTACCCTCGGCTATCCTCGTTTCCGCTCGTATTGCCATAGCCATGACGTAATGCGTCACACACATTCGCCTTTGTTATTGTTGGAAACAGCGCCCCTCTTGTGCCCACTAAAGTTACATATTGGAGCTTTAAATATATTTTTATTTTCTATTGCGCCTTCAATAGCATTTTAAGAAAAGACAGAAAACTTTTAATGTGTTCTAGCCATTCGTTTAATTTGATCTCTTTGTTTATTTTGTATTTATTCAATATGTATTCAATTTTAACTTTATCTCTAGACCCACTGCAAAGCCAACACAATCTGTTACTTTAATTCCCTATTATCTCCGTAAAGCCGATTTGGGAAAATCTACATTGTTAAAAGCGCTGTATTAATGTAGAGGACTTGACAATAAACTGCACATGTTGATGATTAGATTATTTGGAGGGCCGCTTCCTCACCATCCTCTGGTCCTGGTCGATGCCCTCGGCGATGAAGTCGGCTGGGAAGGCGTCCCTCAAACTCCCGCCTGTTCTCAAACGGGTAGTGCACCTGGGCGTAGGGCATACTGCCACTCTCGAACCAGCAGTCGAACACCTCCAGGACCCTCTTCAGCTGACCCTTCCCACAGCGGACGGGATGGTCAGACTGTCAATGCTGCACACACACACACACACATACGCATCAACACCTGGAATCGATCTACACAGGTACAGTGAAATCAAAATCCATTCAACACCCTTAACATTATCACAGTTTATAGCTCAGTTCTCAGATCAGTGGATATTTCACTGGGTTTTTCCGTCCTTCTGTTAGACTCTAACCCATGAATAATGTCGAATATCTGACATTTAATCTGACATCTAATTAGGTAATACCAGTTTAGCTCAACCAGTTTCCAAGAAATGCTTCAATGTTGTTCAGTCTGTGTGTAAAAAGAGCATTAGCAATTACAGAAAACACACTGAAGAAAACATGATCAGCCCAAAGTGTCTGAATCATTTTTGGTCCCAAAGTTTCACTGGCAGTCACTGTGTGAAGAATATTTGGGTATAATACGTCACAGTTTACTTCATTTTGCTCTCTACTTAAATTAAGGATATATTAACTCATAGTGTCCTGCACCTACTAGTAAAAAAAATGTATATCTGGTGTCTTCATTAATTTTTATTTGACTGTAAAGGTCAGCAGAAACAGGTTTGAGGGTCAGGATACAGAACGAGATAAATAATAATAATAACTATGAGATGTGTTTGATTCTCACCTCTCCCTGTGAAGATCAGACACTTTAGTTCCTGTCAGTTCCTCCAGCTCCGCCATGGATCCCACACACACCACCTAAACAGTGTGCATTTATTATTATTTAGAGCTGTCAATCAAAGCATTAGAATCGCAACAGTAGCGCGTCACTAGATGTAACGCAGCTGTCCGCGTCTGTCGCCATGGGTTAATATGGCAGTACAAGCGGAAACCAGGGATAACGCCGATATAACGTCACTGACAGGTGACAAGTGCCAAAGGATGGGCACTATTTAAAATTATGAATTTCTCTGGATTTACACATTCTTGGAAATATTTTTTATAGTAACAATTGAAAGAAACATATAACCCTGTGCAAGTGGTGTTTGGATATTTTTATACAACATTTGGTAACACTTTACTTGAAGGGTGTGCATAAGAGTGACATGACACTTTCATAATCATGACAGGACACGAGTCATGAATATGAAGGAGGGTTTATGCATGTTTATCATTAAGTGTCATTCGCTCCAATTATGACACTTTTCAATGCAAATATGACATTGTTTGAGATGTCTTTGTTGTGACACCTTTACATAAACCAATACATCATAACCTGTCAGTGTCTTTGTTATGACAACTTTACATTAGCAAGACAACATACATTTGTCATAAACATAACAGATTAATTATCAAACTTAAAAACCTCTTAGCTTTATGGGTTAACATTACATTAAACTGTCATGTGATTGGTTTTGACATTGGCTGTCATGAGCCAGATATAACTGTCATGTAATATTTTTCTTGATCTCAACTACAGAGGTACAAACTGAATTTGTCATTAAAATGTAATAATGGCCTCATTTCAACCAATTTCAAAACCAACCGCATGACAGTTTAATGTAATGTTAACCCATAAATCTAAGTGCTTTCTCAAGTTTGATAATTAATCTGTTATGTTATGTTTATGACATATATAGGATAGGTCTTAGTGGCTGATAACACTTGGCCACATGTGTTTGCCCTCCGAAACACATTCAGATATGGATTTGAATCCGATCGCTCAAACCACATCAGGAGGTCTGTGGTGCGTTCCAGATGAAACTGGACAGTGTTAATGCATCGGGTGGTTGAAACCACATATGTAATTTTTACTCCTCCCAAAAATGCTAAAAAATAAATGCGTGAGAGCGTGTTAAAGGCTACGTGTCATGTTATAGTCAGATACACGCATAACCAAAGCTGAGCATCTATTCAGTCAGCCAGCATGCAAACTATCACAAATCTAAGTGAAAGTCAGTCTAAAATGCTTAACACAAACAAAATGATCTTACCGGGCCTGTTGCCACTCTCTTTTATAGCGGTCTTTGATTTTGAAATTAGCTGCGAGTCAATAAAACACAGCTCAAATCTTTTGCTTTCGTTGACATGAAACCCATTAAATCTGCATATAGAGTGGGAATTGAAGATCGTGATTTATATCCGTTTTGCAAAAACACATTTATGTGACCAGGTGTAACTGGAATCGTTTCGATAAATCAGATAGCTATCCAATCTGAGAAACGCAAGAAGTGGCCAGGTGTAAACAGCCCCTTGTCAAGTTGGCATTACCAACAAATCTCGAAACGTTGTCATATTTGCATTAAAAATGTCATGAGAGAATGACAGTTGTCAAACCTTTATGAAACCTCCAAATTCTTGACATGTGTCCTGTCATGATTATGAAGGTGTCATGTCACTCTTATGCACAACCCTTTCAAGTAAAGTGTTCCCAAAATCTTACATATTGTACCTTTAACCCCAGGCAAAAACCAGGACAAGCTTGATCTTCACCAGGTGGGCAGTGAAGTTTACCGTAAAGTGTGTTACTGAAAGTGAGCGTGGACCGCTGTCCCGGTTTCCCGCTGGTCTCAGTAGTGTGGCCCAGATACGGCCTCGCAGAGAGCAAGAGAGCTGAGCTTTTCTGGCCCGATATCGATGCGTTCGGGGAGTCCGCGGCCCTCAAGAGACTCGCTCGCGGAAACAACTCATTATGCTATTTTCAGCAAGCAGGTCGCTGTCCTTCTTTTCAAATAGCTCGTTTCAGCAGGCAGAGATGCCAACAACCTTATTCTGACTTTCCACAAGTTGAGCTTTTAAGAAACACACGCTAATCAGAGCAGTTAAAGACCATTACCAATGTTTGAGACGATTCGTGCTTCTACGTAACAAGATTCAAATGAAGGAGGCGAACAGTTGATGGCTAATCAACAGCATACGCTTTCAAACGTTACAGCTTTACCAGATACAGCTAATTAGGAGGAATATCCACAATGATTTTGCTCTTGATATTAGATTACCGTAAGTGAGATTGTGACTATCAAGATGGTTTTGTCCAACTCTTTCTTACAAATCAAATATTTTGCAGATATACTGCAGTTTATTACTAAGCGTGTTTGTGTTTAATTTATTTTTATTTATTTACAGTTAATAATTTTAGTGCTTCAACTTAAACTTATTTCAGTTTATTGTCAAAGCAACATTTCTTATTTTTGTTTAGTTTAGGTATATATTATAATACTTCAAATAACAGAAAATATTTTAATAGTTTTATTTAATTAAACATAATAACCCTGTGGAAAACGTGCCTTGATTAGTTTCAACTAGATATTTAGTGATTTTTTCTTGCATTAGACAGAATTTACAGCTGCCATTTTCAAAGCAAATACATTATCAAGGTATGGAATATCACTTGAAGCCTGAAAAATTAAGATTTTTAAGGTGCTCATGGATCCACCACTGACCTCTTCAAAGTCATCACTGACCCACAGAGGGATGGGCGTCCCCAGTAACGGTTTCGAGAGATGGCCCAGTCTCGTGCGTCTCTCAGCCAGTTTCCGAAACGCTTTTCTCTGACAAACTCAGGTACCCTGGAAACAAAGAGAGAAAGACAACACCATAAGCTTCACATAGGCCGATGTAGAAACATCACAAAAAAGTTATTTCTTTCTCAGCAACAGTGTTAAGAGCACAAAACCCCAAATTAAGTTTTATTTTGTGTTATAAGCCCGATTCACACTACACCCTCAGTACATCAAACAACTGCAACAGGAACTTTGTCAGGTTTTGTCGAAACAGTGTGTTACACCACTTGTTGGCGTTGGTCGATGCTTTTAACCTACTGTTGGGTTGTTGAATGTTCAGAAAGGACGTACTGTAATCTGGTGCTCGAAGACATTATAACAGTTCATGCTTAAAACTACAGCCTGGTAATTTCACTGTTTAGACTCATATTTATATATGATATGGCTTTAATACAAGTTGCCCAGCATACAAGTATTTCTGATCTACAGACAGAATAGACGAGATGTGCTTTATCTGCATAGCCATAAAAAAATTATTATAGTAAAATTAAGATAAAACAAGAACAACAGCGGTCCTAAAATCGAACCCTGTGGGACGCCACAAGAAATGGCCCTTTTGTTTTGAGGATTGATTACCTACAGCAACAAAATGTCTATTTTAAGGATTCTATTTTCTATTTTTAGGATTTTAAACCATCTATAAAAAACCATGCAGGTCTGTTAGTGAGAATCTTATGATTGACTAAATTAAAGATTTTAAGCATTGGGATAGAAGTATTTGAACACCCTGCTATTTTGCTAGTTTTCCCACTTAGAAATCATAGAGGAGTCTGAAATTGTCATCATAGGTAAGAATATCTAGAAAACAAAATGTATGATTTTCAACTATTTATTTGTATGAGACTGCAAAAAAGTATTTAAACACCTGAGAAAATCAATGTTAACATTTGGTACAGTTGCCTTTGTTTGCAATGACAGAGGTCAAACGTTTCCTATAGTTTTTTTTACCAGGTTTGCACACACTGCAGGAGGGATTTTGGCCAACTCCTCCACACAGATCTTCTCTAGATCAGTCAGGTTTCTGGGCTGTCGCTGAGAAACACAGAGTTTAAGCTCCATCCAAAGATTATCTATTGGGTTTAGGTCTGGAGACTGGCTAGGCCACGCCAGAACCTTGATATGCTTCTTACAGAGCCACTCCTTGGTTATCCTGGCTGTGTGCTTCGGGTCATTGTCATGTTGGAAGACCCAGCCTCGACCCATCTTCAATGCTCTAACTGAGGGAAGGAGGTTGTTCCCCAAAATCTCGCAATACATGGCCCCGGTCATCCTCTCCTTAATACAGTGCAGTCGCCCTGTCCCATGTGCAGAAAAACACCCACAAAGCATGATGCTACCACCCCCATGCTTCACAGTAGGGATGGTGTTCTTGGGATGGTACTCATCATTCTTCTTCCTCCAAACACAGGTTAGTGGAATTATGACCAAAAAGTTCTATTTTGGTCTCATCTGACCACATGACTTTCTCCCATGACTCCTCTGGATCATCCAAATGGTCATTGGCCTTGACGTGCTGGTTTAAGCAGGGGAACCTTCCATGCCATGCATGATTTCAAACCATGACGTCTTGGTGTATTACCAACAGTAACCTTGGAAATGGTGCACCCAGCTCTTTTCAGGTCTTTGACCAGCTCCTCCTGTGTAGTTCTGGGCTGATTTCTCACCTTTCTTCATTGAGGGAGATCATTGAGACCCCACAAGGTGAGATCTTGCATGGAGCCCCAGTCTGAGGGAGATTGACAGTCATGTTTAGCTTCTTCCATTTTCTAATGATTGCTCCAACAGTGGACTTTTTTTTCACCAAGCTGCTTGGCAATTTCCCCGTAGCACTTTCCAGCATTTTGGAAGTGTACAATTTTGTCTCTAGTTTCTTTGGACAGCTCTTTGGTCTTGGCCATGTTAGTGGTTGGATTCTTACTGATTGTATTGGACAGGTTTCTTTATGCAGATAACGACCTCAAACAGCAGCATCAAATATAGGATAATAAATGTAGTGGAGGTGGACATTTTAAAGGCAGACTAACAGGTCTTTGAGGGTCAGAATTCTAGCTGATAGACAGATGTTTAAATACTTATTTGCAGCTATTTCATACAAATAAATAGTCAAAAAATCATTTATTGTGATTTCTGGATTTTTTTTTTTAGATTATGTCTCTCACAGTGGACATGCACCTACGATGACAATTTCAGACCCCTCCATGATTTCTAAGTGGGAGAACTTGCAAAATAGCAGGGTGTTCAAATACTTATTTTCCTCACTGTATATATATATATATATATATATATATATATATATATATATATATATATGCAAAACTAATTTCTGTGTAAAGGGTTAGTGCTCACTGATTTCATGCCACAAAAGTAGGACAGACTTTTTAATTGTTATTATCCTCTTTCTTGGAAAAGAAAAACAAAACTAACAACTTAAAATAATCCACCCTTAATAAACGAAGGTTAAATGTCCTCCTGGGCATCGTCTTGCTGCCCTTCTTCAAGACACGGCACAGAGAGAAAGCTTTCATCAGGACACCACTGACTTCATCAATTCTCATTCGGAAGAGGCATTTCTATTTAAGCTCCATCTCAACACCCAATTCATCAATTTAATGATTTTTCTCTTCTCCTATGCTCTCTCATCTATGAACTAAATGTAGAATTTAAGGACACTGTGATGGGCTGGATTTGCAGGACTAGTTAATAAGCCAACAGAAGAAATGTTCGTTAGACTGTTAACATGCTGCAACAGCGGTCAAATCAGGACAGGTGTGCTACGCACTTCAGTCTGTATGGCTTCTTGGGACTGATGCTAAAAAAAGTATGTTTGATGAAATAATGGGTGAAAGAAATTGTGTCATTCTTCTGTTACCCTCATGTTGTTTCAGCTCCAATAAAGATGTACTTTTCCCACAATCTTAAACATAAGACAACATTAAACTGAAAGGTACAATTACACAATCCGCAGAAAGAGAGAGAGAGAGAGAGAGAGAGAGAGAGAGAGAGAGAGAGAGAGAAAGAGAGAGACCCTGACATACAGCATCGCCCCAACCCATCACAAATCTCAGATCTGGACACAGAACAGTTCAACCATATAAGTAATCCAGTATTATGTGATGATTTTATTATTCTGTGGCCACACTAAACCACATAAACCCAAACACCTTGCTGAAATCTTCAGCCATTATGGCCTTTTCTGCATTTCATATGCAGCACAGAGACTTGGTGTGATAGTGACACAACAGCAGGCCGGCTCTGCATACACACATATACTGCCAAACACCTGTGCTTTGGCCCAAACGTCAGTTACACCACAGCATCTCTGTACAGCACTGACCAGCTGCCAGTGTACACTAAAACATACACATTCAGCCTTTCTCGTCCAGTTTTACACAGGAGGCTGTAGATTACGCACATATATTAAAGATGACACTTAAGTGCCAATTACTAGGGTCCAAGAAATGAGTGAATGACCGCAGCAGAAAACAGCTGTCATGTGCATGTGGCAAATTTCCATTATCTTCACCAAACAATTGCTGAGTTTGAATATATGTCAGTTACAGTGCCAAACATAGGCCGAATTGGATGTAAAATTGGTGCATATCCTCAAAACATCCTCTTTTGAAAGTGTACAAAGTTTCATGCAGACTGAACTTTGTATTGAGGAGATACAGGCTAATTATGTCAACATGAATCTTTGGGTTCTTTGTGACAAAAGATCTGATGGACAAAAACTCTTTGAAAAGCTTTTTGCCATGATGCACTGTATGTGAAACCTGGACAAATTCAGTGAGATCAAAGGATTAGTTTGAAAAGCACTTTTTTTTAGAAAATCAGAAAAAAAAGGCTTCAAGGAATTTAACAAATGGGATGCACTAAAATGACTTTGAAACTCCATCTTAGAAAAAGCTAGCACTTGCTATGCAGTTCTCACAAAGAACCATATCACACGTCATCAAGAGACTGAATATCCTATTGAAATGTATAAGGAAAGGGCAACCAAAATTCTGATAAAAGAGTTTGTCCAGTCATGCATATATATATTTAGGTCATGCTGGTCTATAGATGCCAGATTCACTGTACCAGTAACATTTGCTGTTGTTGTCCAGAAGTTTCTCCACCATGTGTTCCACCCTCACAAACCAGCTTGGCACTGCTTTATAGATCAGCGGCGTGTCCGACCTGCAAAATAAAGTTTTTTTTCAATAATCAAAGATGCAATAAATGTGCAAGCTTTTTATTTGGCAGGACTACCAAACTATAGCAGACGGGAAGGCATGATAAAAATTGTTTGGGAAACCTATAATACAATTTTTCTTCATAAACATGCAGTGTGTCAGTGATAATGAAGAAACCACTATGTGATTAATCATTTTAAAAGTTAAACTATTCAAAATATGTTTTTATTATAATTATATTATGATAAATTGGTTTTGCTTGAGTATCTCCCAAAATACCATATATTATATATCATATAAAAAATGAATCACTATGTAAACCGAACCATTGTTGCGATTCAATTATTCAATGCTCAGGGGAATAATGCACATGGTCTTTCAGTTAATAACTAAAAGGGCGTTGGTGTCTATTTCAGGAGCTGAGCAGTAGTGACTATGATTAGCACACAGTACTGAATTTGGATTAGTCATGTCTGAACGGTTTAAAAAGCGCTGAGATCAGAGTGATGCATCTCTACTTTCTACTTGTACCTAACAATTATTTTAAAAAATGATTAATTTGACAGTTTCTAGAATTATATTTATTCTGGCCATTAATGCAATGATCAATCAAGAGGTTTTAATAAACTATTTAGTTTTTTCCCTCGAGTTAGAGGTTGTGTTTCGTTAAAGGTGCAGTGTGTGATTTTTAGCGACATCTAGCAGTTCGTTTGCGAGTTGCACTAAGGGCTCAGCCCACTGCTCACCGCAGTGTTGGTCACACTTCCAAAAAGAATAACCTGTGATTCTGAATCTCAAAATATTGTGTTCATCCTTGCTGTGCCGTGTCGAAGTCCCAGAAGGACTTTACCGGTAACAGACCATATTAACACATCAGTTCCAAAACTGAAGAAGTCTAGTTATTTTATCATTCGTGAAAGTATCCCTAAAGGGGTCGCACACCGGACGCGCCGCGTCTAGGACAACTCAAGGTATCGCACACCGGACGCGCACTTTCTATCAGCGTATGGCCAGCAATATTGTAATGTTTAATGACAGGAGATGAAGATAATGTCTGTTCTATGTAATTATTGTACTGCACAATTAAATACAATCATTGCTGAGTCTGCAGTCTGAAAACTTTACCTCAGAGCATCCGTTAACTGAATGAATTGAGAATCTCACCTGAAAAATCCAATAACATCAGCAATTGTCATTCAAGCAGCTGATTTCTGCAAATGAATGCAAAACGAAATGTATATTGCAGGATAGGGCGAAGTCAGGACCCATCAGCAACGATTTGAGACAAAAATAATTTAAATTTGATATAAAACTATGTAAATGGCGCTCTGTGGCGCTGCAGGGTTTTGAACACGGTCCCTGAGCCGTCACTGGGCGCCGCGGACAGACGCGAATGGCGCTGCCGGTGTGTGTACACTCATAGAGAATAATGTGTTCGAATTTTAAAGACGTGGCGCTGCGCGACGTGGCGCGGCGCTGCGCGTCCGGTGTGCGACCCCCTTAAGTGTTGTTGACAAATCTCTTCATCCGCCCAGACGAGGAGAAGCGCTTTAGTTTCGCTATTGCTCCAATTGGAAGACATTTAAAAACAGTGATGAGTAAACACGTCATCTGCATCATCATTTTATTAATGGCCCAGGGCTGTTGTTCTTATAACGGCTTCTGATTGGCCCAAATTACTTCTGGAGCGTTCTGACTTCATATGTGCAAAATACCGGTAATCTACAGGCATATACCGGTAATTTACTGGTAATGCTACAACTTCCCTTACTGGTAAAGTAAAGACTGTATGTGTGAAAGGGGCTAAAGATAAGAGATGAGAAACATCTTTGACCTCTGTGAGACTCAGCATTAGCATTCTGAATCTCTCCTGATCGAGCGTCAATATCTGCTGCGCATTTACGCTGACAAACCCCTTCAATATCCATAATGCGACAGGATGGGCAGAGCTCATAAGAGTCAATATGAGAGTGATTTATTGATGGTGTAAGCGTTGCATGACTTTCCCTTCTTGAGATGGGTTAATGAGGCTGTGACCTCTGCCGGCTGACTCACGGTCATGTGAAGTGCTGAAGAAGCAGGGTCAGTATTGAGCACCATATGCTAATGCTTCAGGCCTCTCTATAGGCCACGCTATTGATTTAACTCTCCCCCGTCCAGAAGAGGTCACAGAACTGCGAGGTCCCGTCCCACAGGTTGAGCAATGAGGGAAAAAAACCTTTGACAATAGTCAAGTTCTCAAGATTTATGCTAATGTGTTTTGGTTAGCAGAACCAAACAGCTGATGGTGGTTAATAGATTAACAATTACAGGAAAAACCTATTTTAAAAAAATCAGATCTACAGTATTTTCCATTTCCATTTTTGATCCAATTTAATTAAAATCCGATTCAATATCGAGTAATTTACATTTTCAAGGTAACAATCTCTCCTAAATTATGTAAACTATACAAGGAACCCTGTTGGTCGGTTCATTCATATTGTATACAAATATTCAAATTATACATAAGGAAGTTTGTATAATAATTAGTGCCGTCAAACGATCAAAATATTTAATCGCGATTAAGCGCATTAGTGTCATAGTTAACTCGCAATTAATCACACATTTTTTTCTATTCTGAATGTCTCTTGATTTCTTTTTGTCCCATTATTTTTCTCATTTTAACGTCGAACGCATGCCGCGTCCTGTTGCATAATCAAAAAAACCCACAAAGTTTGCTAGGACAAAAAGACAGTTAATCACGCGATAAAAAAATGTACGCAGTAAAAATGGGTTTGCGTTAACGGCGTTAATAATGCGTTTAACTGACAGCCCTAATGATTATATATTTATCTTAGTTTTGGGCAATGATTAATCGCATCCAAAGTAAAAGTGTGTTTTTGCATAATATATGTGTGTTTAATGTATTTATTTATATAATGTAATTATTTTATATATATATATATATATATATATATATATATATATATATATATATATATATATATATATATATATATATATATATATATATATATATATACACACACACACAGACATATCCATGTATATATTTAAGAATAATTTGCATGCTGTATATATATTTATACATAATTTATATTATATATAAATATGTTATATATAACAACACATTTTTCTTAAATATATAAAACTTTTATTTTGGATGTTTTATTTTCGTTAATTAAAAATTTTTTTTCAGTTAGCACTTTTTTATTGCATTATGCATTCAACAGACGTTTTTGTTCAAAGCGACTTACAAAAGAGGAGCAAAAATAATTTGTCAAAGAGCCAATGATATTCATAACACACACTGCCAGGTTTACTGCATTTTATGAATATTCTTCGCTCTTAGACAAATTGCTCAATTTCAATGAAATAACTGGATGTCACCTGCAGAAATGTGTTGAATAATGTAAAATTTGAGCAGAGTAAATGAAATCACAAACCTCCAGCAGAAAGGGTAGCTGTGCTTGAAAGAGCTGGCGTTCACCAGACGCCCGTTCTCCTTCAGCCACTTGATGATGTTTTTGTCTGCATCCTGAAAGCGTAGAGGACAGAGGAACAAAGTCTTGAAGCATGCAGTGGATAAAACCAGACAAAGTGTGACAATTAAAGAATACAGCTTTTCTCTGGCCTCGCTTTATGGCTTTATCTGCAGCCGGGCTCGACGCCAGCTGTACAAATGCATGAAACTCCCGCACGTTTCAATGACTGCCTTTCAACAAAAGTCATATTAATTCACTTTAATGGAAACATGTCCAGTGTGTCCTTGCAGCTGAATTGGCTTCCTGTCTCATGCATAATCGATTATAAGTGCCTTTTCTTAACCTGTGAGGTCTTTTGAAGGGTATCTGTATCCTCCTGGAGAAAACTTTCACCTGCGAGGTCTTACGTGAAACCACACCAGTGTTTACAAGACTCACAACTCATTTATCAATCGCCAGGAACGGTCTGGCAGATTCAATGACGGCTTCACGCTGAATTCCCATGATCATTTTTAAACACATTAGAAGCACAAATCCTGAGATATTTCATTTAAAGTCCTCCTGTGGTCATTAATTTTACATCTTAAAACTCATCTTTGATCACTCAAAATGACATATTTAAATGTTTTTTCCTTGAAAAAAAAAATTCATCATCCCTTAAAACAGCTTGAATGTAATCTCGACACCTTGTCTCATTTCAAACCGTGTTTTTGAGACGGTCTTTGGTTCACTGCAGTTTTAATGAGAAAATACTATAACTGAAATAATGCCTTAACAGAACATGCATAGTTATTTCTGGGTGAACTGTTGTTTTGCATAACCTACATAAGGCTTCAAGACCCTAAAAAGTGTAAATTAGCAAACCCACCAGTAATTTGCACCCTGATTCAATTTTCCCGAACTGTCAGGGAGTGCGTCTCTATAGGCTCTAATTCACAGACACCCCTGGGGTGTGTGAGCACGGTAATGAGAAAAGAGAAACTGACTATGAGTGCCGAAATACAAAATGACAGAACAGAACTATAAGTAAAGTTATTCTCAGAAAACAGAGCTCAGTTTCTCTGACAGTCATCTAGCTCTAAGCTAAACTGCTGACATCAGCGCTCCCATAGTCCCTCTGTCACCCAATCACACCCACACACCCGCTGAACATCACGCTGGAGGACTAGAAGTTTCCTTCAAGAGCTTTTTCAACTGTGTGGAGCTTAACTGCTCCTCTGAGCACAGGACTGCACAAGTCTCCGCAGCTGAACACTTCACTGCCAGAGACCAGCTCCACAACTGCATGAAACTTAAGCTGCAACCCACTTTACCATTTTATATTACTGATACATTTCTGAGTGAAATGGCTATTGACCAAGAAACAGAATTGTTGATTGGATTGTGAAAAATGAGCGCCGTGATTGGCGGAACTGCAGCACTGCTGTCCATATGTTTAACCATGCTGATTGATTTGGAAACTAAGGAAGTGACTGTTGAATGAATGGATCATTGAATTATTCACTCAACCAATTTGTTTAAAAATACTGATTCATTTGGAAACCAAGGAAGGGACTATGAATGGATCATTGAATTATTCACTCAACCAATTTGTTCAAAAACGTTGATTCATTTGGAAACTAAGCAAGTGACACTCTTTAGGAATGGATCATTGAATTATTCACTCAACCAATTTGTTCAAAGATGCTGATTCATTTGGAAACTAAGCAAGTGACTGTCTTTATGCATGGATCATTGAATTATTTACTCAACCAACTTGTTCAAAAATGTTGATTCATTTGGAAACTAATCAAGTGACACTCTTAAGGAATGGATCATTGAATTATTCACTCAACCAATTTGTTCATAAATGCTGATTCATTTGGAAACTAAGCAAATGACACTCTTTAGGAATGGATAATTGGATTTTTCACTCAACCAATTTGTTCAAAAATGCTGATTCATTTGGAAACCAAGGAAGGGACTATGAATGGATCATTGAATTATTCACTCAACCAATTTGTTCAAAAATGCTGATTAATTTGGAAACTGAGCAAGTGATACTCTTTAGGAATGGATCATTGAATTATTCACTCAACCAATTTGTTCAAAGATGCTGATTCATTTGGAAACTAAGCAAGTGACTGTCTTTATGAATGGATCATAGAATTATTCACTCAACCAATTTGTTCATAAATGCTGATTCATTTGGAAACTAAGCAAGTGACACTTTTCAGGAATGGATCATTGAATTAATTACTCAACTAATTTGTTCAAAAATGCAGATTCATTTGGAAACTAAGCAAGTGACACTCTTTAGGAATGGATCATAGAACTATTCACTCAACCAATTTGTTCAAAGATGCTGATTCATTTGGAAACTAATCAAGTGACACTCTTTAGGAATGGATCATTGAATTATTCACTTAACCAATTTGTTCAAAAATGCTGATTCATTTGGAAACTAAGCAAGTGACTGAATAATGCAATGATCCATTAAAAAAGACACTCAACCAATTTGTTCAAAAATACTAATTCATTTGGAAACTAAGCAAGTGATACTCTTTAGGAGTGGATCATTAAATTATTCACTCAACCAATTTGTTCAAAAACGTTGATTCATTTGGAAACTAATCAAGTGACACTCTTTAGGAATGGATCATTGAATTATTTACTCAACCAATTTGTTCAAAAATGCTGATTCATTTGGAAACTAATCAAGTGACACTCTTTAGGAATGGATCATTGAATTATTCACTCAACCAATTTGTTAAAAAATGCTGATTCATTTGGAAACTAAGCAAGTGACACTCTTTAGGAATGGATCATTGAATTATTCACTTAACCAATTTGTTCAAAAATGCTGATTCATTTGGAAACTAAGCAAGTGACTGAATAATGCAATGATCCATTAAAAAAGACACTCAAACAATTTGTTCAAAAATACTAATTCATTTGGAAACTAAGCAAGTGACACTCTTTAGGAATGGATCATTGAATTATTCACTTAACCAATTTGTTCAAAAATGCTGATTCAGTTGGAAACTAAGCAAGTGACTGAATAATGCAATGATCCATTAAAAAAGACACTCAACCAATTTGTTCAAAAATACTAATTCATTTGGAAACTAAGCAAGTGATACTCTTTAGGAGTGGATCATTAAATTATTCACTCAACCAATTTGTTCAAGAACGTGCTGATTCATTTGAAAACTAATCAAGTGACACTCTTTAGGAATGGATCATTGAATTATTCACTCAACCAATTTGTTCAAAAATGCTGATTCATTTGGAAACTAATCAAGTGACACTCTTTAGGAATGGATCATTGAATTATTTACTCAACCAATTTGTTCAAAAATGTTGATTCATTTGGAAACTAAGCAAGTGACACTATTTAGGAATGGATCATTGATCTATTCACTCAACTAATTTGTCAAAAAATTCAGATTCATTTGGAAACTAAGAAGGTGACTGTCTTTTTGAATGGATCATTGAATTATTCACACGACCAATTTGTTCAAAAATGCTGATTCATTTGGAAACTAAGCAAGTGACTGTCTTTTTGAATGGATAATTGAGCGGATCACTGGATTTAATGGATCATTGGATTGATGAGCTACTGAGTTCATGAATATTATCACGTCTGCGTTTGCGCATTAGTTCCTGCTTGCTCATAAAAGCTGAATAATTCCAAATTAACTCCATTATTTTTACAGGAAAATACAACAAATAATTACATTTACATGTAGACGTCATGTACACTTCAATTCATGAAACACTGCAAAAGTGACAGCAAGTCGTGCGCCTCAAACTGGTGTTTACTGCGCGTCAAATACACTGTGTATTCATTGAGATTAACTAATATAGTGGGCTTTACGGAGAGTGAAACTCAAACGCTCAGTCAGTGTTCGGCGGGATGGGTGGGTGAAAATCTATCTGTGTGTATCAGTTCCAGATTGCAGAGATAGTTACTTGTTTAGTGATAAACTTCACCTCAGCTTCACGTTCGCCATGCACAAGCTGCGAATGGGTCCCGTCATAAGCTTTATCGTAATTATCGCGGGAAGACCAATTCTTATTGTAAAGAAAAATTTGCCAGTATATCACAAATGATAATATATCGGCCATCCCTAAATCGAACCCCTAACCTCCGACATGCTTAACAAACGTTTTTGAAGTGGATCTGTGAACATAATCACTATCTTGATGTACTATATAATGATTTTGATATAAGGATGAGACTATTGCATTAAAAATGTTTCTATTAATTCTATGTAAATAAATTAAACTGACGTACTATTGAAATTGATTTCTTGATATCACAATGTTATTTTTTGTTTTGCCAAGTGTGGTGTAAATGATAGATATCATTATTAAAAATATATCCGATATGGGTCACTTTTAAAAAGAAGTAAAAAAAAAACAGATATAGTCACAAAATTGGAATTAGGCATCAACACCTGCAGTGTAAATGCGGACAGCATCCGTACCTTCACGTACTGACCAGCGAAGTGTGTGACCTCTGCGGTGAACACACCGGATGAGTCCACGGGGCAGATGGGAGCCGAGTCTCTCTGGATGATCTTATACTCCATGCAGACGCGGTAATCATCCTGTGGACAGAGGAAACTTTCTGTGAAGTTCAAAACCTGTGATTCTGAGAGCACAATGAAAGTGTTTCCCATGAATCAATGTCAGAACACACTGGCACTGTGCAAGGAATGGGAAAAACAAACATCTGTCATATGACACACAAGAGAAATGAGCCCTATGATACGATCCTGCTCAAAGCCACGTACATGAAGAACTGATATTCAAAACAATCCTCGAGGACATCAGCTGTAGATTCTGTTCAACTGACACCAGAGTTTTTATCCTAACCAGCCACGGCGATTCTATTGTAGAAACGATTTCTATTTTTCTGTGACGTCTCGCTGGAACAACAAACGTAGTGGGCTAATGATAATCACAGGTGCTGTTTATGTGCTTTATTTAATGTTAAAAGCATGTAATGTGACTCTGAATATGGTACAGTAAATGGTAAATGGACTGCATTTATATAGCACTTTTCATAGACCCAATGGTCACCAAAGCGCTTTACATTTGCCTCACATACATGAAATTAAAGACCCTGAGATCCTGAAATTAAATAAATGCAAACAAGTACGTTTAATTTTCAAAAAATGTTAATATTATTATGACATGTGCAAGTGTGTGACCATAGCTATATAAAGACGCAATACCAACTTTGACGAGCGTTTAATTAATACGCGGTTTCCGTCTTGACAGCGACGAATATGTAAATTTGTTGTTTTATCAACATCATACTTACTGTGTTCCTTAAGCTTTCACGTTAAATGTGATTACTACTTTTAATAAAGCCTAATATCTAGACTTATATGCCATTTCAAGCAATGCATGTTTGTGCAACTTTGTTATATTGGTAACACTTTACAATAAGGTTCATTAGTTAACTACATTAGCTAGCATGGACTAATTATGAAGTGCAATTACACAGCATTTATTAATCTTTGTTAATTTCAGCATTTACTAATACTTTATTAAAATCATGTTAACATTAGTTAATGCACTGTGAAAAAACATGAACAATAAAGAAACTAATATCTTTTATAATAATGAGATCTATCATTTACACTACACTGGGCATAACAAAAAAAAAGAATAACAAATACAGCAACAAATGTATTGCTCATATGTTAGTTAAAACATTAACTAATGTTAACTTAATGAACCTTATTGTAAAGTGTTCCCATTATGTTTTTACATAGTGGCGTGGGCTTTTTTACTTATCAAAATCGTGCCGTTGGCAAAAAAAAAAAAAAAAAAAAAAAAAGATTAGAAACACTGATTTACAGCAGCGAAGTCTGAGCACTGCAGGACTTCTGTGTGCTTTACTCTATGTTCTGGTTGTTTTCCTGTAATGAATCGATTCAGCTTGTGCATTTTTCCATTTTTAGCATCATCTGCTTGTGTTTCTACCTTCAAGAGTTCTGCTGTGAGAAGACGACGGACCAGGGTTCACGTCGGTCCAGCTCCGAGATGCTCACTAGCCTTCGGGCCGAATGCGATATGAGTTTCTCAGCAAAGGCTTCCTCCTGTCATCTTTCGATAAACCGCTTCAAGGTTTATTTAATGACCCGAACACTTTCTTCAGCTGTCCTGACAGAGACTGTTCAAGGACGTCTTGGATCTGCTTTTTGGTTTTCTTTCAAATTAATTAATTTAAATGAAAATCTGTTGGGAATGAATGTGAATTCTGCACATTGATGGATGATTAAATAAATAATAACTCATATGACATGGAAAGTAATTTAGGTTACACTTTATTTTAAGGTGTCATTGTTACAGTGCAAGTACTGAGTAACATTAAGCTTCATGTACTAACTATAGGGTAGGATTAGGATTTGGTTAACGGTTGTTGCATGTAATTATGCATCATTTACTGTTATTACTATGGTAAGTACATGTAACGTCAAATAAAGTGTTATTGGTTACCTTATTTTATTATTATTGATCATCATTGTAATTATTCTAACTTCGAATTTACCATAGTCATTATAGAGCCTTCTGTTATTTTATTACTCAATAAAGCAACATTACACTGTGTCCTAACCAGATGTGAGGCGTGATAAAAGCTGCCTTATCTGTGTTAATCAGAGTTTTTGTCCAGCTGGCGATATGGAACGATTCTATTTTAGAGACGGTTTCTGGAACAAGAACATATCAACTATGACAATGATAATCTTAGGTATTGGTTATGTGCTTTATTTAATGTTAAAAGCATCTAATATGAGTTTGAATAAATTTCTTTGTGACCTCTATAGCTGTACTGAGTACTGACAGAGGATAATTGACCTATTCAAAGATAGTTTCAGTCACTCAGTGTGTTTTTTTTTTAATTCACTGCAAATATTTATTAACTTTATGAATTTCACTGCGAGAGCCATGCACTTGGCTGTGATCTTCGAATTGATTTGATTGTGAGTGCAGTGTGCCTGCAGAGACTCCGCCCATAAGCTCTTCTGATTGGCTGTGATTTTTAATTGATTTGGATATGAGTGCAGTGCACTTGCAGAGACTCCACTCACACACTCTTGATTAATTGTGATCTTCAACTGAATTGATTGTGAGTGCAGTGTGCCTGCAGAGACTCCGCCCACACACTCTTCTGATTGGTTGTGATTTTTGATTGATTTGATTGTGAGTGCAGTGTGCCTGCAGAGACTCCGCCACAAGCTCTTCTGATTGGCTGTGATTTTTAATTAATTTGGATATGAGTGCAGTGCGCTCTGCAGAGACTCCACCCATCACACTCCTGATTGGCTGTGATCTTCGTTTGATTTGATTGGGAGTGCAGTGCGCTTGCAGAGACTCCACCTACACACTCCTGATTGGCTGTGATTTTTGATTGATTTGATTGTGAGTGCAGTGTGCTTGCATAGACTCCGCCCACACCCTCTTCTGATTGGCTGTGATTTTTGATTGATTTGATTGTGAGTGCAGTGTGCTTGCATAGACTCCACCCACACACTCCTGATTGGCTGTGATCTTTTGATTGATTTGATTGTGAGTGCAGTGTGCTTGCATAGACTCCGCGTACACCCTCTTCTGATTGGCTGTGATTTATGATTGATTTGATTGTGAGTGCAGTGTGCTTGCATAGACACACACACTCTTCTGATTGGCTGTGATCTTCGATTGATTTGATTGGGAGTGCAGTGCGCTTGCATAGACTCCACCCACACTCTCCTGATTGGCTGTGATCTTCGTTTGATTTGATTGGGAGTGCAGTGTGCTTGCATAGACTCCACCCACACACTCCTGATTGGCTGAGATCTTTTGATTGATTTGATTGTGAGTGCAGTGTGCTTGCATAGACTCCACCCACACACTCCTGATTGGCTGAGATTTTTGATTGATTTGATTGTGAGTGCAGTGTGCTTGCATAGACTCCGCCCACACACTCTTCTGACTGGCTGTGATTTTCGATTGATTTGATTGGGAGTGCAGTGCACTTTGAAAGACTCCGCCCACACGCTCTTCCTGATTGGCTGTCATTTTTTATTGATTCGATTGTGAGTGCAGTGCACTTGCAGAGAGACTCTGTTGCTGGAATCTTATCAAATTGCGTCTGGTTAGGACACTGTTTTACCCACAATCCTTGAAGCACACAATTGAATGCAAGTACAATATAGATGTGACTTACAGCTCCAAAGTACGGGGCTTGATGAACCACTCCTGTGCCGTCATCATCACGTACGCAGTTATTGCCACCACCACAGTGAACGCCCCATTCTCCTTACACTGAGGACAGACAGGCATTCGTCAAGATCACATTAACAGATGCAGAGCTTTAAACAGAAAGAAACATGTCATATCATCCTGACTAATGACATTTTAAGGAGTGGATTTGGTGCAACTTCACACACTTACAGATGCATGGTTTAATACTTTGGCCCTCTGTGTGTTTTTATTTTCAATTAAATTTATGTACTATATTTTAGTTCTATGATGTTTTTTTATTTAATATTTTGTATTTTTAGGGAATTTTATGGTATTAAATTATATTCACACTGTATTTATAATCCATTTATTCACTTTTTGAGTATAGACCTGAAAATTTAATTTCCAACTTACACTGTCGCAAATCTTGAATGCTTTAGTAGCGACAGATTTCAGTTTAAGTCTTAAATTAAGTCACTTTTCAAAGACGACACATGGCAGATCATCGCTGACGTGACAAAAAGTTTAAAAAGGAACTTAAAGTTTTAAAAAAAAATTTGTTTGATACGAAAAATTTGCAAAAATAAAATTACTTTTTATATGAACTGTATATATATGTTTTTGTCTAAAACTGTGAGAAAATCAAAGCCATCAATCTGAACAAATTTGAGTGTGATATCTTAAAAAATGAGCTTCAGTGAGTGTGTGTTCGGCTGCAGTATCTAACGCTTCAATAGAGAAAATTCGTCTCCATTCATTTCCAATGCGCTCATTTTTGACCACAAGGAGTGTGACTATTTTTTCAGGACCATTTAACATGTTCGTAATCATGTCCATTATTTGTTTTTGTGTTCACATAGCAAGAGCCAAAACCTTTACCAACTTTTGTATCATTTTGATGAAAATGTTTAGAATTAAAAAAATATATATATTATACCTTTTTTTACATTTTCCGGTTATAAACCACACCAGAGGGTTTGTTGACCCCCAAAAATATAATTCTGTCAGTATTTCCTCAATCTATGTTCACTCTAAAGAGAGGTGAGAGTATGAGATGATTACACGGTTCACCTTGATGAAGTACTCAAAAAGAGGCTTGTATTTTTTGCCCTTCAGGTTCTTGCCAGGAAATCTATAAAACAAAAACACACTTGATCAGCACTGTAACTACAACAGCACAGCGGTGGGAGAACTACTGGCATAACTGAAACATAAGGCCAAACTCCCCCCTACCTTTTCAGCTATGAACACTTACAAGGGTCTTTGATTGATCAACACAGAAAAACAAGTGGGATTTTAATTAAAGTGAACAGTCAAGTCACCTTCATTTATACAGTGCTTTTAACTAAATAGATTGTTTCAAAGCAGCTATAAAGTAAAATAACACACACATCATCTCACAAAACTGGTCTGAATGTCTTTAATGACACTTTAATGTTGTTTTTTTGAAGCTGCTAAATTGACTGTAATTGCATGTAAAAGAGTGACCAGCACCGACTACATCGTTTCAAACTTTTTGTGTTCAACAGAGGAAGGAACACACAGAAAACATCATATAGGTTTGGAATAAGGTGTGGTGAGTAAATGAATGACTTGTTTTAAAAGAAACAATAAGAAGTGCAGTGAAATCAACTCTACTCTTGCTTCTCATTCCAGTCACAGCATTCAGCTCCTGAAGAAGTTTAATCAGGAGCAGATACTCATCAATAATAGCAGTTCGGCTCAGGACTAATCCCACAATACCTCAGCTTACTGTTATCAGCCCAGCACACTGCTCAGAGAGCACACACAATCATACTCACACACACTCACTCACTCACTAAACGCACACACTCACTCACATGCCAATAGAAACTTCAGAACGCAGGGGTTTGTTTATGAACAAGGAAAGTGACATCATCATGTGGTTCAGAGTTGCACTAATAAACTCACCTGTCCAGAATGGTGTATTCGAGCATCAGCTTTGAAGAGGGCGACGAGTCTGGCCTCCATCATGATGTACACCTTCTGTGTGCTGTTATCTGAGACACACCACACGTGACAACAGACAAACGCAGTGATTAAAACATCGGGTGGGGGTAAGATGTGCCAGCTGAGTCTTAAGCCCAGTTCACACTTCAAGCGACTAAGCGACGCATAACCATTCATTTCAATGGGTTGCGAACGAACTTCTGGCGACACGTGCGACTGTTGACGACTGGATGGCGCGTGTTCAGTGACGCAACAAAGTTGAGAAATGTTTAACTTTATGCAAATGCAGAGCGACTTTCGGGAGCGACAACCAATAGGAGTGAAGTCAGTGGAGCGCATCACTCTTCAGTGCTGAGTCTGACTGAGGCAAGTTGAACGAGAAGCTCATTTTAGCCGTCAGAAACTGTCCTATAATGGCATGATATGTCTCCGTGTACATACAGTGTTGTTCACCGGACTGACTCCGTGACTGAATGGTTTCGGGACACAGATTGGATGGTATTTGCACGTTCGCTGCAGTTAAATATCCACGTATGGCAAAGAGCACTCACTGTTTCTCGTTCATCTTTAATATTATGCATCTTATGTACTGATTCCATTTAAATTTGACTTTTCCTTCCAAAATATTTGTTTGTAGTGGCAATAAAACACATTTTTTTGTCTAACATAGAGTAATATCCGTGAATGTCACTCACAAACATTAGGCCACCAGTAGTGGGAACAAAGTCGCTTGTAGTGTGAACGGGGCTTAAGCCCACTCCTGCGCTCCATCAAAGTCCTTTTAGGCAAGTCACGCGACTTCGGCATATATAATGTTATTAGAGACTATTTATATAGAGTGTCAAGACTATTTATATTGCTATTTACTATTTATATAGATTATTTATGTAAATAGTCTCTGGCTCCATAAAGCTTTGCGTGAACTATGAGGGTACATTTCGTTAAGCTGTAAACTATCAGAGAAACACTCGTCCTATAAATGCAGTAATACAGTTGTTTTACACGTAAGAGATGACGATTCTACTCATCTTTCAACCATCAAACACTGAAACGACGTTTAAGTGTAAACGCGTCAACACAGAACACCATAAACACAGAAGAGGGATTCTTCCCAGAGCAATAACAGAAGTGTGTGATATCACTGTAGTAATATATTTACTGAATCTGTGTGATTTAACAGTATACTACCGGTTAAAAGTTTAAGATTCGGTAGATTTTTTATGTTTTTAAAGAAGTCTCTTCTGCTCACCAAGGCTGCAATTTTTTTGATAAAAAATACACAAAAAACACAGTAATATTGTGAAATATTATGACAATTTAAAATGACTTTTTTTATGTTAATATATATTAAAATGTAATTTATTCCACTGAAAAAAAGCTGAATTTTCAGCATCATTACTCCAGTCTTCAGTGTCACATGATCCTTCACAAATCACTCTAATATGACGATTTTATGCTCCAAAACATGTATGATTATTATCCATGTTGAAAACAGTTTTTTACATTTTTATTTCAGGATTCTTTGATGAATAGAAATTTCAAAGAACAGCATTTATTTAATTAGAATCTTTTCTAACATTATAAATGTCTTTACTGTAACTTTCCGATCAATGTAACTCATCCTTGATGAATAGAAGTATTGATTTCTTATTTATAAAACGGTTAGTTCGAATCCTTGATTCTGATTGGTCAAGAGCTGTGCTTTATTCACGATAAACACGGTGGACGACCGCTTCACCCAACGGTTCTATTGATCGCTGCGCAACACTGCGGTTCTATGTTGTTTTTATTTGAGCTTTCATGCATTTTACACATTGGAACGTTGTTGCTGTTCACACTCGGGTACTATTTTTTCCAGCGGAAGGTAGGCTTTTAGTGATTTTACTTCAAGAAAGTTGCACTAACATTGTTTTTTACTTAAATATTGTGTGGCAACCGTTTTATAAAAGCAATAAGATACTCGAGGCAAGTGCTGTATCGCTGAATAAGTAACCGGCTCAGGGGTTGCAGGCACTCCGCTTCTGCTCGTGCCTAACAACGCCCTTGAGCCGTTACTTATTCACGATACAGCACAGCCTCTCGTATCTTATTGCTTACTTATTTCCCTCTAAAATAAAATACAAATTCTTACTGACCCCAAACTTTTTAAAGGGTAGTGTTTAATGTAACAAAAGCTTTCCATTTCAGATAAAAGCTGTTCTTTTGAACTTTCTATTCATCAAAGAAGAAATAAAAAGGTAAAAAACTGTTTTCAACATGGATAATAATCATACATGTTTTTGGAGCATAAAATCATCATATTAGAGTGATTTGTGAAGGATCATGTGACACTGAAGACTGGAGTAATGATGCTGAAAATTCTGCTTTTTTTTTCAGAGGAATAAATTACATTTTAATATATATTAACATAAAAAAGTCATTTTAAATTGTCAGTAATATTTTACAATATTACTGCGTTTGTGTATTTTTTATCAAAAAAATTGCAGCCTTGGTGAGCAGAAGAGACTTCTTTTAAAACATAAAAAATCTTACCGATATTAAACTTTTGACCGTTAGTGTACGTCTGCTCTTGATCAGAAATGTTCATTTACTTCAACCTTGCGTGATATTATTTCAAAGTAATATATGTAATAATAATATGGGGTAAAACATTAATGGGATATTTCGTTATTTAAATCGGGAGAACAGTATATACATATATATATATATATATATATATATATATATATATATATATATATATAGTCCTTTTTCATACTATTACAGCAGAATGTGAAGGGGAAAATAATAATAATCAACAAGAAAAAACACAGCGACTAAAAAGAAGCTCTTGCCGTAGTAGATATTCTTGTTATGTCACATTAAAATACCAAGTGTTACAATATTATCATGATGTCTGAAAATAGGACATGAAGGGAACTGACGGATCAGCTTTATTTATAGGGAAACCTTATGATTTTAAATGACTCGTTTTAGTCTTTCTGAATGGAAGTTCCTCAAACCGGAAGAGCCATCCATAATTCAAAACACAGGGAAAGATGTTCAGTAATAAGGTGGATATAGATAACATGTAAGGACAACACAGATGATGCGTCATATAGATATGAGCCTGTCAATCACGGCAGCTTCTCTAAACACCACACAGATTCAGATAGGATTCCAAGGGACCCGCTGTGATACAACGACACACACACACACACACACAGAGAGAGAAACATCAATAAACATGGCACTTCCTCAGGGCAGGCTGGGAAATGATTGGGCAGAGATGTGGATCACACACACACTCACACACATTGGTATTCAGCACTGTCTCTCCTGCAGCAGAAGAGGAGCGGGTGACTCGAGCAGGCTCACAGCGCCCCCTGTCAGTCACTGCAGGAACCACAGCGCCAACTGGGTCAGGCTTTAAGAGCCTTGCACACTGATTTCATACGCTTTTTCTCATTGGCTCTGAATTGTCAAAATGCTTCAAATTCTCTCAAAAACACAGAAAATCTAATCCTTATGACGGACGTAAGGTTTCAGAGACAGTGTGTAAACATGATTGTCATAACGTGAGGTCTTATTTTTTAGCGTGGAAATTTCGGACTTGGTGTGCAAGGCCTTTCCTCTGGATCTTTATAGAGCTGGTAAGTCCGCCCATCCGTAAAACTCCAAGTGGACCTCTAGGTTGAAAAAGCGTCAATGCAAGTGAATGAGAGAAAATAATTATTTTCTGATCCCGTTTGAATTGTGCCATGAATGTAACATATGTTGTCTGTGAATTTTTTATATAATTTCTCATGTAACAAGTTTGACAGTTTATTGTATGATTCTTTGGCTAGCAGTTGTGGAATAGACATAACGAGAAAGACTACACGTCCCATATGTGACGTCGCCGCTTAACACATTTTCCCTCCACAAATCACGGTTTTCACCACGCTCAACTAGTTAGTCCTCTCCCTGAAAGAAGGCGGTGAAGTGCACCAAAGTCACAGGCATGTTTAGCGGGATCCGTGTGTTAGTGGGGGTGATGTATATCAAACACGTCGAGAGTTGTAGTCCACAAAGTGCTCTCACACAAAGTCTAACCGTATGAAAATTCTACAAGCTAAATTGTAGCATTCTTTACACAAAACATTATATAAAAAATTCACAGACAACATATGTTACATTCATTGCAAAATTCAAACGGGATTAGAAAATAATTATTTTCTCTCATTCACTTGCACTGACGGTTTTTCAACCTAGAGGTCCAGCGGGGTTAGCTGAAGGGGCGGGACTTACCAGCTCTATAGGACATAAGGTATAAAAACACACCTCGACCAGCTCCGCTCGGCTTTTCACACACTATGCTCTGGCTTTGAGGTCGAGATTCCTGTTATTCTGTCCCTAGATATAAGGCCTCTTGTACCTCTAATACTATTAAATATGTCAAAGACTCACTCACTGACACTCACTTCACTCACTCACTCACTGACACTTACTCATTTATTTATTCACTCACATCATCTATTCATTTATCTTATTATCATTGAATATTTATTCATTTATTCATTGATATATATATATTTATCATGTTATTTTTTATCTACATTTATTTATTTACATTTATCTATTTATCATCTGACATTATCTATTCATTTATTTATTTACATTTATTTATTTATCTACACTTATCTATTTATTTATATTCTCATTTATTTATTTATTATTTAATATTTATTTATTTAATATACATTTATTTCATTTATTTTCTTATCTATATTTATCTATTTATTTATTTATTTAACATTTATTTATTTATTTATTTATTTATTTATTACATTTATTTATTTATTTATCTTGATATATATATTATTTATTTATTTTTTCATCTACATTTATCTATTTATTATTTACATCTACATTTCATTTATTTATTTATTTATTTATTTATTTATTTATTTATTTATACTATTTATTTATTTATTTATTTATTTATATTTATTTATTTATTTATTATATATATTTATCATTTATTTATTTATTTACATTTATTTATTTATTTATTTATTTACACACTTTATTTATTTATTTATTTATTTATTTACATTATTTATTTATTTATATTTATTTATTTATTTATATTTATTTATCTATATATATTTATTTATTTATTTATTTTTATCTATATTTATTTATTTATTTATTTATTTATTTATTTATATTTATTTATTTATTTTATTTATTTACATTATCTATTTATTTATTTATTTATATTTATTTATTTATTTATTTATTTATTTATTTATTTATTTAT
>JAQIUQ010007231.1:729260-791760 GCA_030378365.1 Hybognathus amarus | reverse complement strand
AATATTTAATATTCACATTCATTTACGTGTTCCAATGGATGGTTCAAAATTCAGCACCTAGATTGTTAACAGGAACTAAGGAAAGGGATCATATCTCCCCAGTTTCACGCCTCATTGCATTAGCTAACAATAAAGAGTCGACTTTAAAGGGGTGCAATAATTCCCTTTTCACAAGATGTAAAATCAGAGTGTGTATGTGTGTGAAGTTTCAGCTCAAAATACCCCACAGAGAGTTTTATAAAGCATGTTAAAACTGTCTCTTTTTGAGGGTCAGGAAAACACATCTTTGTCTCTTTCCCTTTAAATGCAAATGAGGGGCTGCTCCCAGCACAGTGGGTGTGGCTTCAACAGCTTGTGTCATTTTACCACACGCACACACAGACTTTGTTTACACTGTCAGTGAAATGTGACAGAGAAATGATTTTTTGCTCATATGTGACACAGATCGGATGCGTGTAAACAGGAAAAAAACGCAAGCATTTGGATATATCGAGATCGGCTTCAGGCCTCATTCATATGTGGAAATAAATCAGATATAAATCAGATAAATTAAATGGTTAAACGATCTAATGGTTATCCACGTCGAACATCACTCGTTTCGAATCAGCTATCGCGTCTGTTAGCTGAAAAATGTTACAAAATGACCAAAAAAATGTTCTACTCTGAGCCTCTTGGTCCAGAGGACAGGGAGAGATGGCCGAGATGCTGGACTGAGGACCTTTGTACGGTCCATTGTCACTCTATGTCTTACATCATATGGTAAAGTAAATAAGAGATCTCTTGGCAATAACTGGTGTCTGTGTCCCGTGAATTAAACAACAGAAACGAGTTCGAAGCGCACCTTTGACCTTGACGTCAGCCGAGGTCGGGGTTGAACGCAGAGGGCCAGGTTGCTGGGAAGGGTCCAGGGTGTGGTGGTCCACGCGAGGAAGCTCACGGTCTCGTCCTCCAGGAGAGGGAACGTCACGCAATCACAGACGGATCCTGCACATCCTGTGGAGGAAATCAAGCACTTTTAGTACACGATTTACGGCTCTACATCTGCACGTCGGTGAGCTTTACTCAATATTCAGCATCATTACTCCAGTCTTCAGTGTCACATGATCCAAATGAATTGGAAGAAACAATAAATAGAGAGTTAAGAAATGTAGATATTTGGTTTTGGTGTAATTATTCTCTTAACATCAATAAAACAAACTACAATGTGTTTCCTTCATACCAAAATCAAATGCAAAACAACCATGTTTTCCTTAAAATAAATGAACAAATTATTGAAAGAGTAAACACCACTAAATTTCCCAGAGTTTTTAATCGATGAAAATTTACACTTCAAATGCCATATTGATCAGTTAATAAAAAAAAATCTAAATACGTTGGACTATTTTTTTAAAGTAACACATTTTCTCTTACAGTCGGCACTTCTCACCTTAAATAAAACTTTGTTTGAGTTTGAAATTATACAGGTATTAACCCTCTTGGCGCCAGGGTCCAAGTTTTACTCGACAAGATGCGTCACTGAAAAAAACTGCCAATTTTGTCAAATTGGGTGTCAAATTTCGTTCCACAACCCCTCCACTGGATGGCAGATGTGTCATATTTCATCCCTGACTCAAAAAAAAGTCATGTTTCTATACAAAATGTCCGAGTTACAGCACATTGAATTAGTGCTGATCAAATGCGGAGATAGTGTAAGAGTGAGCCATTTCATCAGAGTCTCTCCGCGAATTGCGGTGATAATATTGTGGTGGAGACTTTGTTTATTATCACTGGGTATGTTAGACGAGGTCGAAGTATTCATAATACAGAAGGCAGGATGGGGAGTCGCAATAGTATGCATACTTGGCACGTGCGAGGCAGATCTGGCCGCGATCGCGCTGCTCGTATCATCACTTATGATCTGCGCTTTGCCCTAACGAGTCATCTTTTGAACTAAACAGGTCTTGTCTACTTGTGTTTGTGTGTCATATGAATAATATAAGCCCCATACATGGAATCAGAGTGCCTACTGCATGTAGAATGGAAAATCTCCACAGCAAAAGGCCAAACACTACATGCATACGGTTTGTTCTACCATTTATTAGTAATGATTTACACAGTTTGTTTATTACTTACTATATACCTGAGCATTCATTAATGTGCCATATAGCATACAGAAGGTGATATTATCATTTAAACATGTGACTTTTCATGTAAAATTCTATAATCCAAAGATTTCTGCCACCATATGACTGCAAATTAGATGGGGAAATTTAATCCTGACATAAACGTTTGGGTCATCCTTAATATTTCTCTAATTTACAGAAAGTATCTATCTTATTTCACTTTTAAGATAAGGGGCCCTATTTTAACGATCTGAAACGCAAGTGTCAAAGCGCAAAGCCAGGGTTTCTGCAGGTTTCACAAAGTAAAATTTAAGACTTTTTAAGACCTTTTTAAGACCATTATGGATGAAATTTAAGACCTATATCACAGCAAAAAAAAGTACAAAGGAAACGTGTAATGAGTCTCAAAAATTATTCGCAAAGTAATTTAATTTATTTAAACTAAACATTTTGCGAAAATCAGTACAAACGGTTCCCGTGATTTTGGAAATTTGTTCTGTTTCTGTTTTTATAAAATCCCCTATTCCAAAGAGCATAATGTAGGCCGTTTTATTTTTCCCGGACCTGAAGGAAAAATCGTTTGAAACAATGTAGGACTGGTGTCTTGTTGCCGTGTGGAGAACTCAGAGCACCTCCGCGATTAGTGTTGGCTCTGAACAAAAAGCAAAATCCAAATCAGCAAAATCGGATCCTAAATTCAGATATTTCAAGCCAAGTATCGCTAAACTTCCACGTCCCCATAGCTGAATAAAATTTTGTTTTATGTCTGTCTGTGGCATTTGAGATACCCGCCAAGAACACAAAATCTCAAAATTGATTGGCTGTTGCATGTTGCTCTTTTTTTAGTTGTAATACAGCAAATTAAGAACTACAACTACATAATATAAATAAAAAAATTCATTCCAAAGCGCTGCGGGAGCATTTCAATGAGATTTACATGGACATAGGAAAATTAAGACCCATTTAAAAAGATTTAAGACCTAGGGCACAATACTTCAGCAAATATAAGACTTTTTAAGGCCTTAAATTGTGATTTTGAAATTTTAGACTTTTTTAGACTTTTTAAGACCCAGCGGAAACCCTGAAAGCGCAATTAACTTTGTGGGCGGATCCTGGCGCTGTTGCTATTTTCCCGCGGGATAAACGCCTCTTGCGCCTGGCGCAAATCTAAAAGGGGTTGGTCTGGAGTAGCTTCATTATTCATAGGTGTGGTTTGGACGTAACGGAAATAAACCAATAAGAGCGTCATATCACATTCCCTTTAAGAGTGTGATAAACGAGGTGCGCTTGTTCCATGGCGCAATTCTATTTTAACGGCGCATTTACCAGGCGCGCTTCAGCATCGGTTCACAGCCGAGGAGATCGATGATCTCGTCAGGGCCGTAAAAGAAAGAGAAGGGACATTGGGGATGGGACAAACCCACCCAAATTAGCTTCGGGTTAAACATGCATATAATAATTTGGGTAAATGTGTAAGCTTTATGCCTGTTTTTCCCATCGTCATGGACACAACAATGATTTTCCTCATGTTTATAAATTTTTCCGTATAATAATGTATCATTTGCAAAAAGTAAAATGCATCTGTGTTGATGAGAGAATCATCTACAGTGTATCCGCATTGTTCACACTCTGTATTATGGCCAAGCATGCACGCTTAAAATAGCATCTGAATATACGCGCAACGCGCCTCTGACTTCAGACCAGGTTTTTTCTGGTCAGTGGCGCAATTGTTTTCTGGAACTGCAAAATAGCACCAGGGATTGTTTGCGCCGACACACGCCTCCTTTTTGCGCCAACCCGCCCAGGAAGCGCAAGTTCATTTGTTAGTTTACCGACGTGCGTCCTGTGGAGGAAAAAAGCCCGCTTTGCGCGAGTGCAAAATAGGAATGATAAATGCGCCAGTGTATAAAGTCATTTGCGCCGGGTGCAAGATAGAGCCCATAGTCTTCTGAAATTTAGATGTCAAAATCAAACGTTCTTGGAAAAAACCTCTGGCGCCTAAAGGGTTAACGTGGTCTGACCCAATACCCCCACTCGTCCTCTGTTTCTTGCCTTGCTTTATCAAGGCTTACCGAATATAATGTCTTTCATAATGCCTGTACGATTTTCCATGTCATTCATAAGTTAAATTACAGATTGTGTGAGGTTGTTTCAATCAGTCGTCCATGGCACACATATGGCACAAGGGAAAAACTTGTAAGGATTGGAAGATTTAGAACGAGCTTTCATTTTCAAGAAAAATCTCATTACATTTGATTGTCTGAACATTCTGATGTGTGATACTTGTGATGGGATCGTCTGTCTGTCTGTAGTGTTTTGTTCATTTTATATTTTTGTCTAGTTTGTGTCTATGTTATATTCAGTATTTGGTTTGTCTATTATATGTTGAGTTTATGTTATTGGGCCCCCTCCTAAAAGCTTTTAGTAGATTTTTTAGGGTTCCCCATTTCACGTGACCCACTTTATGACACATTGCTCCTTCTGAAATTGTGTGTAAATGATATAATGATGATGTGTGAACTAAAACGAAAAACTAAATGAATGATCCTTTAGAAATCCTTCTAATATGATGATTTGCTGCTCAAGAAACATTCATTATTGTTATCAATGTTGAAAACAGGCTTTGCTATATACACTTTTTTCAGGATTCTTTGATGAATAGAAAGTTCTATTTAATTTATTTGAAATTGAGTATTTTATAACATTATAAATGTCTTTACTGCCATGTTTGATCAATTTTATTTCATCCTTGCTGGAAAAAGTATTGATTTTAGTGTATAATATTTCAGATAAATGCTGTTCTTTTGAACTTTCTATTCATCAAAGCTCCAGTGATGACCTGGAGAACACCAGTGACTTCAGCATCTTGACCTTGTAATTCTGATTGGCCTCGAAGTTGGAGAGCGGCGTGTTGCAGGCGGTGGAGAACGGCATGACCTTCACCCCACGATACACCAGACCCTTGTCGAACAGCTGCTTAAACACCCACCTGAAACACAACACAACAGCCCTCGCGTCACGTCACCCGTGTCCAGCTAAAATATATCTAATCAATGTAAATGCTGAAAACTGAAAGTTGGCCTATCTTATATTTAGGGATGCGCCATGTTACATTTTTTGGCCAGATACCGATAATTCTGTATATTTGAAAGCCCATAACCGATATACATTTATTCATTTTTCATTTAGCTGATGCTTTTATCCAAAGCGACTTACAATTGCTATATATGTCAAAGGTCGTCCGCCTCAGGAGCAACTAGGGGTTCAGTGTCTTGCTCAGGGACACATTGGTGTCTCACATTGGATTCGAACCCAGGTCTCTCACACCAACTCCACTGCACCATCACCACCCCAAATATTGGCCGATAAATTGAAATCTTAATTTTTATATTATTTTTGAGAGCCTGAAACACAAGTCTCATCATTAAAATCCATGCCCCAAAACATAATTTATATTGATGTTCTCCTCATAATTTTATGTAGACTTGTGTTGCACTTTATTGTATTTTCCTTTTTGATGTGATTCCAATCATATTTCAAGTAATTCAGAACCATCATGATGAACAGTCGCATCTGAAGCGTCTCAGCTGAAGGGAATAACACATTATCAGCTTTAACATATCAGCCAGATTTTTTTAATGGGCCCGATAACGATATGCCGCCAATATATTGTGCATCTCTATCTGATTTATAGATCAAGTGTCTTATAAAAACACAATAAAGGTGTTCTAAAATCGCTCGACCACCCAGTCAAATCTCACATATTTTTACAGACTAAATTGGTAAATTGGTTAAAATTGGTTTAAACGGTTTAGCATTTTTTTCTTTTCAAATGATGGACTTAAGTAGAAAACAGCTAAAATGAGTAAATGCAACCTATTATTTCTGTTAATAAGACAAATATTAAGTTATTGAGTTAATGAACCCATTATATCTGTTTATAAGATGATTATTAAGTTATTAGTTAAGTTCGTAAGTTAATGCACCCCTATATTAATGTTAATAAGACAATTCTCAAGTTATTACGTCAAGTTTTTAAGTTTGTGCAACCTATTATTTCTGTTTACTAATAAGAAAATAACACTACTTTGGATTGATCCAAATCTCAGAGATGTGAATATAAACGGCAATTAAATCCTCAAAAGACCCTGTGTTGGCCAAAAAACATTCTGGATTGACAATAAAACCTCAAACTCGCTATAAATGTTAATGTGACTTTACATCATGAGAAACAGCCAATGCTGGCAGAAATCTGAAATCTTACCACATGGTCTCCATGAACCAGGGGTACAGGGTCTTGTAGTCGTTCTTGAAGTTCGATCCAGCGGCCCATTCGCCTCACGGATGTCTGGGAAATCATAATCATACCAAACACAAATCACGTCATTTAGGAGGAACTCGCAAGGGTCACTTCAGAAATAAAAATCCTGTCAAAAGCAGCTCTCGAGTCCAAAGAAACAAATGACCGTATAGACCATTTCACAAGATGTAAACAACACTGGTCCAGAAGCACTTCCTGTTTCAGTTTTTTAACACTACATAAAAGTTGGGATAAAATACAACCAACAGAACATTTAAAACTGAATCAAAAAGTTAAACGAACATCTTTCAGATGTTTTCTTTACATGTGAAATAAAGAAAACAGTTACAAACTGAAACAGGAAGTGTTTCTGGACCAGTGTTGTTTACATCTTGTGAAATGGTCTATATATATATTCCATATTCCTAGTTTTCTGAAGCTGTTATTCATGTGCTAACCTCTCCAATCAAATGTCTCATGTTTGACATCATGACAACTGATAGACACTCTGGAGTCCAGTAACTCATTGCAGAAATTAACTAGCTATTCATAACCGTTGTCTGAAATTGTAGTTACTCCGCTCCATTTCTGCTGGACTGATATAACAATCACACAAGTAATCACATCCAAAATAAAAGTTTGTGTTTACATGATAGATGTATGTCCCCTGTGTATAATTATTTTGTATATATAAATACACACATATGCATGTATATCTTTAAGAAAAATGTGTTAATTATATAAAAAATATTTATATATAATATAAATTATGTATATACTGTATATCCTGTACAACATGCAAACATTTCTTAAATATATACATGCTGCCATAAAAATAATTATACACAGTACACACATATACTGTGTAAACACAAACTTTTAATTTGGATGTGATTAATTGTTGCCCAGCACCTACACACATATACATACACACACACACACACACACACATATTTTTTAAAGGTTTACTTTTTTTAAAAAAAGGGAAAATAATGATTAGTGGTAATTGACAATTGTTATTAAACCTGACACTCTTTTTGTTGCACTAAATTAATGTTATACAGACACTTTTAAGAACTCCCATCTGTCAATTCAAAGGTTAAGATTCACACACACGCTCGTACCTCCCACTCATTAGCATATCTCATGACGATGCTCCTGCACTGCTTGTTGTACTCCGCTATCCCCATCTTCTCCACATCCTCAGGTCCTCTGATATTCAGCGATTTATCAATCTCATATTCCTGAAAAACAGCAACAATTAAAGAGAAAAATCAAAGGAAGAAAACACACGCATTCATGCCGCATACACTGATGTTGTGAAGATGGTTTTGAGAATTATGCTTATGTAAATGTCTTTACAAGCTGTCTGACACAGATGAGGTTTGGTAAAACATCTTGTGAACCACCAGTGAGTATCAGTTCAATATTATAAACACATTAAGAGTGCAGACTCGCCTACACAGTCTTCTGATTGGCTGTGATTTTTGACATTTGGATTTCATGACACAGAGGAAGACTAACATTTTTGCCCAGCCATATTTATTTGATTTATTTGAACACAGGTTCAAATAAATATGGCTGTGGAAGGGATATGTACTAAAATGTTAAAACAAGCAAAGACAGGAATATTATAACAATTAAGCCAAAGGTGTACCGGTCTCTGTCCAAGAATGAGAAACCTCACGACCTGTTCTTGCAATGCAACCAGCAGAGCCTTGTGGGAACAATGCTAGATGGAACCACAATTATTAAGTTCAGTTTTACAGATTTAAAGACTTTCGTTCATCTTCAGAATACAGTTTAAGATATTTTAGATTTAGCCCGAGAGTTTGCTGTTCCCTCCATTGAAAATGTATGTACGGTATTTACTGTCCTTGTCCAGAAAGGAAATACAGACATCATCAATGTAGTCCATGTGACATCAGTGGGTTAGTTAGATTGTTTTGAAGCATTGAAAATACATTTTGGTCCAAAAATAACACAAACTATGACTTTATTCAGCATTGTATTGTCTTCCGGTTCTGTTGTCAATCCGCGTTCACGAGTCATGCAGTGATGATGACGTAAGACGCTGCTGACGTATGTCTGGAGCGTACTCGTGAATGCAGATCTTCCGGCAACGATCGCCGTGACGGTTCGTGACTGTGCACGTGCGTTCACGGGTGATGGAAGTCGGCGTATCGAGGTAGGACGTAGCGTAGGAAACGTCGCGTGACGTCACAACGGTTCCTACCTGACGTACGCCGACTTCCATCACCCGTGAACGTATGTCTGACTCGTTGCCGGAAGTCAGATATTTTCATTTATAAAGTTTTAAATATATATATTTTTATGACAATACCGCACGGATTACCCTCAGAAGGCCTTCTTTTATCCCCCTGGAGCCGGATGGATGACTTTTGTGAAGGATGTATGCACATTTTTGGGACTTGAAGGAGCTGGACCCCATTTCTTCACATTATATCCACTGAAGGGATTTTCTAAAATTACTGAAAATGTGTTCGTCTGAAACAAGATTGACATATGCATCTCGAACGGCAGGGACGTGCACAGACATTTTGAGGGGCAGGGGCTCAAGTGAAAAAAGGGCACTTCTCATAATTGAGTTTTTTTTTTCTTTTGACTTTTTTTAAACAAAAAAGTATATATATTAACACAACTGTGACTTTTTCTAAAATGTATTAAAGTTAATTTTATCTTCCTCAAATTCACGCAATTGTTTCATTTTCAAAAGATGTCTTCAAAATAATCAGTTCACACAGAAACCAATGTTCTCCCTAGTATTCACCAGGTTTATTGAGCAGCAAAGGAAACCATGCCACAATGTGCATGTTTTCTATGCTATATATTTGATACACCTGATAGTGACATGGACTTAGTTTCACATTTGAGGGAAGACTGTATCATCATCAAATCAAACCTTCAAAATCCACATTTAGATGGAGTTTGTTTTAAACCTACTATCCTCCATCTGTTTGCATCTGTAGATTTCCTCTAAATTCACCAATTTAGATTTCTAAATTTCAGGGAAAGACTATTGATGTATGCAAGTCATTAACTTTAATAATAAGAATTTTAGGCCATAAAAAGTCATAAAAACGTTCGGATTTTCCATAAAAGGTCATAAATTATATTCAGCCACGTCTTAAATTTATATTTTTTTATTCAATTTCGAGTCAATATCGCCAATGTCTCGATATCAATGTCGAGTTTGATAAATTTTCGATAATGTGTATGTGCCAAAAGCGGAACAAAACTCATTTGAACCGTGCGCGTCTCACGGACTGTTTATCCGCTCTGCGCGCCGTTCACTAGAGCAGACGCGTTAACTCTTGATCATCGCTTCAGACCCTACTGTCTATGTTCAGACCTGATATTTAGATACACTATTCAATAAATATATTTGTTTGACAGGGAAGCTGTGCTCAAACAGGAATATATATTATTTTCAAAAATTAAAAAAGCACACCAGAAAAAAGGGCACTTCTCTCTCAGGAATAAAAAGGGCAGGTGCTCAAGCCCCCTTTGATGTCTATGTGTGCACGTGCCTGTCGAACGGCTTGAGGTTGAGTAATGCATGGTTTAAATATAATTTTTGGCCGAACTATCCCTTTAAGTGGCGTTGAGTGATGCTCACCACAGGCAGGCCGTGACAGTCCCAGCCGAAGCGTCGGTCCACGTGGAAGCCGTTCTGATGGGCGAGAACCGGGTCACGATGTCCTTGATGGTTCCGGCTAGGATGTGGCCGTAATGAGGCAGAACCCGTGGCAAAGGGCGGCCGTCATAGAAGGTGAACCTGAAAAACAAATCAACGACACATAAACATACATGTGTTAATGACATGTGAAGAAAGGAAACATTAGGAAACTGATGATGTCACACCCAGTGTTGGGAGTAATCAGATTACTTTTCAAGTGACTATTCAAACAATCGCATTATATCTAACAAAATATCTCAGTTACTTTTTTAAATAAGTAACGCAAGTTTCTTTGTTTTCCCATTTATTGGGACAGCTCTCGGCCTCATGATGAGACGTCACAGAGAGTGTGTGTGTGTGTGTGTGTGTGTGTGTGTGTGTGTGTGTGTGTGTGTGTGTGTGTGTGTGTGTGTGTGTGTGTGTGTGTGTGTGTGTGTGTGTGTGTGTACATGATAGTTGTTGTAGTTCTTGACTAAATTAACAAAAAAAATAATTATTCCTCAAAATGAATAAAATCACACCACTGTAATCAAGTTCTTCAACGGTACACTTACAGTAATGATCCTGCACACACAAAGCACAGCATCACGAACACATACGACCAGGCATTCACTGCTCAAAGACTCATTTCTAGCCAACGCAATATCTTCACAACCGAGTAAGATTGCAATTTTCTTGTCCGTTTCCGTTTTTGTTTTTTTGTTTTGTAAGTGTGACCTGCCAGATATCGTTTTTTCACCAATTCCAATTCTTCTTTCAAAGAGCTATAATGCCGAGTATTCTGACCAACATGCTGCTCTGATTGGCTGTGGGTTTTAATTGATTTTGACGCATCTCAAAGTTCGGGTCTGCGTCTAGTGTGGACAGACAAATTACTTGTCGCTGGAATCTTATCGCATTGCGTCTGGTTAGGACACGGTGTTACGACTGTGCTTTACTACTTCCTGTCTAAATGACAACTTCAAGTGGCACAGCTTACCCAGCTCTCATCTATTCTCTAAGCAATGCATGAATCCATGACGTGGGTGAGCCAGGACCATAAACTGTAAAAAATATGGACAAAGCGTCTGTGACGTCACCCATAGGCTCTCTGAAGAACGGGTTTGAGGCTGTTTATGGGGGTACGGGCGGCGCCATACTGAAAAATCTTGGAAAAGACAAAATACAAATGTTCAGAAAGGATACAGATGTATGATGTGTTGTGTCAGATCATGGCCGAGACGTCAAATTCACTCGGCGCAGCCCGTTATCAGCTGTCAATCAAAGTTAACCGCCCTTATTTGTCATACATTTTATATCTAAATACAATCTAAACTAATGAGTTAGAAAAAAATCCCCCCCCCCTTTGTCAGGCACGCGGAACATATTGAAGATTACGATAAAAGTCCATGGGACCAAACTGTAAACATATGAATTTATGCTGTGAAAAAAGAGATTTTAACATTAAGTCTATGGATATTTGCTCCCTTTTGGGACCTGCCTCTAGCGGATTTGAGATGTATTGCAGTTTATCACACTTCCGGGTAGGCTTCATCTTTCAGATTAGAATATCGGGACTCACCTGGGCCGGTTCTTGGACTGCTTCAGACACTCCTGGAAACAGTTCTTCTGCTCCCAGAGCTCCAGGATTCGCTCCTCCTCCTTCGGGAAGTGAATGGATTCTGGCACGGCTTCCACCATTCTGACTAGAAAACACATTTACATTTATGCAGTTTGGCAGACACATTCATCCAAAGCGACTTACTTTGCATTTCATGGTACACATTTACATTCTCATCAGTTCTTGCTTTTCCTGGGAATCGAATCGCTCTGCTGTTTGAGCTACAGGAAAGCATAAACAAAACAAACACACTCCATCAGTCACACACTTGACGAAACTCATTTTAATGTCAAATCAAGTTTTTAATGTTGTTTATGTGTCTATGTGGTGTTATTAATATGCTTTCAGAATAAAATAGTCCCAATATAAACACTTGTTATAGGTGTACGGTAGTGATTAAGGATAAGGCAAAAACAGTTATTGGAAAATAGATTCATAATGTACTCGCTTATATAAACATTTTCGGACTGCAACAAGATTTGCATCTACTGATTTTGATTTCACTTTTACTTTTCTGACCTGTTATTGTTATTGTGTTCTAAAATTATGTAACAAATATACACATATTCTCGCTTCGCTTTCCTTTTTTAAGTGTTTGTTATTAAATGATACAAAGCAATTTCATGGACTTTATGTTTAAGTTATTTTGAACTGTTAAAAAATAAATACAGCTACATCACAATCTGTCATCATCACACAAGCGCGCGCTCGCCTCTACATTTGCAGTTCGCTGCTGTTATGATCCCATTTCTCTAAATATGATATCCATAAACACAGAGAGTTTATGTGTGCATGAGTGTGGGTATACCGGTAAGTTCTGAATGAAGATGAAGTGTCAATAGAAACTCACATGCGGACCCTCAACCGGTGAACAGAGAAAGTGGAAATGATGCAACTGAGTGAAAGCATGATGCCGGATATCATACAAGAGTCTCTTTTCATAATAAAAGTCTTTGACAATCATTGATGTCCACTGATGTCCTCCTGGGACCCAGGAATAGACTTTTGTCTATTGTAGTGGACATTATATTTTATACATTATGTTCTGTAAAGAGCACATTCAGGGCTTTTAAGGAATACAAATGTTTGGATTCCATTGAATTCCGTCAGTGTCGAGTACGGAGAGAACAACCAGCTCTGTATTTCCAGTGGTTTCCCTCACATGCACTAACGTTAAATGGATGTCTGACAATTTCAGTGGTTTCTCTCCGTCCATGCAATAGATCTAATGCATTTACTTGAACTTCTGAGGTAATATCTTTGGTTTAACCCATCTGAGAAATTTTGAGGCAGCCAGATTGTAAAATGGACTGAATAAAGCTCTTTACGAACTTGACATGCGATGCCACGCAGACTGACATGTAACGTCACGTGCATGAATCACAGTCACACGCACAAGCTCAGAACAATATTGTAACTTAAGTAACTTTCTACATGACAATACATTTTTACTAGCAGAATAATAATGCATCACGATACAAATAGTTGACTGCTTGTGTGTTGAGAGAAATGTGTGTGATCTGTTATGTACTGTTGTATGCTAACTAACTTTAACTGCCCCTTGTGAGATTAATAAAGTTGATAAAAAGTAAAGTAAATAGTCTCACTTTTAGTTACCTCTTAAGTCACTTGCCCGTATACGGGCAATCTAACTTTACTTAACTATATATTACTATTAAATCCTAAACTATTCATGACAAACTATATATCATTGGAAAGGTCTAAGACTCCTAAATATATATTTTAGGTCTGTTTTTTCTTACAAATTATAAATGAACAGTAATATATGAATTTATGACAAGAGTGCGCCTCCAAAAAATCAACGTCATTACAGGAGTTTCTGACCTTTGTCACAAAAAGTCGACGCACACACTTTTAATAATTAAAACTTTGGTTTTTAGTGCTAAAAGTTCATAATAAAACATAATTAGTATTTGTCAATAAAAAAAGACAAAATTATATTTTAAAAAGTAAGGTAAGGTAAGAAGTCCTCTAAAAAGTATATATATATATATATATATATATATATATATATATATATATATATATATATATATATATATATATATATATATATTTCATTAATATTATTATATCACATATTTTAGTAGTTATCATAAATTAGGTATCATTTGAAAGCTTACGAACTCAGAATTCATCCTGTGAAAACCGTTTTGAAATTGGACGTTGCTTACCATAGAAACTATTTATTTTATTAGGCCCCTCCCCTTTTGGGCATCATCTTTCATAATTTATTATGAAAACCTTTTCTAATCTTGACAAAACACATTGTCAGAAAGGTCTGAGTCTCAAGGTTCCATATTTAGTGACAGAAGTGATATTTGGATAGAAATGTATTAATTTGTTATGGCAAAATGCATACAATTAAATTTAATAGAATTCAATGGCACCCGGTGGCTATTTTTGGTATAACGCCTAAACAAAAATCTCATGGGAACTTCAATTTTTGTGATATCAACTTCAAATTTGGAACACAACTTGGTTAGATATATAGCTTTCATTTTATAGTAATTTTATAGTAAAACATATTTTGTAAAATATTTCATATTAAAAAAATATATTAATAAAGTATATTTGATTTACTGTAAATTTTAACTTCCATAACTTTTTCATACTTTGATTTTTTGAAGTGCTTTCACTTTAGTAATAATCTGCTGATTGTTTTCTTTAAAACAAGACCAAACTTAGGTCTATATTCCAAAGCATTCTTGAATTACAACCATTTAAGTTTGTATAGTGCATTTTAATGTCAATTATCAAAAAGGGGGGTGACAGGTAAAGGGTTAACTATTATAGTATTTCAAAGGGCAAAAACATTAACTTTAACTATATGCTCGCTCTTGATATCTAGCCATGGACAGTAAAAGAAAGTATCTAGCACGCACACGGGCACGAGCGCTCTTGTTGCATTCTGAAACATCACCGCCAGAGGCCGCTAAAAACTCCATAGAGTACATTTAAAATGTTAGGAATCATTTTTGTTTCAAGAGTTTTCTATTGGGGTGGGTTGGGTCTCCAACATGAATATTGCCTAGGACCTCCAAAAAGTCTAGAACCGGCTCTGATGATGGACACGATGTGACACACAGACACACACACACACGTCTCTTACTGTAGTGTGACTTTCAGCTGCTCTTCAAAGAACTTCCAGAAGGTGTCAGGATTTTTCTTCAACTGTATCAATAAGTCCAGCAAGTCATGTGTCCAGTTCCTCTGTGCTCTTCTGGGTTGTTTTCCCTGGATGTTATTGAGGTTAAAGGATTAAAATAAATGAACAAATATATATGACCATTTTAGCCTCTCCCAGGTTGGGTCAGACCAGTTCATCTCTGGTAAATGTGACAGCATGTTTATAGATTTAATTGTGGCCTATAGGCTACTCACACTCACTGAATTGCACTGGACCAAACAGCCACTGTCACAAGCTCTTTTCTGACCCCACACAGAAATTAAGTGTTACCCATTGTTTTCATACTTAACTCTTTCCCTACCACTGACTAAATTTTCCAGCAATGTTTTCATTGTTATACGGTAGATAACATTGTTCAAAATCTCTGGATCAAAACACAGAAAAAAGTGACAGAAGCATTGCTTACGTACATGTAATCTGTAAAACTGCCTTTCTGAATGAAATGTTAAACCCATGAAGAGGAACTTACCCACATTCAAGTGTTGATGAGAAAATGAATGCATGAAACTAGAATAAAACTTTTTTGTGTGTGTGTGTAATATCTAAATTGCATATTCAGATATTCAAACAAAATATTCTGGGAGCCATGACATTTTTGTACAAATAATCTAAACCGCTGGTGGTGGTGAGCCGCATAAATCCATTTATGACATTACTTTTCACTCTAATATCCTCAATGAATCACAAAGCCATGCCATAAGAAAAACCATAGAAGATATACCATCATTATTCTATTTATTTCATAGAAATGATTTCTATCTGTTATTGCTAAGATAAAAAGTCATAGAAAAACAGCACAAATGTACAAGTTGAAATTGACTTTACATAAATACACTAACCAGACTGACAGATCCTACTTTGTGTGTTACTGCACACTGTATTATTTGTACATATTATCTGAAATATGAATCACCGTCATAAGGAACTATTTAACTTAAGCTGTGATGCTATATTTTTTCTTTATTTTTCCAACAACAACAAAAAAAACAGACAAAATAGATCAACCCACCTATGTAACCCATACTATATAACCGAACAAAGATGTACTATCCTTTTATTTTAGCAAAAACAGCAACACAACGCACATACCGTAAGCAAGATGGCTTGATACGCTTGAGTAGCTCTTACCTCATATCTAAGAGTGCAACTAAACCAAAGAAAGAAAAAAGTTGTACATTTCTAACATTTGCAATCATTAAAACCATAACACAAGAAAATAAAAGCAACAATAAGACAGCTCTTAGCTTTTCCACATAGGTTTTCAAAGGACAGGAGACCCGGTTTGAAGGTGATTTTTATCAAATGTGCTTAGGGCCGATAGATAAAGTGATCTTAAAGAGTAGAATGGAGGAGAGCAACACTGATGATCTTTGCAACGGATGTGAATCAATCAAAGCTAACTTTAGCTGGACAATAACTTTATTCTAGATCTACTGTAAATCTCCTGTCGTCACTGTAAAGCTGCTTTGAAACTCAGTCTATATTGTTAAGGTGACTTGACTTTGGATTCTAGCTTTATGCTGACTTTACAAAATTAGTAAGGCATTACTTTTTCTGTAATTGTTCTGTCCAGCATGAGGTAGCTTAAAAATACAATTCAAAACTGGGCTACAGACCACTTATGTGAAAGGTCTCCTTTTGTACATTTAATACTGAAGTGAGAAGACTGTAGAAAGAAAAGCGAACTTCAGCGTGCGCGCACATATACACAAACGAACAAATGTCTATTATATATCTGGTCGTTGGAAAAAATGCAGGGTGTTTAATAAGATTAGCACCATTGGTTATGTTTTAATGCACAGCCATTTACATACACTGGCGACGGGAAAGACGAACACTTGCATGTGGTTGTCAAAGTTCAGGGTGTTGTAAAATCATAGATGAAAACACTAACATTCTACACTGATGTACAACGCTTGATCCGAATGCACGGGAGGGAGGGGGGTGTATAGCACCTTAACAATAAATAAATAAAACCAAGACACACTTCTACTTCTTGTCTTTTTCGCTGGCATACTCCCTTATGTACCGTTGGGTTGGATTGTGAGATTTTCCCAGAGGGCCGAGGGTCGAGATGGGAGATTGTCTGCCGGTCAGTCACAGATGAACTGCTAGTGCCTATCAGTGCATATCCTAAAAAAAAAAAATCTTTCGGAAGCACTTTTTCCATCTAGTCATGAAAAGATGTCCCACTTAAAAAAATGTCTAGTTCTTTAGTTCCTCACTCTTAGTGTGTGTGTTGTCTCTCTCATTCATTCTGTATCCGGGTTTCATCTTTACAAGAAACAGACGGCGCCCACGTCCACCCCAAACTCCTGATTTGCTCCTCCAATATCCATAGGTGCAATGTCCACGATGGGTAGGCGTGAAGTCTTCTGGGATCTGTACTCGATGACCGTCTTGCTCCATTGTCCTGTGTGTTTCTGTAGGGACAAAAGACCTCAACTGTAAAGGGGCTTTTTTTATTCCCGAACGCATTCTGTGTGAATGGCCTTTATGAAAATGCAAGATAAACCAACTCCCATTTTCAGTTGCCATTTAATACATCAGTTCCCTGTGTGAGAATGTGTCTCACTCTTGTACAATGAGCCTGTCACACCTGGTATTAAAGGAGTAGTTCACTTTTGAAAAAACTTTTGCTGATAATTTACTCACTCCCATGTCATCCAAGATGTCCATGTCTTTCTTTCTTCAGTCGAAAAGAAATTAAGGTTTTTGATGAAAACATTCCAGGATTTTCTCCATATAATGGACTTCATTGGGAACCAAACGGTTCAAGGTCCGTATGAGAGTTTCAGTGCAGCTTCAAAGGGCTTTAAGATCGACACCAGACGACTGAATAAGGGTCTTATCTAGGAATCTCCCCCCTTTGAATTAGCCTGATAACTCGCAATTCTGACTTTATATCTCGAATTATAACACGCAATTTTTTTTTTTCAGTGGCGGAAATAAGCTTCCATAAATTAGCCTACTGGCTCTCATAATAGAAGTAAAAAAACAAAAAAAAAACTAAAATTTTTTATATATAAAATATATAAAATACTATACTATATAATATAGGCTACTATATAAAATATTTTTTTCAAAATGCTGTTTAAATATGTAGCCTACCCGATTCTAAAGGTGAATTAAAATGCAGGCTTATTAATGAGTAAAACGTTTCGGATGTTAAGCGCACCATTTACGCGTGGCTGAGAGCAGGTGTAGATTTCTTGCGTACCAACTAACATTTGGAAAATACGAACATTTTAATGAATCCGAAAATGTACGGCAGAACCACTTTACACACGATTTACACAAAAATTCGTTCTGCTCGTGTTTCATGAATGAGACCCATTGAGTGGGTGCTAACACACAAACCTAAAATCTCGGGACAACAGCATTTGTCCAAATTTCAATCTTAACCGTTCTACTTCATCAGAAACGATCTTAAAACAGGGCTTTAAGTGTAAAATACCGAACTAACCAAGACCAAATACAGTGTTTATTCAGGGATTGTCTTATTCATTTTTATGTTTAACACACTCCAAGTGTCATGTTTGTTTCATACTTTATATTCAAGTATGCATTCTTTGTTCAATGCACCTCAGTATTAGATATTTATTTTATTATTTTGTTTCAGAATGTTTGCAACTTTGCAGTTTGCACAAGTTAAAGACTGGGTTGTATACATAATGTTTGTGTTTACAAATAATATGCATCTTATTGTTGCATACTACGTTGTTCATTGCACTTAAGCAATTTCTCAAATAAAGCCACAATTGGCAAAAGTAAGAATGTTTTTTTTTCTTGGCTTTTTTTGGAGTAAAACAGTGATTCTACTGTTACCACTTTATCTGTGTGTAATGTTCTAGTAAGCTCAACGTTTTTGCTGTTTAAAATTTAAACCATTCCTTTATTCCTTTATTATTGTGATAACTGGTGAAAATAGCTTTTAATATTTAGGGGTAAAACTATATCTTGAAATATGGGGATAAAAGGTTTGTGACAATGAAGTACAGCTTGGCAATGGCAGCACTGCATCTCCATCAATGAGAAAGTCTAGTTTATTATGCAAAGGTTGTAAGGTTAGCTTGTTTTATGAATTGCAACACTTGCTAAATCTGTCAAACCTAAGCCCATTTCCACTACTTTTTAAACTAAATTAATTAGTTAAAGACTACTTTTTTTTTTTTACTAAAATTGATAAAACTTGACTAAAACCTTTTGGTGTTTTTATCGACTAAAACTTGACTAACACTATTAAGTTTATAAGTGACTGAAAATGTGACTAAAACTTAAAAGCATTTTTGCCCAAAAGACTAAGACTAAAACTAAAAGAGCTGCCAAAAACAACACTGGGTCAAATGCTATTCCTCACCTTGCAACCATCCTCAAGAACACTGTATGTGAAGCGACTGTTGCCCTCCGCTCGGATTTCCACATCATTGGATCCCTGGAGCAGAAGAGCTTTCTTCAGGTTTCCAGTGGCCTCTGTCCATATAGGCAATGCTGTTCTTGCAGTGGTACGTGAGGTTCTGCGAGGCCTCTGTGGACAGCAGTCTCAGGAACGTCATCTGAATACTTGCTGTATTAGGTGCCAGATTGCCGTCTCCGTAGTTAAACTGTGGCAGTGAAAAAGAAAAGATTAGCCAGAGATGATCTAAATCCTAAAGAATTGTTCTGAAAATGGTCCTCACGAAACTCACATTGAATCCACCATTCATGGCTTCTCCAAACCAAATGTGTTTGCGTTCAGAACCCTTGGAAGTCCACCAGTTCTTGCGTGGGACGTTGGCGGGTTTGGGATAGACGCAAGTCTCACCGGTCTCCATGTTGCAGAACACCTTGATAGCATCAACGGTGCAGCCCTGGTTAGGATCAATCCAGTATTCACCTAAAGAGAGAGGAAACTTTCTTTAAGAGCACCTATCATGGATTTTGGAAAATGACTGTTCATGTAGTGTGGACTATAGCTCTAAGGCAATGAAAACATCCTGCAAAGATTTATATCTGAAAAGTGCACCGTATATAAAGTTCTTGTCTTTCAAAAGTGAGAGTCGACTCTGAGTCTATGAAATGAATTGTTTTTGAAACGAGTCATTAGCTGTTTCGTAGTGACGTAGATAAGAAACATTAGCTCATTGGCCGCTCCCAACAACTGCGCGCGCAGACGGAAGTGTAGACTTGAATATGATTCAAATACTTCAGCTGAATAGCGTCATGTCGAAGAAGACGCTGTGTTCTACATTGCAAAGACAGTTCAGCCACTTGTTTTCATTGCCCAGGGTCGAGCATGTGAAGAATCAGTGGTTAGAGTTCATATTTGTAACGATACCACACCAGTATAGCCCGAACCTTGTGTTCTCATCATTTTAATGACGAATCATTCAAAAACATAAATTAATTCAAATGTGGATTCGCAAGCCGGTTGTTCCCGAAGGAGACCTCAGTATCCAGTATATATGGATCAGGTTTGTCCTCCTCCGAATCACAATCTGTAAGTATTATTAATAATGTTTGCTGTTTGCATGCATAATATAGTTATATTGTGTTGTGTGTGTTGTGTACACTCCGCACAGCTTCTAAGCGGGGTAAAGTTAGTTTTGTTTTTGATATTCACCAGACATTCACTGAAAAATGGCAATTACCTCCTAAACGACTTAGCCAAATATGACTTCGCTCTATATAAGAAGCACTGCCCCTCAAAAGCCGCCGCAATGTGAGTTTCGCCGGGAAAGCTCGCTCTTGACGGAGACGCGAGTAAGGGCCCGTGTGGAAAGTGCACTTTTTCTGACACGTTTGTTCATACACTGTATACAACACTTGACAAGCTATAATCCTTTAACCCTCTGGGGTTGTTCGTTTAACAGTCACACTTGGGATGTTTGGGTTAAAAAAAATCATAATTCTTTTTTTACTTGTTTTTTTATAATTTTTTTTCTTTTCTTTTTTGGTGTTTTGAGATAATTTTAGGATTTATAATTAATATTTATGCAATAATTATGACCCATTTTTTCCCATTGAACATAATAGAATTTTTTTATTTTCATTCAAAAAATTTTTTTTTATCAAAGCTGTATTACATTTTAGAGTGAAGCCTAGGCCTCATGAAAGCAATTTTTGAAAAAAGATAGATGTCATCTGGTAGACACACTGAGCATTTTTATCACGCAATAGCACATTTTTACCACTATAGTGGATTTACAGTACAGCTCTCTGTAGAAAGGCTTGGGGATTTCTAGTGATTTTTGCAAATATATACCAATTTTTTTTTAGGTTGTTGATTTTTAAAATATAAAAACATATTGTGTGTGTGTGGCTGTGTCTGTTTTGCACTCTTGATGTTTTATAGATTCTCAAAGACTATTTTTGTCTTGTTTTTTGTTTGTTTGGTTGGTTTAGATGGTAATTTGAAGTGCCAGTTTTAATTTATTATACAATCAAATCTGAACATTGCATTGGAAAGAGAACAAATGGAAAGCATTTTGTTACCCAATGTTTAATTCTAACTTATTCTAACTTAATAAAAATGAAATTCTTTCAGTTTTCAAATTTTTACAATTTCACATTCATTTCCTATGGGGTCCATTTGCGAACCCTGAACTATTTTTTTACAACCACTTAGACTGTTCACATCCTGTCCCCAATTTTTTTGGGTGTTCATATACCAAATACCAACAAAGTCACCAAATTTCGGACCATTCTGAAGAAGCTGTGATTTTTAACATTTTTTTATTTGAATGCTTCAGGTCCATTTGGTCCAAAACAACCCCAGAGGGTTAATGGAGATGGATGTTCCGTTGCCGAACAGTCTCTGCCTACAGTTTACTAATAACAACTGACTGGGTCATTTGACCAATCGCCACAGATTCACGTCACTCAAAGGAGGTGTTTGGGAAAATAAATCGTTGAACGAATTCATTTGGGAGTCGGTGAGCAAATCAGTTAAAAATAAATGCATATTATTAGACAAATAAAGTGTTTTTTTATCCTTGCATGCACGTTAAACTGTTTTTGGGAACTCCCAAAGCAAAAATAGGAACATTTCAAATGCTATGATAGGGGCTCTTTAATAACACACATTTTACCGATACTTTACTAGGCCTCCCACATGAATCTCCACTGTTACTGTACGCCGCATTTACACTAAACTGTGATTATGTTCACAGATCTGCTATTAAAGTTAGTGTGTACTTTTCCTAATTAAAACCAAATGTGTTTATCAGAGATTGTATATCAAGGGCAGGGACATGTTTGCTTTCATTTGATCTTATGATTTCACTGGAACGAATAGACAGTCTCCACAACAGGACTGAAGCACGTAGCCGTCGAGCACTCTGGATGAACACATTTCAGCGCCACATCGCCTCTGATTTAACACAAACAAACGAAATGAATACTCTGCTAGTCAACTAGAGATGTTTTATTTGTTATAGATATATTGGTTCTGCGAGATGTTTCAAAAAGTTACTTTTTTTGGTAACACTTTACTTGAAGGGGTGTGCATAAGACTACATGACACCTTCATAATCATGACATGAACATGTTATGAATATGAAGGAAATGTTATGCATGTTTGTGACAACTGTCACTAAGTGTCATTCGCTCAGTTATGACATTTGTAATGCAAATATGACATTGTTTGAGATGTTTTTGTTATGACACCTTGACATAAACCAATACATCATAACCTGTCAGTGTCTTTGTCATGACAACTTGATATTATTAAGACAACACAACCTGTCATAAACATGACATAGCAGATTAATTATCAAACTTAAGTAACCACCTAGCTTTATTGGTTAACATTACATTAAACTGTGAGGTGTTGGTTTTGACATTGGCTGTCATGAGGCCATTATAACTTTTTAATGACAAATTCAATTAGGATGGGCAACGATTAATCGCTGATTAATCGCATCCAAAATAAAAGTTTGTGTTTACATAATATATGTGTGTGTAGTGTGTATAATTAATTTGTATATATAAATACCCATACATGCATGTATATATTTAAGAAAAATGTGTTATTAATATATCAAATATTTATATTTATATATAATATTAATTGTGAATAAATATATATAAAATATATACATGCGCATATTTCTTAAATATATACAAGCATGTGTGGGTATTTATCTATACAAATTAATTATACACACTACACAAACATATATTATGTAAACACAAACTTTTATTTTGGAAGCGATTAATCGCGATTAATCGTTGCCCATCCTAATTAGTACCACTGTATTATTGAGCGAATGACACTTAATGACAGTTGTCATAAACATGCATAAACATGTGTCATGTCATGATTATGAAGGTGTCATTTCAGTCTTATGCACACCCCTTCAAGTAAATTGTTACCCTTTTTTCAATGACGTACGACTCGCATTGACAGGACTCAAACTCACCGCTCTTCCAGTCTGGGTGGCAGAGCTTCAGGTCTCTGCAGGTGCGGGCCGGGCTCTTCTTAGTCCCGTCCGGGCTACGAATGTCCTCGACCTGGTTGTTCAGGGATTTCAGAGTGGCGTCCACCTCTGCATCGTGCTGATGGTTGCCTTCGGCGGCCTGATCTGCCCTCATGTACCTCAAGGGATCAGGACCCTTTTCAGGGTTAGACAGACCAGCAAACGCAGACATGTCGATGCCAGGTCCCGGTGGGCCAGGAAGACCAGGGGGTCCAGGATTTCCAGGGGGGCCCTTTAGAGAAGCACTGCATTTTACTGACACTTATTTACCTTCATTATAAGCAGACATTTTATCTGAATATTTAAAGTGCCCCTGTTATGCTTTTTGGGATTTCCCTTTCATGTGGTGTGTGAATATGAAAGGTCTGGAAGGTTTTTGTCTCCTGAAAGAAAGAAGTGATTCTGAACTGAAACGAGTCGTCAGTATTTCCAGTCTCACTTCCAGCTGAATCTGTGTAGGTTTGTAACAGATTTGCATAAAGCCAGTCTATGTTCTTCATCGGCTGCCGTGAACAACGTCTACTTTGACTAGGGATGGGCATTTTTCAAAAATATTGCATTCGAATATTCGGGCTCATAAAAATCGAATATTCGAATAATCGTTTATTTAAATTATGTTTAACGAAAAAGACGTTATTTTTAAGTTTTTTGTTTTTGTTTTGTTACGTTTTTGTCACCATTTCTGGAACAAGCTTACAATTAGGCAATACACAACAAACTAATAGTAATTAAATTAATAGTAATTAATTTAATAATTAATTAATTAAATTAATTAATTAATTAATTTAATAGTAATTAAAGTTTTCTTTTAGTTGAAAACATTAAACATTAGGCGTATGTGTAAACAAAAAATATATACAAAAAAGCATAATTAAAAGCATGCTCAAGCAGCGCGAGTGGAAAAAAACCCTAATAAAACAAATTGCGTCAGATATCGTACAGAACATACACATACACACGAGTCAGCAAATGATTGATTATCGTGTTTATATTGTTTCACGTTTATGTTGAGAAAAAAAATAATATCTAACGTTACATGCAGGGGCGCCGCCAGCACTTTATGCTCGAAGTGAGAAAAGACGCCGCGCTGACAGACGTTTCAGAGACACAAAGAGAACGGGGTTTCTAACAGCAATTCGCGTTTTCTGTTCTTAAACCGGTCTCCCTCAACGAAACTTAAAATAAGTGTGTCTCAAAATCATTTTGCTATTAGATAAGTTAACATCTTGGATCACGCGGTGTCCAGCTGCGCTTACCTGCAGTTGTGATGCAATGATGAACAGCTGTCTTTCCTCACTCGACTGTTTGGATTTCATGTGATTTCTCATGGTGATGATATCATAACTCAGGTTAATTATATAATTTGATCAAAAGTAATTTCGTTTAGTAAGATCCTTTTCAAGTAACGTTAATTCCAAACTTCGTGAGGCAGACGACAACATTATGTGATCAATATTTTTAATTTTTTTTTTCATTATGTGATCAAATACAGACAACTTGTTTACACACTCCACAGCGCCATCCAGTGCATTTAATTATAACTGCGAGTTAGTTTATGGACTCACTGCATTTATGGCCAGCAAAGCAACGTATTCAAAATTCGAATAGTATTTTATTTTTCGAATAATAATTACATATCGAATATTCGAAAAATTCGAATATTCGTGCACATCCCTAACTTTGACCCTCAAACACTGTAGTTGTATCTGAGACTGGAAGAGTTTGGCTCGTGTTGTTCATGTGGAGAAGACGCTGTTTTCTGCTGACAAAGCAAATCCACTTTGATGAGATTGAAACATTAAAAAACACGTCATCGCTACTGTTCGTATCACTGTGATCAAGAGCTGAGATTCAGAAATGCTAATGAGCTTTTGGTTTCTGACATGACCGCTGAATCACAAAAGACTGGCCCATTTGATTAATCAGAGCAGAGCAGCTCTCAGAGAGGCGGAGATTAGAGACTGAATCCTTGAACGAACCATTTCAGACACTGTGAGAAAACAGCTGATGCTGCAGTGGCGATTATGAGAAAATTAAAATGTTTTTTTTTTTTTTACCTTGAATGAATGTAATGTAAACCTATTTTAAGAGTAGGTATTTTAGCCAATACGTCTAAAAGAGCATAATAGGGGCATTTTAAGGCCAGTATTTCCCAACTATGGTCCTGGAATATTCCCAACAGCACATATTTTGGGAGTACCTCATATCTAGTCTTTACTAACTGACTGACCAGTTGTTTTTTAACTTGATAGGCAACCCAAGTGTAAAGTGTTGGATACTCCAGGAAGGTTAGGAACCAATGTGTAAATCTAGTGTTCGCTTTGGTACTCACGGATGGCCCAGTCTCTCCAGAACGACCACGAGGTCCAGGGGGTCCAATAGGTCCAGGCAAACCATTTGATCCATCTTTTCCGGCTGGACCAACAGGGCCTGGCGGTCCCTGGAAGGAGAAGGAAAGTCTGAGTCTCAGCACAGCGTCACCAGTTTGCATAGTCCAAATGTTTCTAATCCTGACCCTGCTGGGTGTTTGAGATTGGAGCTGAACTCTGGGTACATGTTCTATTCCCTTATTAATATATTTCCCTATATGTGAATTATCAATACACTAAATGGTTAAACAGTATAATTGAAAATATACAAAATAATGTATTGTGTCAAATATATTGAATTGCCACTTTTCAAAATACCTGACAATATATTTACTAATACCGGTATATCATAATGTATGTAATTATATATTTAGTAATACACATCATAATATAGATGTATATGTGATATATAGGATACTGCATGTGTAATATATTGCAGATATATTTACTCAAGCAGCAAAAACACATATATAAAGAAATATATAAATGTTTCATGTTTTCAAGCTACAGAATGACATAAGCACTAGCACATTATATTATGCAGTATATTCCCATTTATTTTTTGTTCCCTTGGGTACATACTCTTGCTCTCACCGGGTCCAGAAGGTCCAGAAGCACCTTGGTCACCAGGTTGACCCTGTGTGTGGATTGTACAGATGTCTCTGAGTTATCGTATCACATCTAACCACAGTATTTGTATGCAGAATTCTTAGTTTAAATGTCACAAATAAATAGTAACTTACAGGAGGCCCAGGCAGACCTTGAAGACCGGTGAACCCTCTGTGTCCTTTCTGTCCTCTCTCACCTGAATCTCCACCTTCTCCCTTATCGCCACGCGGCCCTTGTGGTCCCTGTGATTAATGGACATGGGCATTGCAACTTCACATTAATTTACATTGAATTTTATGCATACATTGACACATTACTTACTGAAAGCAGAAGTTGAGTTTCAGCACTTAATAAAGCAAGGAAAAGTCCAAAGTGTTATTAACGTGTGACAAGAAAAGTACATACAGGCATTCCCCGAGCTCCAGCGGGCCCCGGAGGTCCAGAAGGTCCTTTAGGTCCCTGCAGTTACATGTAATTAGTAAAAATCATATTTTTAAAGTCATAGTCATAGTCTCAAAACACGCTTCTGAAATCGCTGGTGTTTCAGACGTCACAAACTACCTTGTAACCAATCAGATCAACGTGTGATCGTCAACCAGTGGATCTCTGAGCTGAGTGAGTGAATGGAGGTGGGGCTCATTTGCATATTCATAAAACCACGCACACTAAATTAAGCAAGGGTGTTGAGTTACATTCAAGCTATTTTAAGGCATGAATTATTTTTGCCTTTTGAAGGAGAAAAACGCGTAAATATGTCATTTTAGTGATCAAAGATGAGTTTTAAGAGATACAATTATTGACTACAGGGGCACATTAAGTAGGGTTGGGTATCGAGAATCGAGTATCGACTTGGAACCGGGACTAACTTTTTGTTTTCCCAGAATCGTTCAAAAGTAAAAATTTCGATTCCTAGTTTCGATATTCACAGTCCGCCGACTGGAAGAAGAAACCGCTGAACAACACCAACTAAGAAGCGTCTACCAGAAGTGTTGGCATAACCGCGCAAGTCATGAGTAGCTTATGTCGGCGGTCCAAAGTGTGGCTTCACTGTTCTAAAAATAACGAAATCTCTGCAAAATGCAAAATTTGTGACAAAAGGAGTATTTCCTTCAAAAAGACAGTTGGTTAGCTAAACTTTTTTGACCCTGCCTCTTAAAAGAATCAGAATCGAGAATCGTTAGGTACGGAATTGAAACAAGGAATCAGAATCGGAATCAGAATCGTTCAAATTCAAACGATACCCAACCCTAACATTAAGTGCATTAAAGCTCATACACATTCCACCCAGTTGAGAAAAAATACATGGGTATTGGTACTGAACAGAATTTCAAGGTCGACCTTTAACCTAGTACACAAAATCGCTGATATATGGCTAATTTGGCGTAGAAAATTCTAGCCTGTTAACTGGTTTAATCAAGGTATACATTTTTAAATAATTATAATTTTATTCATTTCAAGCTGAGAACACTTAACAAAATGACACCCTCTTATGTATTAGCGTACATTGTTGGTAAAAAACTATTTCAGGCCTAATTTTGCACGTATCAGATATCAGTCAATCCTTTGAATTGTTCTCTTCAGGGAAACAAACCCTTTTCTCGACACAATGTTCCAGACTAATAAGCTAATGTTTGGTCATTTCTTCAACACAAATAAAGAGCTCTAGTACTTACAGCCTCTCCTCGGTCTCCCTGTTTCCCAGTGGGTCCGACTGGACCAGGAGCACCAGAACCACCCGGAGCCCCAGAAGCCCCAGCTGGACCAGTGTCACCTCGGTCACCCTGAGCAGAACATCCACAGTCACAAAGCCAAACTCACACCATAAAACAATCTGTGATACATGAACGTTATATCTCACACCTTTATTCCTGCAGAACCATCTCGGCCAGGAGGACCATCAGATCCAGGGTTGCCCTAAAAACAATATATCATATTAAACTCATCATGAGCTGTTGCACAGCATGCTATCAATGCATTTAAGCTATCAATGCATTTGCCAAATCTCAATTTGTTGTTTTCTTTCAGTAAAGAAAAATAATCTTCAATAAACTGAACAAATTTGTGAGAGAGTAAAACATAAACTGGGAAAAATGCTGATACAAAATCAATGACGGTTATAGAGGATGCTCCGAGATCAATGTGGATCTACTGTACAATACATAGACAAGCCTTGACTGGCAAAAGATGCCACATGATCTTCGGCATGTCCTTGACGATGTTGGGAAACTGATTAACCTCCTCAAAAGCATTTATATTTTTCAGTCATGTGACCAGCTGGAGGGCAAAACATCCAGAGAACTGCAGCACAGGCCTGTCAATCATGTAAAAACAGGCTCTTAATGGTATTTTTTCCCACATTTTATGTGAAGAATTGGGAGCGCATTACAAACAGTAGCTTATGCACACCAAGTCCATGACCAATGTGTTTATCTGTCAAACTGGCACAGCACAAGAGTAAAGGTTGGCTTGTTGGTCAGACATATTTAAATGCATCAACAATCTTAATTCATCATTGCAGGGGAGAGTTTTCAATGGATTTTCTGCACATGAGCAAATCTTGGATGTTGTCTCTATGGACCATCCATGTGAAGAAGGGATACATGGACATGCAAGAGGCAGCGCTGTTGGTGATCACTACGCAGCTTTTGGTTGCTGAACACCTATCAGAATGGAGGCCGATCTGAATGTGATTGGCTGAAGTGCAGCATTGCCTTACATACAGGTTTGATTAACGATTACAAGGTCATGATTCTCGCGAGATTTGGTGGGACGCCACCTCTCAAACCTCATCAGCCGGAAACTGAAGCTTCACTTGGGGCCGCCATTGTAGACCATCACCTGCTGTTAGCATGCATTGACTCCCATTAATTAGGCGTCACTTTGACAGTGAATAACTTTACATCTGAGGCGTCCATTTCTAAAGAAACACGACAATGTATAAAAGGCTCAATTGTTTGTATCTAACGTTATAGCCGTTTGTGTAAAAAAATATGCTAGCGATTGCGTCATAACACGCAACTCTCTGTCGCACAGTAGAGAAATGATCAAATAGACAGGAGCAGAAGCTTGCACGCAATCAGTGGGGATTGCGAAGATTCGAAAGGGAATAATTCAAATTCCTCTTGGCACAGCTACTAGAAGACGTACAGCTGTCAGACAGGTTGCAAACGTCACATCTCACGCCATCCAGCTCAGTTTGAGCCAGCGCAGTCGCAAAGCCATTAGGAAGTGAGTGCTTCTAATTGACTTCACTTTTCTCCATTGAAATGTTGGTCGCTGTGTCCATTTCTTTGGGTGTCTATGGTTTGGCCAACGGCGCTTTGCTATAAGGATGATTTGCCCTACTATGAGTTTGTTTACCATCGAAACTGTTATATTAAGGTACAAATCTTGCATAGCGTGCATTTAAAATAAATATAATTCAGGTGCGGCCTCAACAGTGCGAGATCCCAAAAAGTTTGCATATTTTCCCTGGTTGATTTTATTGGTGGTGTCAGAGTAAATCACCAGGGTTGTTTAATTTACTGGTTGATTTTAAGGGTTGTACCGTAGTAATTCGCAGGATTGTACCGTAGTAAATCAGCACGATTGTTCCGTAGTAAATCCCCAGGGTTGTACCATACCTCTCTTCCGGGTTCTCCAGCGGCTCCAGTCAGTCCCGGTGATCTCCACGGGTCCAGGCGGCCCACGGTCTCCAGATCCACCAGGAGCTCCTTGCTTCCCAGGCTCACCCTGTGATATTCATAAATGTGATTTAGTTACTTTTACCCATGTTAGCTTTGCTTTTGCCCATATAACATTTGTCCTTTGACATTTATAAATTATTTCCCCGCCACTGCGGAATTTTTATGGCACAGTGCTTCCCTGCCATAAACTTTTTTGGCAATCCATGTTTTCACTGTTATACGGTAGGGGGCGCTATTAAGCCTCTTACAGAATCTCTGATCAAAACACAGGTGAAGAAGAAGCAGAAACAAGCAAGACATGCATTGCTGGCATGCATGCAAAATAATGCGATCATCAAACATTAAACTGCATATAAATCAAAGATTTCAAACGTTACCGAATGAAATGTTGAACCCAGAAACAAGAGTTTCAAATGCACTCAATCTGTGTTTTGACCATCGTTCTGAATCTGATCTGGACGAGGTCTATGACAAAATGTCGATTTTCTCAGCCTTTTGTTCAAAATGTTGCTTTTTTAATGAATCTTACCCACATTCACTTGATAAAAAAGAATGCATGAAGCTAGAATAAAATGTTTTTGTTTGTTATTATTTGTTTAAATGCAGAGGTTCTGTTCTTTATTTTGATAAACTGTATGTTTCAGATATTCCTACAAAATAATATTCTTTTGGCATGAAAATTTCGTGAAAATATTCTGCCACTGGCTGGCAGGTTTTTTTTAAATGCTGGCGGGGAAAGAGTTAACAGTAAATGGTTTTACAAGAAATGACTTGTGTTGTGATTTTTAGTGAAACTGTGAAGACTTGTTGAGACAAAGAAAACAGGGTTTCTGCAGGATTCACAAAGTCAAATTTAAGACTTTTTTAAGACCATTATGAATTAAATTTAAGACCTATATCACGAAAAAAAAAAAAACGTACAATGGAAACACGTTAACGAGTCTCAAAAATTATTTGCAAAGTAATTTAATTTATTCAAACTATACATTTGGCGAAAATCAGTACAAACGGTCCCGTAATTTTGGAAATTTGTTCTGTTTCTGTTTTTATAAAAAAAGCCTTATTCCAAAGCGTGTAATTTAGGCCATTTTATCTTTCCTGCACCTGAAGGAAACATCGTTTGAAACTATCAAAAAGCAAAATCCAAATCAGCAAAATCTGATCCTAAATTCAGATTTTTTAAGCCAAGTATCGCTAAACTTCCACTTCCCCATAGCTGAATAAAATCCGTTTTACGTCTGTCTGTGGCATCTAAGATACCTGCCAATAACACAAAACCTCAAAACTGATTGGCTGTTGCATGTTGGTCTATTTTGTAGTCATAATACAGCAAATTAAGAACTACAACTACATAATATAAATAAAAAAAAAACTATTCCAAACTATAGCCTACGGGATCATTTCAATGAGGTTTACATAGACATAGGAAAATTAAGACCCGTTTAAAAAGAATTAAGACCTAGAACACAATACTTTTTGTTTGATTTTGAAATTTTAGACTTTTTAAGACCCTGCGAAACCCTGGAAAAAGTGCCTCCATATCTTTCAGCTGTGGGTTTGTATAATACATTTGCAGCAAAGGCATGGTTTTCATTGGCTGATCTTTAAACATGAAAAGCATTCTGATAATTTTATCAGTTTGTCATATTCACTGGAAACGCAACAGCTGGCAAAGTATGATTACATAAAGTCCACCTGAAAGGAAAATCTGATAAAAGACTTATGACTGACATGGATTCCCCTGTCACTTTTCCATCATAAATGTTTATGTATTTTCATCATTGGGACATTAAATGTCAGTGTGTTTCTCTGGGACTCACAGAGGGTCCAGGAAGGCCCGGGAAACCTCTTTCTCCACGCTGTCCCTGGGAGTCCAACAATCCCACGCTGACCAGCCAAACCCTGAGGACCCGACGGCCCATCCGGACCCTGGAATGGGACAGAAGTCATACATCCAACCAAACAATGACAGTCTGTAAACTGTATCAAAATGTATATTTCTTATTTTATTTTATTTTATTCACGTGTGAGAGTCTAACAGAAGGACGGACATTGAAGTTGATCACTCTAAGTTTCAAATTTTATAACCATTTTCTAAACTATAGCGAATAAACTGTGATAATGTGAGAGAAGGTGTCTTATGAATTTGGGTTTGACTGTACTCTCTGTATGGTTGTACGTTCTTGATGCATCAGTGTGTTTGAGGCACAGGAGCTAATCGCTTGTCAAGTACAAGTTTAATCAAGTCATGGGTGAGTTATTACTGAGGTCGAAGTTGAGCCGAACAGCCACGTTTAATGAGATCCAGTAAAGCTACATACGTGAGGACCATCTTCTCCGGGATCTCCCTTCTCACCAGAAGGACCAGCCGATCCACGTAACCCAGCGTCTCCGGGTCTTCCAGGAGGACCGCCGTCTCCACGAACACCCTTTGGACCATCTTTACCAGGAGGACCAGCAGGACCAGAGGGACCCGGGTTACCCTGAGAATGGACATTACAGGTGCAGTCTGTAAGAATGACAGCTAGTGGCCGAAATAGGTACTGCAGTTCAAATCAAATGCATTAGAGATTGTTGTTGTTTTTTCATACACACTGAGGCGGCGTTTTATTAAAGCTGCGGTCGGCAACTATGGCTGATTGAGTGGACTTTGGCAATATTTTGAATGTTTACTCATATTGCCTTCCCCCACTATCAACGAATACCCTCCCACAGAGTTCATGCTCGAGTGCGTGCGCACCAGGTTTTCTGTGAACGCGATCATCATCAGATTTAATCAACACCATGGATTAATTGGAGGTATTCTGCCCTGGCTAATCTACCAATATATTGCAATTGCTAACGTCTTTTATACTTTAAATGAGCTTACTTGGTTTGTTAGTGTTCCGCCATCACTCTTCCTTACTGCGCGAACTTCAGGCGTGTGCATGTGATTGTAACGTGCGCGAGGGGTGGCGTGTGCCCGATCTGTGATTGACAGTCAGATCTCACACCCCCTGGGCTGATTGGACACAGTTAACAGGGAGCACAGGATTTTTGCAAAACAAATAACACGCTCCAGATGGAGTTAGAAGCTCGTTTTTTTTCTAAAACCACTGTATGTTGTTCTGTCGGATTATAGTGTTGATTTCAGTGAATATGATAAAAAAAAATGTTGTCGACGGCAGCTTTAAAGGGTAACTAAACCCCTGGTCAGAGCCTGACTCCACCCACTGGCAATATTTGAAAAATGCTGAAGAAAGGGGCAGACCCCAGTGGAGATAGAGAGAAAGAAACCGAGGGCGCGCCTGAGCGGGGGGCGTGCACCTGAGACCCGCAGTGACAACTGCTGTTCGGACTCAAAAATGAAGAGCAACTGGACTAACGCAAGTAGCTTTGCAACAGAGCGGTCGTTTGCAGTCGAGGACTCTTCTCCCCACCTTCACCCGGTCTTAACTCACGCATCGCATCGGCATCTGATGAGTTTGGCCGACTTTATGTCAATAGTGCGCGCTCTCTGTAGGCATCTATTCATATTGATATTTTGCTGCTATGTGAAAAAATCCAGCGAAATGCGCTTTTCGGCGTGAGCTGTGTGGAGAAGCCCATTTCCACCTCTATTCCGTTACCATCCTGACCACTGTACTAAATACAGATAAATCTATGCTAACTTCAAGCTATCCTAACTGATGCAGTACTATGCTACTAACTAACTAACTAGGCTACACAAAATAATCGAAATAACTATATAAATGCTATGCTAAATAGATGCTAAAATACTCTATCCTGATCGTTTTCAATACTCGTAATTTCAACTTCTGAATCGCAGTGGTTTAGACGAAAACAGGTTGGTTTTTATACTGCCAAGGGCATGGTAGCTTGTGCCAAGGGCGTGGAGAGCTGGAACCTGCTTACGTCACCTACAACCGCTTACGTCAAGTACCAACGCAAACATCCAATAGGAAAAGTAAACTGCAGTAGCCATCATTTAACCTGAAGAGGGCAGCACTCAGATGTTTTTACACCATATATTGTAGAATTAAAACACTTTATTCCCAATGTCAAAAAAGTTACTCGAATCAATGATCAGCACTAATAAAGCCCCATTCTTACAGATCATTAACTAAAAAAAGTTGGTTTAGGGTTTAGTTACTCTTTAATGAAAACAAAGCTTTTTGAAAACGCTCTCCAAAGAGGATCAATATGAAAACGCTTAGTGTTGTAGTGTGGACTGTTAAAACGGAGGTATTTAAAAACGATGATGTAAGTTTAGTCATGTGACGCATATTGTACCAATAGATATTGATGTTTATAGCAGTATTGTGCCTGTTATCTGCTATTCACTTTCACACCGTTGCTGAAATATGTTCATTCACACACTCTTCATATCACAGCGTTTCATACCAAACATATAATAGTGAATGAGAGCGACCTCTCTAGGTATACTAGGTAGAAGATATTTTGCTCAATAAAATGAGCCTGTCAGAAGAATTGAGAGATAACTTTATTATTTATTGTTCCGTCTGTATTTTCCAAAAGTTTCTCATTCGCACTGAAACGCTGAGTGTGGACGGAGAGCGCTTCTAAACGAAACACTGTTTTCAAACGTATCCAGATTAATGTAGATGTAGGCTACGTCCACATTAATCCGGATAGATTTGAAAACGGGGTTTTCGTTTTAAAACGCTCTCCATCCACACTAGCGTTTTCAGGCGTTTTCCGATGTTTCAGTGTGGATGAGAAACTTCTAAATTCACTTAACTGCGCATGCGTGAAACTTCACAAAAGCTTACTGAGGTGATACAGATGGGAAAATAAATAAGTAACGTTATCGAACAATAACAGGATCATTTTATTTAGCAAAATATCTCACCATCACTGATGCGTCCAGGTCGCGCATTCAGTCACCGTATGTTTGGTCTAAAACGCAACTGCACTCCTGTTTTGCCGCAGGACAGCAAATGTGAGTTCATTATCTGTCATCTTTGCAGTACTGTGCTATGAAGAACAGCACATATTAGAAATTAACATAGAAAGTAACATATTTTAGCAACAGTGTAAAAATGAATAACACATAACAGGCACAATACCGATAACCATGAATATCTATTGGTACTACATGGATCACGTGACTAAACTTACGTCATCGTTTTGAAATATCTCTGGTTTCACTGTCCACACTACAACGCGAAACGCCGTTTTCAAATTTATCCACTTTGGAGAGTGTTTTCCAAACGAGACGTTTTTGTTGACTTAAAACGGCGTCTCGAGTGTGGACGGAAGGACAAAACGGAGTTTTCGAACGAAAAACGTATTAGTGTGGACATGGCCGTAGACCAAATGTTGTACACTACACTATTTTTATGCCATAGTGAACAGATCCATTGATTTACTTACATTGGGACCAGGAGGTCCAACTCTCCTGCGGCTCCAGGGAAACCTGTGGCACCCTGCAAAAACCATTAACAAAATTACATTCATAATCTACATTGACAAATATTATCCTTTGTTTTGCACTTACAGGAGGTCCTTGAGCACCACGAGCTCCTTTCTGTCCAGACACACCAGTTGGTCCCTATAACCAAAGCAGGAATCAACAACAATAAGAAGAAATCAGGGTTTGATATTAAATTTTGCACTCACTCGGCCAATTTGGCTACTGAATAATTAAGTTACCGGCCATTCAGAACTTCTACTAGCAAAAAAGACAAACTACATCACACACACATTTGTATTTCATACATTAATTTCTTATTCTTATATGTGTTTGCTTTTTAATCTTCGCTGTTGCTTCAATGCAAATGAACAAGCGCACCGTTATTTGTTGTGTAGTGACGTGTGTGTTCAAGTAAGTCAGATATGAGCAGATTCTCCACAATACACTGTATTTCATATACCATGATGACTCATGAGTATTTGCACTAAATCTGTGCAGTTTTGGCTTCCACAAACTTCCCCAGAACAGAAGTAACATGTAGGGCTGTCAACTTTAGTCGTTTAGTCGACTAATCGGTTCAATGCCGTCTTGGTCGACTGACATTCGACCGAGTTGCATTTGTTTTTTTTACCAATAGAAAGAATTTTTCAATGATTTACTCCTTGATATTTATTCCTTTATAAGCAGTTATTTATTACTGTATTCTAAATAATTAGCCTATGTTTTGTCCCAAACTTTAAAATGCTTTAATTTAGGCTATTTTTGTAACTGCGCCACAGTTTAGCACACACACATAATACACTCGGGAACCGCACCTGTGGCTGGCTGCGATGCTGTTTCGCAGCTGAATGAATGATGTATTCATTCAGTTAGAACGCTGCTTGTTTTGGCATTAGTCGACAAAATGTCCAGGAAATCTAAATCTTTTGTCTGGCTGCATTTTAAATCAAAGACGACAAGACTGTGGAGGGAGGCGACCGCGTTGCTCCATTATGAGTGCCCAAGTCGCGCGATAACATTTGAAATCGAACTTGAGCGCGCAAAAGACGTGAGCAGCCTTTTAATGGCTATATCATGCTGTGTTTTCTTAATATGTTTTCGTTTTTATTTGTACACTTGACGCATTTGAAAATAGCCTAAATAATGCAACAAAACGAAAATAAACCTATACGCGGTCCTACAGCCTATTAGGATTGTTTTTTAGGCTATTTGGGTTTTTTTGTGTGTTGTTTTAAAACGCCTTGATCGTTAGGACGAAAGTTAACCCATAGCTTTGAAAGTAAAGAAGAATATGAAGCCTGTATAAACGACAGCTTTTGTTAGGATTTTTCATTATGTGGCAGATAGCAGTTATATTTTTTTGCAGCGTGTGGTGTGGTCAGGTGCGCGATTGTGACTGTTACTATAGACCGGACAGAGCTCTTCACTTTTTGCAGTTAAAAAAAAATCACTTAATTTTCAAAGAATTGTATTATTATTATAGTTTTATTTATTTGTGATGTTTTTTCGTTTTTGTTTTATAAATGCTCTATGACAATTGTTTAAAAAATGTTTAATCAAAACATCACGTTTTTTTTTTAGTCGACTAATCGTTGCGCAGGACAAGACTTTGGTCGACTAAGGATTTCTTTGGTTGACTACAGCCCTAGTAACATGCTAAATTGGCTCGTGATTTGACAGTTACCCACCATTGATGATTTTTACCCACATTTGGTAACTTGGTGGGTGTTCATTTCAAACCCAGCAAGAAGAACAGGCACACTATCATACAACACACTGCAGTAAAGTAAATGAAACTGGCCTGTTACCTGAGGACCTGGAGATCCCAGAAGGCCCCTGAGGGCCCGGGGCCCCAGCATCACCCTTCTGTCCACCTTCACCCTGCTCTCCTTTAAGGCCAGGCTGTCCATCTGCACCCTAACACACCAAATAAACCTTTACCAATCAATGGCAATATTAAAGAGCGCCTATTCTGCATTCGGTGTGTAATGTTGCTGTTTTGATCATGAAAAAGTCATGAAAAGTTCTATTAATTTCTGAATGAACTACAGTTCTTGATTTTGAATTTGAATAAAAAAGATTTCTTGCTCGTCCACTACATTTCTTTAAATCTGTTGACATCAAAGAGTTGACAATGCTGAGAAACATTGATTTACAGACAGTTTCACTGTCAAACCTTCCCACAGCTCCAGCTCATGGGTCAGGTTGACCACTTTAGATCTTTTAGAAGGACTTAAAGCTTAAACTTCTCAAATGCAGTCCTCTCACATCTATACTGATGCTACAAAACTGCCATACTGTTGCAAAAAAACAAAGTTTTAAAGTCTATTATGACACACTTCACACAACATACTGGTATGGATGTAGAGACAACAGCCAAACAGAGCAGAAGCAGAAACTAATCATATAAACTATGTTCTGGGTAATGAGCTGATGTAATTACATCATTTCTGATTTGACGGGACACTCATCTGCCTTCTCTTACACAGAATACAGTCATCTCAGTGCTTACTTCGTCAAATAAATATACGATCAAGCAATTATAATTTGCACCAGCTTTCCAACTTCATTTTATTTTCTGAAAAAATGAGAAAATGAGTTCACTATTAGTTGGGTAACCTCTAGGTCAAAGAAATTGTGCAACATTTATTTGTGCACTGAGAAACAGCTATTCCGAGAGTTTGATGGTAATGTATGAGAAATAAATAAAAACCAGCAGCCATTAAGATTGCATTGCTGTACTTACAGGTGGACCAGCAAAACCAGCAGGACCATGAGGACCGGTCTCTCCTCTGTCGCCCTGTCAAACAGATCAAGCCTCAATTTTAGTATGTGTTCTTGTTTAGTCTTATATCGTATGTACAATAATGATGCCATGCCATCAGCTAAAACAGAGAAGTGTTTTAGTCTGTGCAGCTTGTTCGTGTTATGTTCTTTTCCCAGGAAGTACAACACAATATGTATAAAGCATCTATATATAACCTTTGTACATGGATTACTAAGTTTAACTTAGTTACTAAGTTCAATTTAAGTATTTCATCTATCTCTCTGTATGTGTGCTTTGATAGAATTGTGGCGAACAGGACGAGGCCGGAGGGACGAGAGAGAACGTCGCACTCGCCACAATGATTTTGTTTTCTAACTGTATTATGTCATTATTTTGCAGTCTCGCCACCAGACAATCATTGCATTGCATTGATCACAGTTAAAAAATCTGCCCTTTCCAGTGAACACAAGGACTTGTCGATCACGATGAGAAGATATGGCATACAGTAGTGGCCAAAAGTGATGTCTGTCCTAAAAAATTGACATCTTCACCCATTACTCAAATATTAACAGTGTTGAATATTTTGTAAGCATATTGCATAGTTGTGCTTGGATTCAAAGATTTTATTTATGATAATAATGCAATGAAACATGACAATTTGTGGGACATAATTGTTGCCCAGGCTGTCATACAAAGAAATTATGATGCAAAAATGAGAGAACCAACGAAATATTAAAAAACTGATTATATTGTAGTCAATCTATGCTTTTTATATTTTTTGCACAGTAAAAATAATTCCTTTTGAATTTTTAAAATCATTTTGTCATATAAATAACAAAAATATTAAAAAATAATAAATAAATAAATATTGTTCCTCTATTTTTAATGGTTTAATCGAAACTTTCAGTCAATAAAAACAAACATCCTCTCCGGACGTCACTTTTGCCCACTACTGCATGCCATATGTCTTTACATGAGGTATGAAGAAGTCAGACCAGGATGAAGTTTCATGTCATTTCTAAACAATAGAAGATCACAAGAGCAGAAATATGTTGATGTAGATGTAAAATGTATGTAAAGTAGATAATTGACACTATATGAGCAGAGGTTCCTGAATACTGCTATAGTTTGTGAGACTCACAGGAACACCGCGAGTACCAGCAGCTCCGGGACGGTCCCATGGGTCCAGATTCTCCCTGAGGAATGAATGAGCAAAGGATCAGGCTCCATTATGAATTAATGTGCAAAGCAGAGCTTAATATTAGACATTCAACAAAGAAATGAAATAATAACAAACAGGTAACTTTCAGTACCTTTTCACCATTGGGTCCCGCAGGCCCTGTAGGGCCGATTGGACCTGTTAAACCCTGTAAAGACACAACAGTTCTGTTCATATACATGAAAGAGTAAAATCTCAGTGCAAGAGTCTTCAGATACACACAGCGAAAGTGTCCCATTAAACCCATGCCAAAACTTCAAGCAGCTGCTGTTGCGTAGCTTTTTTGTGGTAATGCCGAAAACTATTTTTAGAATCGGGTCGAAAATTTAAAAGTAGGCTATGTAACAAAAGTGACGGGACTGAAACATAAAACATTTGTATCAAAGATACAAAGAGATATTTTAACATTTCACTGGGTACTTTTGCTTCTGATGCAGAAATGTTTTATGTCCTAAAAATGTGTCATATTTATGATAATCCACACAGCTTTCAGTCGACGATTTTATTTGAAGATGTCAATAACAAAGCATGGATGAATGATGCGATTGCTATTAAAAATGCATAATTAAAAGCACAAAAAGGCATGAAATAGAACTGAATCTAAACATATTCAATGTAAGCACCGTGCGTTCACTCATTCACACTCACTGACTGACTCACTCACTCACACATTCACTCACTGACACACACACTGACTCACACACTCACTCACTCACTCACTCACACACACACACATTCACTCACTCACTGACTCACTACCTCACTCACATACTCAATGACTCACTCACTAACTCACACACACAATCACTCACTCACTGACTCACTCACTCACTGACTCACTCACTACTCACTCACTCACTGCCTCACTCACTAACTGATATACTAACTCACTCACAATCATTCACTCACCCACTCTCACACTCACTCACTCTCACACTCATTCACTCACTGACTCACACACTCACTCAATTACTCACTCACTAACTAACTAACTAACTCACACACACACTCACACAATCACTCACTCATTCCCTCCCTCAATCACTCACTGACTCACTCCCTCACACACACACTCACTCAGTCACTCACTCACTCACTCACTCACACACCCACACACTCTACTCACTCACTCACTCTCATTCATTAATTCATTCACTCACTCACACCCACACTCACACACTCACTCACTCACACACTCACACCCACACTCACTCACTCACTCACTCACTCACTCACTCACTCACTCACACTCACTCACTCACACTCGCACACTCACTCACACCCACACTCACTCACTCACTCGCACACTCACTCACTCACTCACACTCACTCAGTCACTCACTCAGTCACTCACACTCGCACACTCACTCACACCCACACTCACTCACTCACTCACTCACTCACTCGCACACTCACTCGCACACTCACTCGCACACTCACTCGCACCCACACTCACTCGCACACTCACTCGCACACACACTCACTCAGTCACTCACTCACACCCACACTCACTCATTCATTCCCTCACTCACTAGATGCAAGTACTTTCATCTGTGCTCTGAAAAGCAACAGCCAACCACAGATCAAAAGAATCAACACAAAGTGAATATCAAAAGTTCTGAACATGTTAGTATCTATTGGAGGAAAGATCATCTTACTCTTGCGCCGTCTTTCCCAGGAGCTCCTTCAGGTCCTTTCTCACCATTATCACCCTGTGACACACACACACAGTCATATCTTAAAACAGATATCTATTACAGCACCTTTATTGCAAATGTTTTCAATTACCTTTGAAACCATTCCTTACTACATAAACCAATAACCATTTTCTACACACACACACACACACACACACACACACACACACACACAAGTTTATGTGCAGAAGAATTGTACTAATCAAGATGTTCTCACAGAGAGCGGATCTGAATACATCTCAGAGATGTTTAGATGTTGCACTCACTCTGTCCCCCTTTGGTCCAGGAATCCCAGAGGTCCCTCTCTCTCAGGCATCCCCTGTAATCCCGGAGGCCCCTGAGCTCCAGGAGTTCCTGCGGGACCGACGCCACCCTGCAGACATCACACACACACAGTTAGAGCCACACACACAGTGAAACCTTCTATACTGCACAGAACCCAGTCAGGAGTTTTATTTTTTGTATCTGTTTATTGAACTTTTACAATAATACCAGGATACAGATACAGGAGAATAGTGAAAAAATATGTAATGCTTAGGTTGACACACTTTCAGAGAACAAATCATGACTTTTTGATGGTAGTTTCTGTCTGATCGATTCGCTTACCTTGGGTCCGTCGGTGCCTGGAGTTCCCTGGTAAACCTCGAGGCCCCTGGAGGCCCTGTGGCCCCGCACCTCCTCTCTCTCCTGGGAAACCACGCTCACCCTGAGCAGGACAAGGGAACTTTAACACACGGAATACAGACGTACTTACAAAGCAAAGAGAAAGTGAGGGTTTGAGACTCACTCGGGGTCCAGTGGCCCCTCCGGCTCCAGCTTCTCCTGGAACACCCTGAATGAGCAAAGACACACACACACGGCTTTATTATACATCTATGTGCGGCCAAAATAACAAGTAAGTGTCCTCGTGGGATTCAGGAACTCTTACCTGATCACCGGGTTTCCCACCTTCACCAGGGGGACCGGGGGGTCCGGGCAGACCCTGAGAACATCACAAACATACCAATATAACAATGTCCAAGCATGTTAAGATAAGTCGACCCATTTTATATGAAGTGTTTTTAACTACTATTTACATTTCAATTAAAATTATTACTTTATTCGGATAGTCCACTTTAGACATTCAACAAACTATAGGTAACTACATATCAACTAACTCTCATTGATTTTCAACTTACACGTCAAGTAACTCTTTAAGGTTCGAATACGGGTTAGTAGAATAATTTTACGTACTTGTAAAGTTACTTATAGTCAGTGAATGTTGAGGAGCATCAAAATAAAGTGTTAGCAGATATTAATCAGTCTACTAATACTCTAATGACTGCTATTGACATGTAGTTACTTATATTTCATTACTTATAATTACTTCATATAATTCAAGAATTTATCACAGTTATAAAAGTTTATCGTTTTTAAAGATTTAAACACTGATGTCTACGGTATAGATCAAAATAGAGTAAATCACCTTTTGAAAGTAACTTGACACTTCAAATAATGATTGTATCAATTACATCTTTACACCAGTAGGCGGCAGTAATTGACTGTTTTAAATGTACTTGTCATGGAATCATTCACTCAAGAGATTCGTTTACAAACGCTGATTCATCCAGTAATGTAACAAGTGAAGTCTTTATGAGTGAGTCATTGAATCATTCATACAAGAAATTATTTTAAAAACGCCTGATTCATCCAGTAATGTAACAAGTGAAGTCTTTATGAGTGAGTCATTGAATGCTGATTCATCCAGTAATGAAACAAGTGAAGTCTTTATGAGTGAGTCATCGAATCATTCATACAAGAGATTCTTTTAAAAACACTGATTCATCCAGTAATGTAACAAGTGAAGTCTTTATGAGTGAGTCATTGAATCATTTATTCAAGAGATTCTTTTAAAAACGCTGATTCATCCAGTAATGTAACAAGTGAAGTCTTTATGAGTGAGTCATTGAATCATTCATACAAGAAATTATTTTAAAAACGCTGATTCATCCAGTAATGTAACAAGTGAAGTCTTTATGAGTGAGTCATTGAATGCTGATTCATCCAGTAATGAAACAAGTGAAGTCTTTATGAGTGAGTCATCGAATCATTCTACAAGAGATTCTTTTAAAAACACTGATTCATCCAGTAATGTAACAAGTGAAGTCTTTATGAGTGAGTCATTGAATCATTTATCCAAGAGATTCTTTTAAAAATGCTGATTCATCCAGTAATGTAACAAGTGAAGTCTTTGAGTGAGTCATTGAATCATTTATTTAAAAGATTCTTTAAAAAACGCTGATTCATCCAGTAAAGTAACAAGTGAAGTCTTTATGAGTGAGTCACTGAATCATTCACTCAAGAGATTTGTTTAAAAATGCTGATTCATCCAGTAATGTAACAAGTGAAGTCTTTATGAGTGAGTCACTGAATCATTCACTCAAGAGATTTGTTTAAAAATGCTGATTCATCCAATAATGTAACAAGTGAAGTCGTTACGAGTGAGTCATTACTCATTGATTCAGAACCTTTTTTTTTAAAGAAGATAATTGTGATCTCTATTATAAACAAACAAAAAAAATCGTGATGTTTAGTTCATCCAGAATCGTGAAGCTCTACTATAAAGCACGGCGACAGTGATCATTTGTGACAGTGATCATCCACACTCACCTGGAAGCCCGATGGTCCTGGCTGCCCCTGTTCTCCTCTCTCTCCCGCAGTACCCTGTGAACATCACAGCATCTAAGAGCTCATTCTGCTTAGCCTTGCATTAGCACATGACGTGGACACACACAGAGACACACTCACAGCAGGTCCCGGGGGTCCAGCAGCGCCCGTCTCTCCATCTTTACCAGGCAGACCCTGCAGAGGACAAGACATCCGTCACTACATCGCTGAGGTGTGAGAGGGTCTTCTAGTTTCTAAAGGGCAGCTTTAGGCAGTTTACACCTGCTATTACAGATTTTTGTTTTTTGTTAACTCTTCATTGCGTTTGTACAAAATGCACTCAATGACTAGCAAAAAATATCCGTCATTTCTCCATCTAGGTTAACTGTAGAACCAACATAGTCCGGCTGTGAGTAACACACTTCCAGCCAAAATAACCCTGAATTAGGAAACATTTCGTTTTTGCCAGAATAACTTGCGAGATGTGTGATATTCAATCATGTAAGTAAAGTCAACAGTGATTACAAGCTGTTTAGTTTCATTTCTTCACTCATTTCATTTCTTTGTTGTCTAATTGTTGGTTAGTCTATTCTTGGGCGATGGTTTAGACGTCTATTAAATGTTCACTGACAGGCAAATTTTGCCTTGTTTTAGCCAGACGTCAGGCTATGTTTGGACAACTATTAGACGTCTTTTAAACGTAAAATTGCTTGCTGAATGCTGGGATCTTTCAAATTACATTAATTATTTTCTCACTTCAACACAAACACCAGCAAATCTCTGAACCTACAGGACAATTTTCATGTTTACATGCTCGTTTTAAAACATAACATAATACAATAATGGCTACATTTCAACAGTATTACCATAATAAAATATATTCTGGATCTTAAAATGAAATATTATCAACACAATTAGATGTACAGTATCTGAACACACACATGAGTTTCTTAACTATCTAAAAGGGAAACAATTTAAGAATAATTTTGTACTGTAATGTAAACATGAACCATTATAAACAGTGTCATTCTTGTTTTGTATAAAGTGTTGTTAGTGTTTATGTCGTTGTCGGGAGAAACCTTTGCTAGTGTTCTGGAAGATTGAGTTGATTTGAGACATGAATAAAGTGTTTTGGTAGTTTAAGTGCATTTTGAATGTGACATGAACTGCTTTTGAGAAATGGGTCCTAGTGATTGTAAAAAGCTGTAACACATGTGTGTTCAGCTACATCCAATTATTTTGATAGCGTTTCAGATTCAGAATGTATTTCAGTATTTTCTGTATGTATGCAATGTATAAAATTACTATCTTATTCATTTTTGTACTATGTTAGGTTTTGAACTTAAAGGAGTAGTTCACTTTTAAAAAAAACTTTTGCTGATAATTTACTCACCCCCATGTCATCCAAGATATCCATGTCATTCTTTCTTCAATCGAAAAGAAATTAAGGTTTTGAATCTTTTTTCGAGTCATTTGGTTCATTCAACGAACGAAATGAAAGATTTGTTGAACTTTTTTTAAAATGAGTGATCGTTTCGCTTGATAAGACCCTTATTCATAGTCTGGAATCGTTTAAAGCCCTTTGAACAGTTTGCACTAAAACTGTCTTTTGGACCTTGAACCATTTGGTTCCCACTTTATATGCAGAAAAATCCTGGAATGTTTTCATCAAAAACCTTAATTTATTTTCAACTGAAGAAAGAAAGACATGGACATCTTGGATGACATGGGTGTGAGGAAAATTATCAGCAAAAATATTTTTTAAAAATGAACTACTCCTTTAAAGTTTCAACAGTTTTGAAAAGAGCATGTCCAGTAGATCATAGTTTTCTTGATAATATCACATATTTTTCCCTTCGTAATTACCATTTACCCAAATCTATGTTTAGTGATGTTGCCTGAAATATAAATGAGAGCCACTGAAATGCATCCAAATGTCCAGCTCTTCTTCAAACACATGACCGTTTTAGCTCTGCGAGAGGAAATTGCTAAGAGAGCTGCCAAGAGAGCTCAGCACCGCTAATGAGAAGGACTAAAGCTCAGTCGACCTGAAGATCAGTCAAGCGGCTCTGTTTAGCCGTGGAGAATGCGTCGAGGAAAACTTACGCGCAAACCCGGAGCTCCAGCGAGTCCCTTCTCTCCGGCCTTCCCAGCTTCACCCTGCAGCGAGAGAGAGATGCCTGATATACACTGCATTATGCTTTAAGATGAATTAACATTCAGAGCGTAGTAAATAATATCAAAAAAGACCATGTATACATTCAAACTGCCACACAGAACAAACAGACGTGTATTGATAAGAGTGTTGATGTTTACATTGCCACCCTTGGGTCCTGGGAATCCCATCACTCCCGGCTGGCCACGCACACCCTGAGGCCCGGGGTCCCGGCCGCCCGTCTTCACCCGCAGCACCCTACATCGCCGGCACAACCAGACCGTTATTCAGGATCTAAACACATCTGTACACCCTCAAAACCAGGTCAAATATTGCAATTTATTTGATTTATTTGACTAGTCTATTCTTGGGCGATGGTTTAGACGTCTATTACATTTTCACTGACAGCCCAAATTTTGCCTTGTTTTAGCCAGATGTCAGGCTGTGTTTGGACGGCTATTAGACGTCTTTTAAACATAAAATTGCTTGCTGAGTAGAGAGCAGGAATTCGCTAGAGAAATGAACTCTAGAAAGAATGATTTTGTATATGCACTATTAGCCGATTCATTATATTTACTTAAAACTGTTAGTAATGTCTTGATTATCTAATATATGTTTAAATAAATTTGTCATGAAAACAAATGACAGCCACTACGTCAATGATTATCCTTCAAAATGAATCGAGAGTAGAACATTTACTTTATAATTAAATTTAGAAGTTAATACAAAACCTGGCTTATGTGCAATTTAAAGACCTTATTTTATTTCAGTTTTTATGATATCTAAAAAATACTGTACCGAACCTGACGTCAATACCGAGGAACGAACCGAACCGTCATGTTTGTGTACCGTTACATCCCCTAATATATATAGTGTATAAAGAGTTATTTTAGTCCAGTTTTGTTTGTGTAAATACATATCTGTTATATTTCTTTACCCTGTTTTTCATATTTTTTTAGACCCCTTATATTGAAGTAAAATTTTGCAGTGTTACAGTTCGACATCTAAAGAGCAATATTAATTGATTTTCTTCACTAAATAATCTCTTTGTGATGGAATTAAGGGCTTTTTGCACCGAAGGAAACTCTTCATAGTTCCTATAACTATTGGCAGAAGTGCCAGTTTTTTGGTGTGTTCACACCGCAGAAACGGGGAACGATTTTAGTTCTAGGAACTCCTTTTGAAGGAACTAAATTAGCATCTTCAGAGACGGCCTAACCCAGCTAGAAATGTTTTGTTCTAAAAACGTTCTGGGAACATACCTAAAAGTTCTAATAATGTTTTCAGCGGGTAGTTTTATTTTGGTTCCCAGAATGTTCTCATAGAAAAGGAACACAGCAAAAACTCCAGTGATAAAAGTTAATGAGATAATTTAGTGATTAATTTAGTGATGATTGAGCATTATTATTAACAAGCAGAATCACTGAAGGAGAAAATCTAAAATTGTAAGCCACTGTTATGGAGATCAGTGTTTGCTTTAGTTGGGCTCTTGACACTTATATTATTAACTTTATATTTTGATTAACTGTTCTATCTGAGATATAACTTCCAGATGAACAAAGAAAAAAAGTTATCTTAAAGTGTTGGTTATATTATGATATTCATCATTTGAAATTTATGTTTGTGGTTTATTCTGTTGGTTAAAGCATAACTGAGATTCTGCATAAATGTCCAGAATTTTACATATAATATAATGCACTTCTTAAAAGTTGTTTTATAAAAAAATCTTTCTTTTAGGCACACACAGACGTCAAGATTCAGTCAATGCTTCTCAGCTATGGTGACGAGCAGAATATTCAATTAGGAATAGAAAATTACATAGAAAATTCAGATCATAATTTATTCATACCGCAATACATGATGGGAGCCATTAATGAGTTTTGATTGGTGGCAACAAGGATTATTAATGTCACCGCGGTTGAGATGCACAGGCTGATTATTGATGTCTGTGTTTCTAAATAAACATGAAAGTGATTTGATCAGAATTATTTTTATGAAATATTTTGGATTGTATGAAAAACACAGATACGCTGTAGAACCACTAAACTGTTGCAATAAAATTAAAACCAAATCATGTGAATAAATTTCACTTTTCTGATCACAGCATGATTATGTCAAAACATAACCAAGACACATCAGATCACAGTTGTCTTTGTTCATCTTACTGTTATAAATCAATAACAGCAGACAAACAAAATATAAAGTGACAATATAATGGTCAAGAGCCCAACTAAAGCAAACACTGATCTCCATAACGGTGTCTTACAATTTGTGATTTTCTCCTTCAGTGATTCTGCTTGTTATCATCAAGTGTCTTCAATAATGCTTTTGCTTCAGCATTTTGCAAACATTGATTTGATAATGTTCCTCCTTTGTTATTATGGAACATTGTATAATCTTTTATCTCAACAACATTCCTAAAACATCCTCAAAATTTTACAGTTAAAATGTTATATCTTAGTTTACATTTAACCTTATAGGAACATTATTTGAAAACATTCTTAAAACATTCTTTAAACATTACATTCAAATGTTTTCTTTAAAACATTAACCAAACCTCTAGGGAATGTTAGCCAAATGTTAGCCCTGCTAGCTGGGAAACCAGCACTATAGGAATTGCAAGTGACGTTCAGTGGACGCTGATTGGTCGAACGCACGTGAAACACCATTAAAAGCTGTGTACACACAGATTATAGCCTATATTTACTCCATGAACATGGAAAACAGTGATAAATGGACCTTTAAACCTTTACACTAAAGAGAAAACGCGACTTTGAAGGGATCAAGAGAAACATGATTATGTATTTCCACTCCGCTAGCGACATTGAGAACTGACCACAACACAAAAGCTAATGCTTTTTTAATAAACTTTAGTTCCTATACCTAATTAGGCTATATATAAGGCTATATAGTCAAAATATTGGCTGTCTACTCACAGATGGACCGGCTTTGCCCTGTGGGACCGGCATCACCCGGACGTCCCGTCAGACCCTGTGAAACGAGAATGGCCGTGATTACGACAAACACGTATAACCAGTATCAGATCTGTTGGCAGAGGAGACCGGTGGACTGATGTACCCGTGCACCAGGCAGACCCGGTTCTCCAGGCCGGCCAGGGTCTCCGCTGGCTCCCTTGGGTCCCGATACACCCGCAGGTCCACGCTCACCCGGAGCGCCCTGCAACACACATACATAATGACAGACACTGAATACATGCTGAAATCAAGTAAAACCTGATATGATTTTCATAACCATTTGCTAAGTCATAGTTTGGTTTCCAATGTAATAGTGCAATCTTGACGGACGGACACAGAGCTCATCGACAATCATTTTATTCCTTAAAACTAAGAATTTATGTCACCAAAGTGACATATTTAAAAAAAAATGTTCCTTGAAAATTTCCACTGGTTGACGATCACACTAGAGTTCTCAAACGGGTTCGGAGTCGGCCCGACAGAAATCCACGACGGGACCCGCGGTTTCGGGCCGGGTTCAAGGGTCGAAAATATAAGCAAATGACTCGGGTCGGGTCGGACCTCGGGCTTAATCTTTTCCACCCAGTAAAAAAACAAACAAATTATTATAATCATCGCTGCTGTTCACCGTAAAGAAAGTCTGGCTGCTGCGTGCAAAGTCCATCGCGGGTGGCTGGCAGAGAGGAGAACACGCCTCAGTCTATCCACTGTGGACGCACTGATCTTCCTCCACGATGCCTATTATAAGCATATGATTATGTTTGTAGGCTAGGTCTATTTTGTTTCAAAACTCGTAGCCCGCTTGCTGGTTTCAAAACGCGGTCGGAAGACTAGGAAAAGGAAAAGAGAATCTGACTGCGTGAGAAACCTGACAGGAGTCCCGCTCTCGGTTCGAGCTTAATACTCATTGGCGCGAGCTCAAAAGCAGCACTGGATGCAACGGTGATGCTGACCTGGCGATCTTGTTGATGGACTAGTAAGTCAACCTTTCTAAGTTTGTGCTCATTTTATTTTGTGATTTCACCGGAATGAATAGACGCTGCAACGGCAATAGACTGTACAAGAACGCGTGCGCGTCCGGAGTCGGGCCGCGGGCCGGGTTCGGGCAGATAATTCATGTTGATGTGTCGAGGTTACATCGGGTCGGGCTTCAAAAGCCACGGGCCAGGTTAGAGTCGGGTAATGATTTTCAGGCCCGTTGAGAACTCTAGATCACACGTTGATCTGATTGGCTACATGGTCGTTTGCTGATGTCAGAAACACCAGCGATTTCAAACCGTGTTTTTGAGACTGTGTTTGGTTCACTGCAGTTTCAAGGAGAAAATACTGTCAACTTATGAATATACACATGGTTTGTCTTAATAGATATATAAACAAGATTAAAAGCTGGATTTTCAAAACAGAGCGACTTTAAAGCAACACCAAGTAACTTTTCCTCTGCGGTCGCCCTACAGGTTGGAAGTGGAATTGTCCATAAATAATTTAGCCTACCACAGCCGACTGTCGCACACACACTCGCTGTTTATCCAGCACCTGCTTTGGAATGAACGATGTCCACACGGACATGGTATGTTGCATGATTTCATGAAAGTATGATGTATTACGACATCAGAAACAAAGAAAAACAAAATAATGACTATTGTAACGCTTGACGTAAAACAAGTCAAATTTGTAGTTTTCTTATGTCTCATTAGAACTACAGAGACACGACCTGATCTGGCAATCTTACATACGAATCCAGAAGTGCCTTTCACCCTGTTACGACTTAATGAACCACTGAAATGATTTTGGAAACATTATTTTAAGGTAAAAAAATCCAACTTAGTGTTGCTTTAAGACATCTGGTCCATGTGGTATTATGTCACGTTAGATATGTAACCTAGATAAATGTGTGCTAATATTATCCACATATCCAAGTGCCTGTTTGAAAGCTAAACTAGTATGATGTTTAACTTCAGGTGCATTTCTCTCTATATGCGCATCCACTGTACTGTGAGATGAGTCATGTTTGCAAAAAACATTAGGTTATTAATAACCCTAGTGAAAAATAAATACACTAAAATACATTAGAAATACATTTATTTTATACAAAGTATACTACAAATACTTTTACATATTTATGTACTCAATATAAATATCCTGCAATTGTACTTTTGGTATACTAAACTGGTATAATTAAAGTCTGCTAAAGTAATTTTGTACTTCATGTATATGAAATAGTTATCCAGAAATAGTGCTGAGGTCCAACTAAAGATATTCTAAACTACATTTGATTGTGCTGAAGTGAAACTATTGCTAGTAAACTTTAGGCACACTTTAAATATCTTGCATTTAAATTATACAGTGATCATAATATCCTTATTAATAGTGATATTAAACACATTTTAGGCTTAATATTAAGTGTAATTAAGAAGTTATCCAAATAAAGTTTAATTATAATATTTATATCATTAAGCCCTAAGCAATATGTCAAAACTTGATAGTCTATTTAGTATTTTAAATAGAATTTGGCATAGGTTTTTTTTCACTAAGGAAGTTATTCAAATGCCCAGACAGTCTTCTTTCTGTTTTTCCTAAGATAGTCATAATCAGTTTTGTGTGCGCTTTATGCGTTCAATATGTGTACAATTTAATTTGTATTTTCAAGGTTAATTATTATGGTTTAGTATTTCTCTTTTTTTTTATTTTTTTATTTTTTTTTTATTGCAAGTTAACAAAACATACTTTATACAAAAATAAGAGATCAGTGAATTATGTATACATGCAAAAGAGAGAAAGGCATACATGGTGCACATACAAGATAGGCAGACAAAAATAAGCAAAAAAAAAAAAAAAAAAAAAAAAAAAACAAAGACAAAAACATTAATGCAAGTGCATTGATATGTTTTAAGCAATGGGATATTTGGAGATTTAGATAGAAGCAATATTGAGATATTCATGGTAGTTGTGGTAAAATTGTAGTGGAAGTAGAGGCAGTCTTCATACTAATAATAGTAATAACTAAAAAGATAGGAATAGTAGTGATAGTAGTGGTAACAGTGGCAACCAACAGTATTCATGATAATAATATGGGTAGTAGGAATGGTAGTAGAGCTGTGAAAATGATAATAGTAATTACAATAATACATATTGTAATTAATAATACATATAGATTGTTAGTAATTATAATAATATATGGATCAGTAAATAAAATTATAGTGAATATACACTATTCTCTAGGCCTGGGAGCCACTCCACCACTGCCGGTGAATGACGACCAACAGACCCCCCCCCCCACATAGACCGCCAGCAACACCCAACCCCAATGGTTACGACTCCTTGTTTGGATGAGTCTTCCTCCTTGGAGTTTAGTATTTCTCTGTAATGTGGAACACTGACTAGTCGAGTAATGGCTTACAGCGCAGCGCTTGTCACATGCATCACACACATGACCAGCGTCGGCCAATAGGGAGCCTACGTGTGACGTACAAGTTTAATTTACAATAGAAGCCTATGAAGGGGTGAGACAGCTCTCAGATTTAATCAAAAATATCTTAATTTGTGTTGTGAAGATGAACGAAAGTCTTATGGGGTTGGAACAACACAAGGAAGAGTAATTACTGACAGAGTTTACATTTTGAGGTGAACTATCCCTTTAAATGAACGACTACTGGTCAACTATGGCTTTGCTCATTAAATCCAGCATAAAATTATAGTAAGCGCTGATTGTTTTCTGCATTCTGAGCATGTTGTCTCACCTTTGGACCAGCCAGACCATCTTGTCCAGGAAAACCTCGATTCCCAGGAGCACCCTGCAGAAAACATGCTATCATTGTTGAATGTTCTTTGCAAAATGCAGTGCAATGCTTCATCATTGAAACACAATGCACGTATGGGTCACAAGTTAAATGTTATAAACGACTCAAGAGGAGCAGATAAAGTTGTTCAGTATTGCTAAACATATGAGGCAACAGCGTCTCACTCTCTCTCCCTGCGGGCCGATGGGTCCAGCGGAACCAGGCTCTCCTCTGGGTCCTCGCTTCCCTTCTTCTCCGGCAGGGCCGATGGCCCCTTGCAGACCAGCGCTGCCCTGAACAAACCAGGCTTTATTTAAAACATTCATTTTCATTTGACGTACTGTAAAACACTCATACATACACTGCATCTGAAAAGTTTAAATACTAAAAACTAACTTCTCACATGTGTTGTTGCTAGCATCTGTGTAGAGCAGCTACAAAATCAATATTTAAATATATTTTAAAGTGTAAAAAAGTATTATTTTAATGCAACATTGTTTCATGTAAACATTCTGGCAACAATTTACTTAAAGTTTTTTATATATAGTGCATTATAAAAGTATTTTAATGCATTTATTATGCCTTGTAATGCACATTATAATGCATTGTATGCTCTTGTGAATAACTGTAACCACAGATATAATATAATACTTATTAACTGTTACACCTTTAGAATACATAATGCATTCAAACACTGTAAAATAACTTAACAAGGAATCTGCAAATATTATAATACATTTTTACTTTTGTTACTATTATTTATGAAAAGATATAATGCATTATCATGTACATAAGGCATCATCCATGCATAAAGGTTTTGAATATAGTGTTACTGACGTTTTTATGTTTACAGTCCATTAGTGCAATACATTGCTGCAGATAATGAAGTTATTTATAATGTTATATGACATTGAATGACTAGTATGAAGGTAAGGACTTACAATTTCTCCTTTAGGACCAGCCTCACCCTTGAACCCTGCAGAGACCCGAATCCCCTGAAGACAAACACACACCAGGGTCAGGTCTAACACTGCAGATCATGAAGCTTGTGATATGAACATTATCAGATGAGACCAGAAGATACGTTGAATGAGGATCACTGGTGGGATTGAAGGGTCTAGGTGTGGGTGATGTGACAATAATCTTAACTTCATTACTATATATATATATATATATATATATATATATATATATATTATTATATATATATATACACACATCCATATACATACATATATATCCACATATCAGCCAGAACTTGAAGGCTCCCATGTTTGTTTGAATAAACAGATCTGTGAAATGTCTTGACAATAATTCATATCTCATGCAGTATTACTGTGACTTTTGATATAATGTTCATTATTTTAAAGAGGACCTATCATGCTTTTGTTCATGTTGATCTGTCTTTAGTGTGTAATGTTGCTGTTTCAGCATTAAGAAGCTCTGCAAAGGTACAAAGTTATTCTCGATATCAATTTCAGTGTTTCTGAACTCCCTGGAATGTCTTGAGTTTCTTCGGGAACGAACACGTCACAATAGTCCTCATTTTAATAATTCATATGCAGAATAAAGGGGCAGGACCTGGTTGAGTCAGTTAGTAGTGGGTTGAAACTGGTGGTTATGGTAAAAGGCGGGACATTTCCAAACACACTGATCCAGCCGACCAATCAGAGCAGAGTGTGCTTTTCAGAAGGAGGGGCTTTATAGAGACAGGAAGCAAACAGAGCGTTACTGACAAACTGGAAAGCGACTTGAGTGTTTGGGGCAAAGAGACGGTGCGGGCAAAAATACAGGGTTGTTACAGAAATAAATCCGTGTTTGAAGACATTTCACGAGATATGGGGATATGTGCTCTCATCGTTTTCCTCCGCGTACGAAAACAATGTTTTGCTGACTTCTCAAAGTATTGTGGAAAGCAAAACACTGGGTAATTCAACTGCATCCATTGCATTTCATGCTGTTTTACTTCCTTTTCCGCTCAGAACGTAGGGCCCTATAATTTCTGCGATCACGGAATAAAAAGCACACTCTTTTTACAACTAAAATAACAGTAAAGGGTAAAAAAAATTAATTCCCAAAAATTAAAACGAAAAAACGGAATTTGCAAAAATTAAAACGGAAAAACGGAATTTGGGAAAAAATAAAATGGAATTTGGGAAAAAATAAAACAGATTTTATAGGGCCCTAAAAACGTCTACATTTGGTAGTTTCAGCAGTGTATAGTGTAAATGCAAAAATCGGATACGGGTCACTTTTAAAAGATGATGTAAGCGGGTCGTCAAAAAAATCGGATATATTCAGAAAATCGGGTTTGGGCATCAAGACCTGCAGTGTAAATACAGCCTAATTCAGTGCATATGTCTGTTCGCTTTTTCAGAACGCCGCCAGTCAAATCCATTCAACTTGAGGAAATAATTAAACTCCAAATTCTGCTGAATCGCTACATTATATTTCTCAACGAGCCACAACTGGCGAAAATGGCCACCCGTTGTACCCTTCCTGTCAAATATTGCGTTGCAAACACCAATATCAGCTTTAAGTGGCAAATGACCATGGTATCAGCGGGATAATCTATAGATAGCTGTGCATTTAATGCACGATGAGAAGCAGAGTTTAGTTTACTTGTATAATTAAAAGGCACCAGAACACATGAAATGCCATTTACTCCAGTAACATTTTTCTGGGGACGAACCCACCCATGCAAATGCTTATTCTTAAATGAGGACGATTCAGCCATGTCTGTATAAATATGTCTATATAACAAATCTCTTGAATTAATAGATCATTCATTCAAGAGATTCGTTAAAAACCGCTGATTCATTCAATAATCAAACAAGGTAAGTCTTTATGAGTGAGTCTCAGTGAGTCATTGAATCATTCATTCAAGAGATTCATTTAAAAAAGCTGATTCATCCAATAATCAAACAAGTGAAGTCTTTCTGAGTGAGTCATTGAATCATTCATTCAAGAGATTCATTTAAAAAAGCTGATTCATCCAATAATCAAACAAGTTAAGTCTTTCTGAGTGAGTCATTGAATCATTCATTCAAGAGATTCGTTTAAAAACGCTGATTCATCCAATAATGAAACAAATGAAGTCTTTATGAGTGAGTCATTGAATAATTCATTTAAAAACGCTGATTCATCCAGTAATGAAACAAGTGAAGTCTTTATGAGTGAGCCTCAGTGAGTCATTGAATCATTCATTAAAGAGATTTGTTTAATAACGCTAATTCATTCTAAAATGAAACCAGTGAAGTCTTTGAATGAGCCATTGATTTATTCAATCCAGGGACGTGCGGTCAGGGTAGGCAGTTCCTCACCAAAGGAAATGTTGACATTACAATTTTTAATTCCAAGAGCATTTTTAATTCACCACATTATTAATTGCATTTATTTTATTCCAAATATAAATTTTTGTAACAAAAAAAATCAGGAATACTCATATAATACTCCTTTTGCCATAGTTTGCTCCTAAAAACCTTTGTTTCGTGCAGGAAATTCAAGGCCACGGCCATTGAGGCAGAGGTTCGCAGTGCCTCTTTGGTCCATAGACCGTAGTTGCGCATGCGCAGTCACTTCTTATGCTGTCTTGAATTATCAACATTGAGGCAGAGACCGAGACTGCTTCATATCACGTGATCCACTCGTTTTCACTCAATCCGCGATTCTGAATTTGCTCCGAATGATGATGCCTGATATTAACTTGGGTTGCTAAGTTACCTGAATGAATATATAGTGGCTTAACTTTGTTTTAAAAAGTGGGTTGGACAGGTGTGTGTGCGTGTATGTATGTATGAATGTATGAATCACGTGAATAAATATTACCAATAGTATCCGACAATTTGACGTGAGTCCTTGAATGGTCCAGTGGTAGAACTTTGGCCGAGCATGGCAGAGGTTATGAGTTCGAATCCGCAATCATACAGTTTTTTTTTGTTTGTTTTTTTTTCATCAAAACCGAATATGTTCATCAATGGTTGTATTATATTAAGCAGGGAGGTTTGTGTGCATTTTTGTTTTGTGATTTCACCGGAACAAAGAGTCTCTGATTGAAGCGCGCGTGCATGTGAAGATTGCGTGAGCCACGAGAAACACTGTAACCGAGGCAAATTTCGGAGACACCCCTCGCTGCAGCCTGTAGCACGAGGACGTAGCTGGATGGTCCAATACGTAGTGGACACTGTAACGTAATACTGCTTTTAACAATTTAGATTGTTTCAAAGTAGCTTTACACAGATTATACGCATATCATTTAATGTAACAGAGATTATTTGGGCTTTATAGCGGTTCGTGAATAATGTTATTTTCCAGCTAAAGTTAGTTTTGATTGATTCACTTCTGTCGAAATGATTTTGTTATTAAATTATGGGACGACACCGTTCTCTCTAAACAGACTTTAAACGCGATCCTGTGATAAACGCTGATGGCACATGCACATTAAGAATAGTACTTATTGTAGAGACTAAGAATAACTAAGAATAGTTATTGTAGAGAGTTGGTGAACAATCACACATTGATCTTCCAAGAATACATTTAAATATAAATGATCACGAGTAGGCTATGGAAGTTCTTTTCAGAGCTTTCAGAATAAAACATTAAAAAAAAAATTATTGCGACTTTTTCCTTACAATGGCGAGTAGGCTATATATCTAGAATTTAAATAAAGCCTCAATCGCATGTTATAAAGAAAGAATTCCGTGAAATAAAGTCTAATGCGAGTTTATATCTCCCATTACGAGTTATAAAGTCAAATTCTAAAGGGAAAAAAATCTGGCTACTTATTTTTTAACCTCAGAATAGTTCAATATCTCACAATTCTGACTTTATAACATGCAATTATATCTCCCAATTTGCGTATTAAAAAGTCAGAATTTCAAGTAGCCTCGCAATTGCTGAGTTAATAACACACAATTGCAACTTTATATCACGCAAATCTAACTTGATAACACACATTTGCGACTTTATATAAATTCTGAGATAAAAAGTCTGACTAGTAGTAAGATAAAAAGTCGCAATTACCTTTTTTATTTCTCACTCTGTGGCGAAAACAAGCTTCCAGACATGTCTCACTGAACAGCAAATTAAGAGGAACCTTATAGCTTTTATTTCGTTTTTTTTCCATACACCTGACAAGATTTGTTTTCCTGATGGTGTTATTATTTTAGCATTTTCCTTTGAATGTTTACTGGTATTTTAAGATGTTTACAGTTGTACCTTTAAAATTACGGAGACAATTGGACTAGCCTACTTTGACATTTTTTGCTTCCACTCATAGGCAAATATGAATAAAATAAAATTGCTTTATTTTAAAATGTTCTATATACACGCATTTAAAAAAAAATACTTGCGGTGTACATGCGATTAATCTATCAAATGTAGGTTTAAAATCATGTGATTTATAATGTAAAATAACTTTGAGATCGGCACTGCGCATGCGTATATGACGTCACCGAAACACACCTCCATCCACTACGTATTGGACCATCCAGCTACGTCATCGTGCTACAGAGGACCTTTTGAAATTTCGCCCCTGATAATATGCCACATTGATAGATCACAGCCTACCCATGACAAGACTTCACCGAACATTATTGATTCAATCGAGCTGATTTAAAAAAAAGAATTCAAATGAATAAAAAAATTTTGCATTAATTAACATTTTGCTAGAACCTTTAGTTATCATTTCGGAATCGTGGGAATCATGATATCTATTTTAAATTAAAAAAATTGTGATTCTCAGTTTATCCAGAATCGTGCAGCTCTGCTGGACTCAGTTACAGAGTCATGATCACCTGAACTGACTGAGGATTATCCCTTACTCAGCGGAGGAGGAACATTTGAAAGTAAAAGTGACACTCACAGACTGTCCCTTGGGCCCCAGAGGACCCGTCGCTCCCTGAGGTCCAGGAGGGCCACGAGGGCCCGGGAAACCAGTAGCGCCAGCAATACCAGGAGCGCCCTATGGGAAAAGAAGAGATTCCTCATATGATCTGTTGTCTTGCTTTGGGTAATTCAAATAATCACAAGTGATCGGTGTATCATGTCAAAACAGGAATAAAGCTCAGAGGAACAATAGAAGTGAACAACTCATTCACAAATAACAAAGTCAAATGGAAATCCACATGTACATACCCCTGATCCTTTAGCTCCAGGGATGCCGTCAGTACCAGGGTTACCCTGCAGATAGAGTGAGAGCACACAGTTACCGTCTAGCGCTCAGTTTACCCTTTCATCGGTCGCAGTTTGGTCTCTACGTTCCACTTGAAAGCTAAAATATAGTAATAATCCTGACAGAAATTAGGAAACAATGAATACTAAAACATCATACGCGTCCAGTGCTGCCTAAACACAATTATTTCGTCTGCAGTCTTTCATCAGCACATTGCACTGCATTGTCTATTGTGTTTAATGTTGCAAGCAAATAACTAAACACACATTCTTTGTTAATCTGTCACAATCATCTTGAACTCATTCATTTTTAGATTCGTTTTCATGGACTTTCAGTTTGTTTTCATTCATCACATGTGTTCCCTTGTTTGATTTTCCCGCCACTAATGGGTATCCATGGACATTTGTTCTTCACAGCTGGTCATCATTTACTGTAGTTCATCACCACCACAATGTAATTACTTCCTCTCTGTTCACTCCGTTTCTGCTTCTTTGTATTTTGACAGATCCAACTATCCAATCATCTGAGCTCTCAATGTCGTGTCACTCTGAAGCCCGTGGGGAAATGACATCATCAAAACAGTGACTGGAACTCTATCCCGAACACGATCCCGAAATCTTCACTAGTGACTATCCTGAACGTTGACATCAATGACACGCATTTCTTATTTAAACCAACCAAAAGGAACTTAATGCAGGATTGAGACTTCTGAGATCTGTCCAAAGATGGTTTCCACTGGTTATAACCAAAAATATGTTCTAAGAAGATTTTGCTGAACACTCCCAATAGACCTTGTTCAGGTTAGATGCCATATTGCATTTAACTCGGATAAAATGGCATCCACTGTATAAACACATACATATATACTCATACAACTTTTGTCTACTGAACGTTTTTTTTTTCAGAAAGACATTTTGTCAGTGTGTTGCTTTAAGAACAGCACATTGAACGCACTGTAATTCTATCCCTCGAAGCTTCATTTTCATTTCTGTCAAAACATAAATATGGCCTTACCCTGACTAAGGACTATGAAGTTATGAAAACGTTACCGAATGAATCACTAAAACAGCTATTTTTTAAATGTTTTAAAATAAATATTTTTAAGAGAACATTGCATTCTGCAAACACTGTTGCAACGTTTCTTTTGAATGTTCTCTGAACGTTTTAAAACAAGTTGTAACATTTAAAAGACGTTAGATGAATCGAACGTCCAACTAAAACATTTCAGAAAAAAAGTCCACACAAAGTTATTTTGTGCTAACATTTTGAGAACATTATTAAAGACCATAACAATTTGAACAAATGTTATATTAACGTTATCAATCCAACTCTATTTGTTAAGCACTTTTAAACAACCAAAGCTGACCAAAGCACTGTACAGAAAAAATAATCATTACATATAAAATACAACAATAAAATAAATGAAACAACATAAACATACATATAAACATGAGTACAAATAATAGCCACGAAATTGTTACTGGAAACGTTACTGGCCAACGTTACTGGAATAATTTATGTTTATAACTTTAAGAGACTCTTGCCAAGGCTCTGAGAGCTGTTTCCTGTTAGCGGGTTAGGTTGGCCTGGTTTCGGGTCATGTGAGCTGTGAGAAAAACAGCTAAAACCAGCTTTTGCCAGAAAACCAAATCTTGTGCCGCGCTTCAAATCTTCCATTTATGTCAAAAATGCTACAAACAGTTGTGTCCTCCCAACATGCTCTTTCATTAACGTTAATAGAACGCTTGTTCAGAGTTATCTGGTCTTTAATAATGTTCTCAAAATGATAGCACAAAAATATCTATAAATCTTTCACAAATTATTTTTTTTTCTTGCAACATTTTAGCTAGACCTTCATCTAACGTTTTTAAATGTTACAGATGTTACAAATGTTACTTGTTTCAGAATGTTTAGAAACAACGTCCACATAATGTTGCCTTATCATTGCACAACCTAAGAGAAAAACTACATTTTTGGATTGTTCAATAGCATTTTCATAATTAATGGGAACAGAAGTGATTGGTGTTCCTGAAGTGTTTCCTGTAATGTTTATGCCTCATCAACAGCACCTGTCCAGTCTCACACTGCATCTCCAGGGCCCATGCTAACAGTGCAGTTTCCTTACGCCACAATAATGCCCGCTTACATGAAGGGAAGGCGGTTTGGCCTCCCATTCTACAAGAAACCCAGTTTTTATCACAGAAAATGATTATTTCTAAAAACTCTGGCCAAAGTGAGAGATTCGTGATAGATGCCGGTTATGTGTTGCCATGTCAACTGGGAGAAGTATGGCAGAGTTATCGATGGTGCTCGACGGCGTATTTATGCGGGTTTATGTACTGTAAGTGACAACTTTTTTGAAAACGATGTGTGCACAATGGGGGGGGGGATTTCTCTAAACAGTCCCTCCAGGATTTCACGGGCCTTCTTTGTGATTGTTCGCAGCCTAAAATGCCTGATGTTGCGGCCGCTTCTCTAAAAAGTTGCGAGAAAAGTTGCGATGTTCTTCTGCATGTTTTTATAGGTTAAAACGGCAAAGGTAGATGGATTTTTACTTAAAGTGCTCATTTTATGCTTTTTGGCTTTCCCCCTTTCCTTTATTGTGTTGTTATATTGTTTTGTGCATGTTATAGGTTTACTAAGAGAGAAAAGTCCAAAGTCCACCCCAAAGGGACTTATTATGTCCCACAGAAAACACTGTTCATCATCTGCATCTGCTCCATTGTAGTCCAGAATTGACTTCAGAGACAAAGTCACACACACTTTGTAACACACGTTAATGAGAACAAACCCACTAACTAACCTTTAGTAACCGTATAAAAGGCAAAACAAACGATTTAAAGACACAGCAAAACCTAACAAACTAAGCTTCTTTTTTTAAAACAAGATCTGCACCTGCAAAAAAGTTGACAGCATTTATGTTGAAAGATGCCAATACTAATAAAGTGCAAAATACAGTTTTAGGAATAGCCACTAAAATTAAATGGTGGAAAAATCAAAAGTTTGATAATGTATTTTAATATAGCTAATATAATATAATATAGCCGCATATCCAATAAAGCTGTTCTCATTTCCTTATTTTTTTTTTTTTTTTGTCAGACAATAGAACGAGTAGGCTAGCTATTTTTTATGTGTACATTTTTCTGAATTGAGAGAGTTCGGGAACTGGGTGAACTAATGCACTGTGATAGTGAGTAGCCTATTACAAGTGATAAACACAAGAAAAGAAAGGAAAATAAAATGGTCAAACTCAGTTCTTTAAATATAAAACAAAAGAGAAGCAGATAAGTGATAAGTCCATGGAAACAACACTGCTCATTCGCGTCTGTCAGCTGCCGTGCTGCTCCTCTCAGCCGTTCACTGAACAGGGACGGCAGAGAGAGGTGTGACGCAGGGAGAAAGCAAACCTCGAGCACGCAGGATTGTGCTGGCAACATTTGGTTACTGAGGTTTGTCCAAAAAGCCGCTAGATTTGTCTCTGTCGCTTTTTATATATCACTAAAGGGGTCTGCAATGTCGCTAAAAATAGCGACAAAGACGCTAAGTTGGCAACATTGGCCATTTTCTGTTATTTTTGTAGGTAGCCTAAATGTGAGACGTTGGCAGTCCACATCTGCTGCGTCTCTGAACAAAACAAGTGA